>BLSH010535174.1:623284-669175 GCA_018402905.1 Glandirana rugosa
AATACTTGTCTATTTTTCTCAATTTTTTCATTTTTTACAATTTATCCTATAAACATAATTCGACTAATAGACGAAGGGCTGGCGCGCGGCAGAAAAGTGCCGCCGTCAGCCCCTCGGGACGCGCTTAGCGGCATTTATTCGCCGCTAAGTGTAAACCGGTGGTCCCCCGCGCGCGCTCGGCCGCCGCGCGTGCGTGCGGGGGCGGCGTGAGGACCCCTCACACGGGCGCCGAGCCCGCCTGGGCTACAGGCGGTCGCTCGGCGCTACTCGCCGATGTCCCTTTTCTTGCCCCTTGGCGGCTACATTTGTGCCTTACATCGGCGGTTCCCCGTTCTTTTCCCTGTAGCCGCTCATCGCGGCTCGCTGGCGGACATCGGGTCCGCCCGAGCCGCGGGCACACTCCCCAGGAGTGCGGCGGGGGCGTGCGTGCGCGCCGCCGGCTCGCGCGCGCCCCCTGGTGGCCAAATGTGAATCGCCGCTTATTTACGGCGATTCGCGCAGGGCTCCCCGACTGCCGCCGTGAAAAGACGGCGCGCGGTCGGGAAGCAGATAATCAGCTTAATACAAATATCCTATTTAACATTTTTTACTTTTTTAACTCTTTTTATCTGTTCATAAATGGGCATGTGGGCAGCCATACTAGTTCTTTATACTGTATTGCATTTTGTTCTTAGATACACTTTAATACGACACTGCAATTAGGTTGATATGTGAAACCTTGCATTAGGTTCACATTTGCTTTACAATATTAAAAAAAGTAAAGTTACAGGATTCCATTAAAATGATACAGACAGTGTAGCTTATTATAACATTAGACTTTTTTATTACATTAGAAATCAACCTGAGAACCATATAGCTAGGCAACCGACAATTACTTTAGAAAGAAGAAAGGTAAGATTGTGGGAATGTAGTTACACATTAAAGCAAATATATACAGCCAGACACATTGATTATTACCAAGCTCCAGATGTTTGCAAGTTTTACAAATCATCATAGCCCCCAGAAAAGTAGGACACTTGAATAAAGAAACAGCTGCCACCTCCTATGGTCAATGGCTCTAACCAACCAATTCTCCCCTTCCTGCTCCTCAATTCCCCAATCGCTGCAGCCGCGCTTCGGGGAAATGTCTCAGTGCCTGTGATTAGTGGAGTGCAGGGTTCACTTCCTGGCAGGCTCTGGCACGTTTGGTTACGAACAAGCCAGAGCCTATCCTTACTCCAGTCCTCAGTAATGATTAAACACATTGATAGACCAATGGCAAGACATAGGAGGTGGGGTGGGTTGGGCTAGAAAGCACATGAGTTGGTTTAAGCTTTCTTTACAACACTGGCTAGGTTTTATTTGATATATATTGAATTAATTAATTAGGTGTGTCCTCATATTGCATTGTTTTGGTAAATCTAAAGTAGATTGTACATATTTTGTACAATCAGATTTTATATGGTATGACCATCTTTAGAGTGCATAACCTTTGTGCACTAAAGGCGCACAGACGTGTACAGGCCTCTAAAATTGGGAACTTTAGTATGTAAAGTCTTAAAATATATATGTAGTGATTCTCCCTGGTGTTAAAGAAAATGCCCAGCTCCCGGGGTGGGCTGACATGACACCAGTGTGGGTCCATGGCCGCAATGGAAGATTGAAAAAACGTTGGGCACCAGTCACTTTTTACCTTTTCCACATGCTTATTTGCACCACACTTACAGGGAGTTAAGGCTTCAGATACCTCCAGCAACTTGTATTCCAGACTCTGACCTCACTCTTGCTATCATGGTGCATAAAAAGAACATGGACCATGGTGTATTGCAAGAATAAAGACTATCAAGAAAACACCAGAAGTACATTCTTCAGAGCTCCACAGCCAGGCACGGAGTATCTTCTTACATCCTCTTTCCAAGGGAGTATCATAATCCTCTGAGGGCAGATTCCATCCCCCCTCCAAGCAAGACTTCTTCCTAGGCTCTCTACCTTGGGTGCTGTATCCTCGTTGACCAGGCAGGGCATCTTAAAGTAAACCCAACAGTTTAAAAACTAGTTGCATTTCCGGCATGTGCCGGAAATGTAACACTTCCATTGGTTGTACTCTGAACCAAACTGTCCAACCAATGGCTGGTGTCATAGCTGATCACATGTGCAGCATCATGGCAGTTGTGGATTAAACAGAGGCCAAGATGGCAGCTTCCTTGGCTGAAAATGATAGGAGGGGGGTTTACTACCACTTTAAGGATTCTGTGCTAGGCCCAGACGGGATTGTGGCCTAGCAAGCACAAACTACTACTCCCACCAGGCTCCCCAGTCTGCAGCATTTGGAGAAAAGGGAACTCACCAGGCAACCTTTATATCATCCCTCAGCATGCACCACTGGCAATAGACCTCTTAGTGGTTGGCTAAGGGGGACATAAATATTCATACCCCAAAAATACTGCAGCCCCCCCCCCCCCATCTTTTGCCAAATATATCAGCAGCCAACAACAGCAACAATAGTGAACGTAGGGGAAAGCCAAGTGAGATGCTTCAAATTAGCTTAAGAAGATTACCACCCTGCAGAACTAAATCTACTAGTCATCTCTCCTTATAGCAGGGTGGCTACATACAGTACTAGGTTTACATCAAAGCATAATATTACATATAAAAGTAAAACATAGTACAACCTCTACATTTGACTACATTACACTTGACTCTGCAGTATCTTTTGCAGCTAAAGCAGGATCTTTAGCATTTTGAATTATGTTGAAAAACTTTAATCTATTTTACAACTGTATTGGGAATTGATGTGTAGTAATGTGCAGAGAGTATTTATTAAAATTAATTTAATATGTTCTGTTTCCTCTAGCATCTCCAACTCTATACATAAACTAAAGTAGTGAGCATTTCCGATACCTTTTTGTGGTAGAAGTTCTGTTAACATGGACTCAGGACACAGGTCATGCATCACGCTTATTATTCATATAAGTCTAGACAACTCCTTGCATGAGTCTTCTGTTAAAAAGGTAAAGCCACTGCGAGTGACACACTCTTCTTCACTTGAAGCCAGACTTGCGGAACTAAGCATAACCTTGTGCTTTCAGAGATACGGTGATTGATTGACACTGGTTTACTATATTAGACAGATAGTGAAATATATTCCCCTGAGTTCTCTATAGTTGGGAACGACATACACCTGTCACACCTCTCCTTCTTTCTTCTTAGCATAACATTTTACATAGCAATGAAGAAAAAGTTTAAAACTAGTCTAAAAAGAGTAATTCCCGAAGGAATCCATTGTGAATATAACTGGGATTTGCATAACACAATATTCCAAAAACTTCTGACTAAAAGACAGAATATCAAATGAAAAGTATGTACATATTTTAGAAAGGGTTATAAATTTATGAGTAAGTGTGTATGTGTGTGCGTGTGTCTGTAGATGGGCGTGAAAAAATATGATATTCTGCCAGCTCTAGCTAGAAGCAATTTGAGGCAAGTTAAAGTGGTATTAAACCCAAAACCAAAATAGTAATGCATTGCAGCTTACCATTAGATGTGGTGGCTGCATTAGTTTTCTTTTTTTTTAAGGTTTTTTTTCCCCTCTATTATCACCTGGTGTTCTGGCCAGTAACACACCTCCTGTATTAGACTGGCCATACATTATACAATTTTCTTGTACAATTTTCCTTTAGATTTACCTTCAACTATGTAGTACAAGGGCCTGTCCAATTGCATACAGTGTTTAGGTTTGACCTCAGATTATACGGTTTTGGCAAAACTAAAAGAAAATTGTACAAGAAAATTGTATAATGTTTGGCCAGCCTTAAGCCTTGTACAAACGTTTAGATTTTCAGACGACCGAAACGTCCATTTTTGGTTGGATGCTTGTCTCATGTAGAAAGTGAAGAGGTTACTAACCATACAAAAAATCTCATACAGCCAAATTCAACATCAGATGTGACGTAATGTGTTGAATTGCTTTGCATGTACTTTTTCCTTTCTGAGCATGCGTAGTTTTGCTCTTACATTTTTTTTCGTACGAAAATCGGATGTTGAGTTCACGAACGACAAACATTTTATAGTCTGCACATCCAGCTTTTGTCTTCTGAAAAATCAAAGTTGGCATTCGAAATGGCCATACTAACGATAAGAATTTCAGACGAACGGTCGTTGTGCGAAAATTCCCGTACAAACTTTGCATTGTGTGTATGGGCCTTTAGAAAGACACCACTTTGGATGAATGAGCACAGGGGGTACTTATGGATAGCAGCATTGTCAGTCTGGAAAGGGTGTGTTGGATGTGCTAGAAGATTTGTATACAATAATAAATTGAAGCCAAACTCCAGCTAACACTGCAGTTACATAAGCAGTTACAGCAAGTTTTTTTCTTTTGGGATTTTATAAGAATAAAACTAAAAGCTGATCATTGTAAGCACCCCCTGTCAATGGTAAATGGTTTGTCTCAGCCTAAAAGCCTGAAAAAGAAAACAAATGCAATCACATCTAGCAATTGGTAAACTGCAATATAATAAATGTTTGCTTTTGGGTTTAATACCGCTTTAAGTTAGCCATAGACAAATTGAAATGTGTCTGGTTCTGAAGGGAACGACAACATTTTGATCACTGTGTTGCCACCCCTGTTCAGCAAAAATCAATCTAATCCCATAAATCTTTGCGCTAAGCCAGAGGCCTTGTTCAGTGACTAGCCTGCTCAATACACTGGGGTGGGAACTCCTGCTGCCATGGAGTCCATCAGGAAAGGGAAATTACGGTAAGTATTTGATAGAGAATTTTCAGTTTTCCAGACAGACTCCATGGCAGCATACGTATAGGAATTAAATAGCATAGATTGTAAGCTCTAATGAGCAGGGCCCTCTTATTCCTCCTGTATTGAATTGAATTGTATTGTAATTGTACTGTCTGCCCTAATGTTGTAAAGCTCTGCGCAAACTGTCAGCGCTATATAAATCCTGTATAGTAATACTAATACACTCAATGCTAACCCAAAGGCTTTAATTTGTACCATCAACAGATAGGACTTGCAAGCCAAAATAAACATAGGATAAGGAAGCAGATTCTACACAATAATGAGCCATAAACGTATTGATTGAGGACAACAAGGTGGCCGTACAGACTACTTTGGGAACCACATGCTGTAAAGCTGCCCAAGATCTAGACCCACTCCTAGTTGAGTGAGCAGACACTACCTCCAAAGGAGCCAAGCCCTTGGCTCTGTGAGCCTGTTGGATGACCTAGGCAATCCATGCCACAATCGCCCTAGATGACGCACGTATCGCTGTCCTTTCTGGCAAAAGAATGAACAGGTGTTCTGAAACCTGAAGGAAGCTGTAGCTTGCAGATATGACTTCAAAACATCTAAGGAATTCCTAAAACTGAAGGAAGACACTGCGGGGAGTCAAATCAGGATTCCCTGTTTACTAGACATGCGCTTTAACCAAATAAGCCACAGCGCGCCCTCTCCCATGTCTAAAGGAAGTAAGTTAGAACTCTAAGGTTGGCAGAACAATTTCTTGTCTCCCATGAATACTGATACCCCCTTGGGAATTGAGTCAAGCATAGGTAACAGCACCGCTCGACTGGAAAGAATGTAAGAAAGGTCTCCATCACCAGCGAATCAATCTCTGAGGTTTTTTATGCCAACATGATAGCCAGGAAAAAAGGCGAACTTGACAGAGCGGTCTTTAACAGAGACAGCCCTAGCACACTCCAATTCCTGAGGGGGCATTGAGAACAAGAGGGAGACTCATTTGGAAAACCTCCGGTTACTCCAAGGTCTGAACCTAGCTGCTTCCTTTGAAGAATTGTTGGACAGGAAAGATGCCTAGACCGGCAATACCTGTAAAGGCTGATAAAGCTGATGCTTGAACCCTAAGGGAGCTGACCGATAGAGCCAGAACTAAATCCAACTGAGGAAGCCTAGAATATTTAGAACTTCTAGATCACTACATGATCTGTCAGCAGCAGACATGTATTGAACAACTTTGACCAGATTCTCCTGTAAACTTTGTTTGCATTCATTCTTCTAGTATTCAAGAGAACGGAGATGACTCTGGAGGAGCAGCTGAGGACCTCCAATCTCGAGAACCAGACCATCAGCCGCAACGATGCTGGACATGGATGTAGAATTGTACTCAGTAACCTGCGCCACTATGCGGCTGAAGTTAATTTGGAGCCTTACCATGGAAACCGACACCAGCTCCAGCCCCTGAACTACTGAGTTTCTGAAAAAGCTCCTGAATACTGCGTCCACATTCTCCATCCACATTTGCAACCTTTTTCTATATGGCCACAAGAGCCCAGGCTGACTTTTCGTTATTCACTGCATCTACTAAGGAAGAACGACATGCTTGCTTGCCTCGTCAAAGCTGAGCCAAAGGTGGCCACTTCCTCTTGCTTTGCAGGAGACTCTACCTTGGTTGGGATAGTTCCAGTTCTTCCTGGTCATCCTAGTGGGAGAACGCACCAAAATGGCTGTTGGACTTTTGCGTGTGGCTTGTATTCCACTCTTTAAGGGATGCTTTCACCAGGTGCCTCACTAGGGATTCCATTTGCTGGAAAACACCACCTCCTGGGCTTAGCATAGCTTACACAGAGACTTGCCGTCTAAGACTGGAGTCCTGCATCCCCAGCAGGCTCCCTCCTTGGAGCAGCTGACATATCGGTGAGTGCATAGAGGAGGATTCAGAGCTTCTGCTATGAAGGTTGGACCTTGATGGTGACCTATGACAAATACATCTGGAAGAAAAATGTTATGACCTAATGAGGTCTTTATCATCTCATGCCATGTATTGTGAACCTGACCTAGAAGGACTCACAAAGGCAAAATAGGATAGAAAGGAAATGGTTAAATAACCCAAAAAGAGTACCCAGGTCAGCAAGGAAAGAAATGGGTTAAACCCACCCTCTCATACCTGCTACACCAGGGCTGGCCACATGGGGGGCAGTGATGCATCCACAGTGTGAAACTGTACAGGCAGACAAACTGCACAGGTAATTAAATCATAGCATAAAAGGAAATTTGAACCCAAGGGCGCTTGTGTACACTGCACACAAGCGCCCTTGGGTTCAAATTTCCTTTTATTTTTTGTACTCCCACCCCGGAGTTGAACCTAGGCTGCAAGGTACCTGCAGCAAGTCACTCAGTCCCCTGTGTGTCCACAATTCACAATATATGATCAGCGCCTAATCCTTTTTCAATTAAATCATAGCAGAACCACACAGAGGCAGCATACAAGGGTATTAATGTAGAGCAGGGATATGCAATTAGCGGGCCTCCTGCTGTTGCAAAACTATAAGTCCCATGAGGCATAGCAAGACTCTGACACCCACAAGCATGACACCCAGAGGCAGAGGCAGGATGCTCTGCTAACTGTATATCCCTGATGTAAAGCATACCCTGTGATGATTGCACACAGCACACAAACTGCTGCCATGGAATATGAATATGTAATATAAAAGTATACATCACCACACATGGCAACTTCAATCCTGCTTCCACCATTAAACTGGGCCAGGTAGGTTGATCACGCCGGGCTTGGGGCAGATAGGGCCGCCCGCTAACAGCTGGGCTATCTGGCAATTTAGCCACTTGCCTGCCAATCGTCAGGCTTTAGCTCTTCTGGCGCCTCTTTCGTTTGCCCACTCCATACCCTGCTAATAGCTAAGGCTTATCGGAATATCATGACCTGTCTTTCCAGTGGTCGCCGTTGGCTGGTTTTAATTGCGGAGAGGAAAAACTTAAGATAGTCGTATAACCAAACGGGTCCTTAGGAGGAGGGCAAAAAAGGAACACAGCCTCTGGCTCAGAGCAAAGATTTATGGAAGCGGGGTCCTATAGGGGAGGAGTGGAGGTGAGGTTAACCCCATATGTATGCTGCCATGGAGACTGTCAGAAAAGGATTTTTTCAAAAATGTAGTTTTTTTTCCTTTGTTTACCAAAAAACAAGTAGTGATTAAATACCAGCAAAATAAAGCTCTATCCGTCTCACAAAAATGATAAGAATGGCATATATGCACAGTGTTTCATGACCACGCAATTGTCATTCACGATACAACAAAATTGAAGCTGAAAATTGGCCTGGCCAGAAAGGGGGTGAAAGTGCCCAGTAGGCAAGTGTTTAAGGTAAACATACAATCATCCTGTTGTTGTTTTGTTGTTATTATTATTTGTTAGCATTTCTATTATTATTAAAGCTGACGTTTAGCTAAAAAAACCCTACAGTTTTAACCACGTCATTTACCTGTAATGAAGTATGTCCCACATCGGGCAGGGATGTGAATCTTGGAGAAATCTTCACTGCAGGGATGCCTGTCCCCTTCCTGTTTCGACACTTCTGGTGCTGCAAAGGTTAATAATGAGTCTTGAGGGAGAACAACAGTACAGATGGTCCGACATTGGCCCACCCCCTCCTCCCCCCTCCTTTGAGAACCATTCTTTCATTAAATACACTGCTTGCAATGATGTGAGATTCGGAGTGGGAATTCTGCAACTCAGACTCTCCCCCATTCACAGATTGTGTTGTGTTACAAGAAGTGTAATCAATAAAATAACTTTTTTCAGTGGAGGAGGAGGGAGGACGGGGCATGTCCTTGTGCTGCTGTTCTGCCTAAAACTGTTAACCATTGTAGCCCCAGAAGTTCAGACACAGGAATATGGCATCCCAGGCCAGAACAGAAGATTTTTCCAGGATCTAGGTGCCTGCACATCATGGGACCTCCTTTATTACAGATAAGTGATGTGACTAAAGCCATAGGGATTTTTTTTAGATAAACTTCATCTTTAAGGAAAACATTTCCAAACGTTTCAGGTTTTTTAAAGTACAGTAAATAATTGTTATGAAAAATATTTTGCAATTTAATTTAAGGCGTAATAGCAAAACGTCGGAACCGACTTCAGGCAAAAACGCGATTTTGGTATTTTGCATCTGCGTTAATGCACGTTAGTGAGTGTCAGTGAGCGTCGGCGTCAATAGGAGTTTTGTTGAAAAAACATTCCTCTGCCATTTTTTAACCTGAAAATGCTGGTGCTAAAAACGCTGGTTAATGTTGCTACGGCATTAATGCGCATTAGTGAGAGTTTTGCCAGCTCAAAAATGCCATAATGCTGCAGCCTCAGAAACGCACTGGCCGTGGATTCTGCTTTCAGCTCACTAACGCAGGCGCTATCTACAGCTCAAAAAAGTCAGTGTTGAATAACATGGAGAGCTGCAAAAAAAGCTCAAAAACACGGCGGTAAAAAACATCCGTGTGTATGAATCCTAAGGCAACTTTCACACTGCATGGGCAGCCGCGGTAAAACCCCGCTAGTTTTAGCAGAGTTTTACCAGCGATAGGGCTCCGCTATGCGGGCGGGAGCGCCGCGCTTTTAACCCCCCACGAGGGGTTAAAAAGGGGTTAAAAGTGCCGGCGCTCAGCACTACCGAGGCGGTGTGCAGCCGCTTCGGCAGCGCTCGCCATTCATTTCAATGGCAGGGGCGGTAGAGGAGCGGTATATTACCGCTCCCCTCACCGCCCCAAAGATGCTGCTTGCAGGACTTTTTGTAACGTCCTGCTAGCGCACCGCCCCAGTGTGAAAGCACTCAGGGCTTTCACATTGGGGTGGATTAGGGGGGACTTTTGAGGCGCTTTACAGACACTATTTTTAGCTAAATAGCGTCTGTAAAACGCTCCAGTGTGAAAGTAGCCTAAAACATTAATATTTTAACATTTATTCTCTCTGCTTGCAACTATGGCAGCCGTGCTAAGTTTTCCCATCACCTGCTGTTGTTATAAATTTGTTCCTTTTCTCACAAATCTGCACAGAGTTTGAGATCAACTCATAGGTATCACAAGTGATTCCTGTAGAAGTGCTGCATTTGCAAATGGATGCAATGGTTCTTATTATGTCCCAGAGACTGATTACCTGAATATAGTAGGCAGATTCACTCCAATTAAAAAAATGTTCTGCACAACTTAGTGGTAAGTACACATGCACATAATGTTTTCTATTAGTTCTCCCATAAATACCTGTTGATCCTGCCAGTGAAGTCTACATTATACTGCTTCCAGTGATGGTGTGGCAATGATGCTGCATTGCTTCTGAATTCAAAACAGAGTTGCCCCTCATGTAAGCTGGGCTGGCTTGCACTATAGTGGGATTAGGGGATTGCACATGTAGGCAGGTGTTGGTCTACAGCATATCCGCTGACCTGAAGGTAGGCATGTGCAGAAGAGGCAGCCGGCAATGGAAGCACCATAGTAACTCTATGGGTGACCTCACTTCCAGTCATTTGCCAGCCATTGTCGGCTGTCTCCTACACACAGCATCCAGCGCAGGAGACCAGACCAGTTCAGCTTCAGAAAAGGTATGTATAGTGATTTTTGCTTTACAGGGATATATAGGTTAGTCTTAGAATGTGGCTGTGGGTAGATTTAGAGATAGTAAATTTTAGGCTGAACTGCTTCTTTATATAAGAGATTCTATATCATTTGGCACGCCTACAGCGTGGGAATGCCGAATAGAGCTCCTCTGGTTAGGGACAGAGTTGGCACAGTGATAGCAAGAGGTACCTGATGAGAAGAGAAAGAGTAGATTTTCCCTTCTGCCATCTTCCTGGAACAATCTCCCACCAGAGTTGGGCCGAACAACCCGCTGTTTGGTTTGCGCCAGAACTCTCTAACATTACAAAACTTCAGACCTGAACCCTATTAAAGTCTGTGACCCAAACTTGCAAAAGTCCCCATTTTGAAGGCTCATATGCAAGTTATTGGCCATAAAAAGGGTAAGGGGCCCGGGTACTGCTCTGGGGGGCATGTATTAATGCATACATTTTTTTTTTTAAAAGGTTGTTTTTACAGGAGCAGTGATTTTAATGATGCTTAAAGTGAAACAATAAACATTAAAAATTCCTTTAGATGCCTTTCAAACTGGGGCTACAGCCGCGGTAGCGGTAAAGCACCGCTAGATTAAGCGGTGCTTTACCGCTGTTATAGCGACGGTATTCGGGCAGCAGCTGGGTGCTTGTAACCCTTAAGAAGGGATTAACAAGGGGTTAAAAGTGCCAATTCATTCATTTCAATAGGTGGGGCAGTGAAGGAGCAGTGTATAAACTGCTCCCGCACCGCTCCAAAGATGCTTTCAGGACTTTTTTCCTGTCCTGCAAGCGCACCACCCCAGTGTGAAAGCACTCAGGCTTTCACACTGGGGTATATTGTGGGGAGTTTTTCAGGCGCTTTACAGGCACTATTTTTAGCACTAAAGTGCCTGAAAAACGTTCCAGTGTGAAAGAGGACTAAAATATATTGCCTGGGAGGTCCCCTTAGTCTGCCTGTTAAGTGGCAAATCTGTACCGTGTATAGAACCTGCTGCAGCAAAACTGACATTTATAAAGAAAAAAAATTACATTTATATTTCCGGCAATACAATGCTGTTGCCGGAAATACAAAAATGTAAAAAAAAAAAAAAAACGGTGCGAGGGTCCCCCCCCATCCATATTAGGCCATTCGGGTCTGATATGGATTTTAAGGGGAACCCCACACCAAAATGTTTTTAAAAATGGCCCCCCCCCCAAAATCCATACCAGACCCTTATCTGAGCATGTAGCCTGGCAGGTCAGGAATGGGGGGTGTTTTGGGGCAGGGGGGCTCTGTACCTTGTCCCTATGTTTGTGGGGGTCTGTGGGCAGGGGGCTTATCAGAATCCGGCAGAGCCCCCCTGCCCTAAAGCACTCCCCCATGTTGAGGGCATGTGGCCCGGTAGGGTTCAGGAGGGGAGCGCTCTGTTCTTTTTCACTTTTCCTATTGCCGGCAATGTTTTTATTTTTTTCATTCAGCTGTGAGTGGGGAAGCCCATTGAAAGCTGATGACTTATCTCTTGTTAAGGACGCAATGGCCGGCTTCCTTGCCCACTCCTTAACAACAAGCCATTCACTGTGCCCTGACTGGGCAAAGCTTTGCCCAATCAGAGCTTAGAATGCACTGTTCAGAGCACAGTGCATTGTGGGGAGCTCAGCAGGCGAACATCCCGCCGAGCGCACAACAAATTCAGGTACATAGGTTAGGCCCCACTTATACACGAGGTGTGGCTATCATCATTGTCATTGCTGATTCACAAGCCTGTAGCTTGTCAATCAACACCTGTCCACAACTAGGCCTATCCGACTTCTTTCTGGATTGACAGTACTGCCTCTGCAAAACCTTCCCATGTCGAGCTACAATGCCTGGAAAGGGAATGAAATGGCTCAATCAGGGAAGATACAGGAAGTTTAAGCTTAATTTATGAAACTTGTGACCAGATGTGGTACCTGTCGTACAGGATCATTTAGCTATATTTTAAAGACATATTAAAACTGACCTCCAGACTGCCGAAAATATGAGTAATTTTTTTCATGTACCCCCATCCCTCCACCTGTTTCAGATAACAAGGCATAAAAACTTGTTTGGTCTGGGGGGGTTATAAAGCAGAGAAATACTTACCTTTTTCCCCATCATAGGGCTGACCCCACAAAGCCATTCCTCTTTACTAGAGTTGAGCGAACCCGAACTGTAAAGTTCGGGTTCGTACCGAACTTTGGGGTGTCCGTGACCCGGACCCGAACCCGAACCCGGACATTTAAAAAAAAGTTTGGGTTCGAGTTCTGGGTTCGGGTATTTGATCACGCCTTTTGAATAGCTGCAGGGCAGCCAATCAACAAGCGTGATTTTCCCTAGAAGCCATCACAGCCATGCCTACTAATGGCATGGCTGTGATTGGCCAGTGCATCATGTGACCCAGCCTCTATATGAACCTGGAGTCACAGTGCTGCATGTCACTTGCTCTCTGGGTAGTGTAGGGAGAGGATGCTGCCAGTTCTGTGAGGGACAGATTGCAGATAGATAGATAGGTAGAGATTACTACTACTACTGCTTTTAGGGACAGATTGCAGACAGATAGATAGGTAGAGATTACTACTAATACTGCTTTTAGGGACAGATTGCAGATCTCATCCTGCATTACAGAAAGATCTGACTGGACTAGGTAGAGTCTACTGCTTAGAGGGACAGATTATTGTTCTAAAATCATCTCCTAGTTCTATAGGGTCAGGTTCCTGCTGTTGCTGTAAGGGACAGATTATTGTTCTAAAATCATTTTGCAGCCCTCTAGCACTTTCCAAGACTCTTTTACAGTCATTTTTGTGCCAAAAAGTTTGGTCCCCATTGAATTCAATGGGGTTCGGGATAAAGTTCGGGTCAAGTTCGGTACCGACTTTTTTCCGAAGTTCGGCCGAACCCACCGAACATGCACGGGTTTGATCAACTCTGCTCTTTACCTGTTGCAAAGCTGCTTTCCCTCCAATGCCATTTTGTACAGTACAGGACACACAGGCGTACAATGCCAGTCCATATTTCAGACGTGGAGTAAAGAGCCAACTGCTACGGTACGTAAGTGAGAAATAAGGTAACATATAAAGTTCCTCTACTTTAAACCTGCTCCAGACTAAACTAGCATTTGACCCTTGTAATTGGGAAAGAAGTGTGGTGGCCACAACATAATGATATTTTATGGCGGACTGGACATCAACTTTAGGAGCTGCATTAAAGAGGAAGTAAACCCTGATGGGAGTTACTTCCTCTATGTTTCCCTGCAATGTAAAATCATAATGGGCTAGTATGCATCACATATTAACCCATTATGTGCCACTTACCTGCATTGGAAGCCCGCAATGTCCAGCGATGTCCCTGCTCCAGGCCGTGTCCATCTTCTGCCCCTCTTCCTTCCGGGGCCGCAATCTCTGGCTCTGTGACTGTCCGGAGTCTTGTGACGTCACTCCCGCGCATGCACGCGGGAGCTGCCAGTCACGGCACGATCTCAGTGAAGGAACGGCACGGAGGCAGTTTATTCACTGCACATGTGCCCGATGATGTGGGCACATGCAAGTACACTGCATATTTATTAAACCGCGCAGATTTGGGAGATATGCAGGGAACCTACAGGTAAGCCTAGGCTTACCTATAGGTTAAAGTGGTTGTCATGAGTTGACACCACTTTAATTTGTATATTTTAGATTTGCCTGTAGTTCATCTTTGGCTGAATAGCTTACACATTCATACGGCCGATTTTTAATCCCTTAGTCATTCGGTACCCAACCTTTTGGATTGCACAGGGAAAGAAAGAAAACTTTTTACAATGACCATATACATTTTAAGATGTGTGCTGTCACTGTGAAAAAGGCTGTATGTAGTGTCTAGACAGCTTATCTTTTAATTGGTTCCTTGCAGCAGTCAATCAGAGAGGCTGATGATTACGCTGCCTGATAGTAGTGGGAGAACATAATAGTCTTTATACGGCATATGGTCTTGAAAATATAGCACATCAAGCAAGTACAATTGTGAGAATCATAACAGAATTGCAAAAATTAAATGAAAATGATTATTCACTGAAAACATGTGATACTTTAGCATAACATATTTGCTTAGAAGAAAGCTGTGAACAGCATATTCCCTGATAAAGAAGAATAAAAAAATGAGCATTTATTAATGTGATTTTGCAGGGCTGCATTACCCCCTGTTGATATTTCATGTAACAGTGTGCCTTGTTTGCTTTGACAGCTATCTAATCCATGCTTTTCTGCTATGGTTAATTAGAGGCTTGCTGTCAGATAGACTTCACTGCTCTGCTTCCTACCTGGCTCTAAGGACTCCTTATAAGTTGGCTGTGTCCTACAACACGTGTCCCATTACCGGCTAAAATTCATCACGTGGAAATATGTTTACAACTTCATTGATTCTTTCAGATGCTCATCTAGAAAAGGCTAAAGGTTGGAGTTCATCAAATTGCTTATAACTTGTTAAAAATATGCACCCTTCCTCACACTTGTTTATCCATGTGTCTGTGTTAGAGAAAAGTGATTTCTTTGGAGGTGGCTCTGCGTGACTGGTAAAGCATGTGTCATAGACATCTTGGAATAAATAGTTATTATTTTTCATTGCATCTGCCGAGTTTCGTTGATAAGGGTTTATGATTGTGAACACTTTTGTATTGCATATTCAGAAGTGGCACCACAGGAGCTGCCTATGGTTCAACCTCACCTTGGTATGAGGTCAATCAAAGGTTGCATTTTGGAGGTTGTGATGTGGCCAAGGGTATAGAAATATTTGCAAAAAGGAATGCATACATCCACACCAGGTAAAGACAATCCAGGGTGAGTGTAGCTGCCGGTGGGTGGGTGCAGTGTGGTGCGGAGGCAGAAAACACTCAAAGTCCCAGTGCAGAATAACAGAAATATATTTGAACTGAAGTTCAGCAATGCAGAACAAGCAGCCCAACTGGAAGCACTCACAGCAGTTTAACAATGATGTGTCAGAAGAATTAGGACTCAGGTATGTCGACAGAGTCTGTCTCGAGGAGTGGAATGCAGCCTGGGTGGTCCGTACCTAAGTGTCTTCCAGGTAGGATGTCATGTCCCTGCACTTTCCCTACTCCTCCGGAACCTCTCCCTGATGATAAGCACTTTCCCTGCCACACAGGCAGTGCCAGTGCTAGACTATTTTGCGCCACAGGCAAGACCAGCTACTTGCACCCCCCATTGGCAATGTTATATCTGTAAACAAATATAGGAGATGAAAAAAATTAGAGTAACAGAGGTAGTGTGCAGTTAAATGCAGCCCCTAAATTAAAACAAGGCAGTGACAGGCTTACCAGTCCACCTGCCCCATATGGGTTAAGAAACAAAGGGCAGTGCCACCAGTGCCTCCACAAGGCCAAATGACTTACCAAACCCCTGTATATACTCCCCACGGGAGAGAACGCACTGCCCACACCAGTACCCTATCTGGTGCGTGGCACTCGCCCAGTCCAAGACCCACAGCAGAACCAATGTTCACCATTGCCATCTTGAAAGGGGGCAGGGCAGCAGCATACCAAGTTCCAGGCATTGGAGCCAACAGGCAGAGTGGGACAACAACAAAAAAATATGACAGGAACTACTGTGGGTCAAGGTCAAACAGTATGAGCCAGCAGCCATGGCTGCGCCCTACACAGCAGTGCACCCTAGGCAGCTGCCTAGTTTGCCTAGTGGTAGCACCAGATAACTTGTCCCTACTTTAGTCACATGCAAAATGTGCACCAAGCCGAGGAGCAGTGGCTTGTGCATTATGCATTCCTAACCCCTGCACTCTCTGGGTTAGGAACTCTTGTCCCCTATGCTCTGTGTGATATATGTTCCTAATAGACATGTGCAATTAATTTCGCTACAAATTCATTTTTTTGTCAAAATTTGGCATATTTGTTAATACGGAAACATCTGAATTAATGAAAAACCGTTTGACAATTTTATCCGAAAACAAATTTTCAAAAAGAACGAAAATTCCAAAGAACGAAAATCCAAAATTTGAAAATTCAAATGAAAATTAAAAATCTGAAATGCTTTAATACAAAAATTCGAAAGAACGAAAATCAAAAAATAACGATGAAAATTTGAAAGAATGAAAATCCGAAAAAAAGAACGAAAATCTGAAAATTCGAAAGAACAAAAAAATTTGGATAGTTTCCATTGTAATACGATTATTACGTTTATTAACCATTATTATAGTTTTTTGTTATTATTATTTAATAATTATAACAATAAAAACTATAATAATAGTTATAAACTATTAAATTATAGGTATTGGAATTTCCTTTCAAATTTGGCTGTTAGTGAACGTAACAAATTATTTACCATTATTATAGTTTTTTTTTTTATTATTCATGAATAATAACAATGATAAAAACTATAATAATAGTTATAAACTATTAAATTATAGGTATTAGAGGTATTTCCTTTCAAATTTGGTTGCCTGTTAGTGAACGTAATGAATACAAATTTATCTGAATGTATGAATTTTCGAAATAACGAATACCTCATCTATACGAATGGAATGGACCGAATTCAAATTTTTACGTATTTATTAAAAATAACGAATTTCAATCATAATGAATGATCCGAAAAATGAAAAAAACAAACAAAACAAATGAAACGAAAATAAATAATAAAACCAAAAAACAAACAAAACTAATTGTTTCTGCACAGCACATCTAGTCTAGTTTATAAACCCTACACTCTGTGAGTTACCCACCTCTGGGCCCTTTGCTCTGCTACCTACTCCTGTCTCTTCACTCTGTGCATTACCCCTACACTCTTAGAGTTACCCACTCCTAACTCCCAGAATTCGGTCTCTGTTTACACTGGATGCATATCATTTTTTTCCTGGGGTCTTAGGTTCTTTTTTTTCATATAATGTCATAAATGCTCTTTCACTTATTTTTCCTCTGGCAGTGCGCAGATCCTGAAGGCTGAAGAGAATAGTGTTATGTAATGATCTTACATTGTTCTCCACAGCATCCTCCTCTTAGCTCAGGGTGGCTTTATGTCTTCCCACAGGGGTGAGATGTTTGATGCTATAGAGGAAACAGAAAGTGCACAAGCATGGTTTGCCCCCTTGGATAACTCTTATTAAAAATAGTCTGAGAAAATTGAGTACTGTCCATGATAATTTTTTAATTGCACTAACATACAATTTTTCAGGACAAGCTTTTGGGGTCTGTCCCCTTCTTCAAGGTCTAAGCAGTACTGATTCACAGGAGTTTTAGTCAAATGTTAAAACAAGAAAAAAAAAAAGAAAAAAAAGTTCCCAGTAGAGTCAGTGAGATAACACAAAGGGAGAGCTATAGACTAGGGGGGTGAAAGTCACAGAGGGGGTCGTAAAACTTTAAAATAATGAGTAAGAAAACCTATATCCAAGTTTAAACCCTTATTTTTTGTGTCAAAAAGAAGAATCATTCTTAGTTAAAATCAGTGTTAATTTCGACTAAAACCGACTAAAACATTTTAGTCGATTAACATAATACCATTTTCGTCGACTAAGATATGACTAAAACTGAAACAATCGAGAAGACTAAAATATGACTAAAACTAAAATGCCATTTTAGTCAAAAGACCAAAATGGGACCAAAACTAAAATGCCATTTTAGTCAAAAGACTAAGACTAAAACTAAATTGAAATCTGACGTCAAGATTAACACTGGTCTGTAGTGCATTTTCATACCTCAATACCATAAATAATAACATATTAATTTTCACTCCAGAATATAATGAGTTTGGAAATTGTAGAGAAATGCTTAAATAATTCATTACAATTTAATTACACCCATTTGATTTTAGACGACTAAGATGAGTTTTAGTCTACTAAAATGTACTGGAGATTTTAGTGGACTAAAACAATTGCAGAAGACTAAAATGGGACTAAAACTAAAGTGCCATTTTAGTCCTAAGACTGAGACTAAAACTAAATCGAAATTCACTGCCAAAATTAACACTTTAAATGCTTTTCTTTGCTGGATAGTTCTTAAATTCCCTTTAAGAACTAAAACATTGAGGTCTTCAATAGTGTTCTCCGGTTGTGAAAAGTGATGTCCCACCAGTAATTGCAGAAATCATCTTCAAAATTGTATGTTAGTGCAAATAAAAAAAGTATCATGGACAGTACTCAGTTTTCTCTGGCACAATTGCACTAATACGGCAACAATCACCTCAAGGATTAAAAATAGTAAAATGCAGTACTCAAAATGATTTTTGTGGACTTGCTATTTTACATAAAATGTCAATGTCCTTTTCTTTTTGTCAGTGGGGTTAGTGGTTTGTTTTTGACCATAGTGACGAGAAAATTCAAAGGAGTAGGATGGAATGTTTTTCTTGAACGGACTCATTTTTAACAGTGTAATTAACGGTGATATGTAAGTTATCTTGTGAGTGCATAAGTGGATTTTTAATAAAAGTTTTGTTTTTTTACACGGGGTGTGCTATGAATTCTCTCCCCTTCTTTTGAGCCATAATATTTGCAAGCTACCGGAGAGTGGTCTCTTCAAGGAACCTGAAGTGTAAAGTAGCTGAAAAGGGCTGGAGGAGGAGTTGCAAAGTTTGAGGGCTGAGAAGCAAGTGGTCTAGTGTGTCTCCCCAACGTTACCTGAGGTGTGAAGTATCTGCTAAGAACCAGAGGAAGAGTTTCAAAAACTCCAAGAATAAGTCGCAATAGAGCTATTTGTGTGTAGGTCCAACATAGAAAGTGAGCATGCATTGCAGCTATTGGTGGAGGTGAAACACTGGGGTTTGGACCTTATTTGAACATGTGAATATAAGTCATTAATCACTTTAAGGCCTCATACACACGAACCTAAGAGCAAAATGTCGGGACCGACGTCAGGCAAAAATCTGCATTTTCGTCTGCGTTTTTCATCTGCGTTAATGAGCGTTAGTGAGTGTCTGTGAGCATTGGCTTCAATAGGCATTTTGTTTAAAAAAAGATTCCTCTGCTATTTTTAACCTGAAAACACCGGCGCTAAAAAGCCAGCTAACGTCGCTACGGCATCAATGTGCGTTAGGGAGAGTTTTGCCAGCTCAGCGGCAAAAACTTCAAAACGCTACAACCTCAGAATGCGCGTCCCGCATTCGATTTACAGCTTAATAATGCAACACCATCTACAGCTCAGAAACGTCGGCATTTTTATGGGGCCATTGAATGACATGGAGAGCTGCAAAAAATGCTAAAAAACACAACGCTAAAAAACGTCCGTGTGTATGAGGCCTTAAACTCTGGGACACTTGAATGCACATTTCAAATACCATGAACTTTTATCTTTAAATTAACTTTAATGTTTTTGTCTTTTGAATTTTTGATTGTTTGTTTGGTTTTTGTATTTGGTATGTTGATGTATAATTTATCATTCTCAAACTGATACGCACCACAAGGTCTACGAATACAATTATCAGTGCCAACCAGATGTCAATCATAAAAAAACATTCAAAAGAAAATATAATGCTTAGAGCTGCCGCTGTTAATAACTACCTGACACCACAAATCTCAAGGTCGACTAATCAACCTCAATACAGCAGTGCTAAAACATTAATGTATATAACACTAATTAAAATCACACTGCATTTTATAAAGTCCATAAAAGTGCATCCATTCCCCTGTATATTAGTCCTTGTGATCTTCTGAGTCTTATGCCTACTGAAACCACCACCGCACCACGTGCCCAATGGGGGTTTCCCCCCTATATGGAGGGACTCACCAGATGTTTGAATAAAACTCGCCCGTAGTATTATTTGTCTAGAATTAGGACTGCAGTAGACAGAGGAGCCTTAATATGGGCACTGCAGCTTGCGGATATATTTTCAAATGTGTGCAAACAAAACCCTCTGTTTTAATGTGACTTGTTGGACAGGATCAAATCAGTTGTTTTGCAGGCTGGCTGGAACACACATGAGGGAACTGTTATACAAGCTGTGCACTCACTACTTTACATTGTAGCAAAGTGTAATTTCTTCATTGTTGTCACATGAAAATATATAATAAAATATTTACATAAATGTGAGGGGTGTACTCACTTTTTTGAGATACTATATATCTACCAGTTTATGATGCTGCTAGGGTTGCACTTGAACATATGAGTGTACTGGCAGGTATATCTGTGTGGATGACAGCATACCACTACTATATGCTACAACTTGGCATACATTGTTTGATTGTACCTCTGACTTTTAATGCAATAAAATTGTATCTGGACCTCTTAGTAGCAGTGTGGCGCTTTAATTTTAATTTTCGTTACATTACACTACAAGCCAAGGAGACTGTCGAGTTTCTCTGGAGTGAAGACGCTGCCTGCCCAGGAACCAGATCATTTACACCAACATCAACACCTTAAGACAGTCTTTTTCAACTGGGGTGCCTTTAGGCTTCTTCAGGGGTGCCTTGGCAAAATGCCTAAAAATTGATCAAAAATTGTATACAAGCCAGCAGGTAGATGAAACCTGCCCTTTAGTTACATAGTTAGTTTGGTTGAAAAAAGACATCTAGTCCATCTAGTTCAACCAATCATACAATCCTACAATCCTACACCCACAGTTGATCCAGAGGAAGTAAAAAACATCAATAAAGCATGATCCAAATGCTCCAGCAGGGGAAAAAACCCTTCCTGATCCACACAGAGGCAATCAAATATTCCCTGGATCAACTTTACCTATAAATATTAGTATCCATTATCTTGAGAAAGGACAAATGATTCATGTAGCGTTTACTATCGAAGACTCCTAGGATGTATGACATCCTACTAGGCAAACAAGTAGGAAGTAACTGAAGAAACGTAAAAAAAAAAGCTTAAAACAAGTAAATATAATCTATTTTCCTATGTATTTACTAATGCTAGCAATATGAGGATTAAAAATAATCAATGCTGATTGGGAGAGTAAAGTTCAACTTTAAAGAGTAGTGGCAGGAAGGTGCTGAATGGTGGGAACATAGGGTGGACATTCCACCTAGTGAGAAAGCACTCAATCCCTCAGGCTACATTCAGACCCAAGCGTCACAATTTCATTTGTTCTTTCAAACGTTTCTGAGTGTTTTTTGGAGCAGAATTGCACGTTTTGTCAGCCGTTTTTTAACTAGGCAGTTGGAGTGCTGCTGAAAAAGGGGAGGAGAGCTGCTGTTGGAGCAGAAAATGTGCTACAAAGCGCTTGAAAAAATTCTGGAAAACGATAATGTCATGCTTTTCAGGCGTTTCCATTGAAGTCTATGCGGACAAGAACGCTCAATTGTGCCTGAAAAGTAACTTGTGTACTTTTTTGACTGATAGGCGTTTTGCTACAAGTGAAAGAACACTCAGATGTGAACAAGAGCTATTGAAAACAATAGGTTTTTGCTTGTTGAGCGTTTTTGAGCTTCGAGCTACATTTAGAGTTCTAACCCTTTCTGTGGGAAACCAATAAAAAAAATGGTGTACGATGGTTCTAATAAATGATACATAAAGCCACAGGTTTCCATTATGCACCATTATGACCATATTTGACCCTCCTCTGCCTCTCTCCCTCAGCATTGTGGTCACATTAGCTGGCTGATGGAGAGAAACATTGGAATACTAGTCAGTACCATTGTGCAAAAGTGTATTTGCTTTGGAAGAAAAAATCACCTTGAACGTTGGGTATCCTACATGTGTGGATGTTGCTGCATTATGTAAAACTATTAGAATAGTTATTTACATTTTAGAATGGGCTACCTTGAGAGTTTCCATAATTTTAAAGGGTGCCTTGTGATTGTTTATATTTTTAGAGAGTGCCTTGACTGAAAAAAGGTTAAGAAACACTGCCTGAAGATAACAATACCAGTAAGATAACACTTTGGGTCCAGTGCTTTCTTTTCACTTTCCTCAAAGGCTAGGTCACATATTATTAGACGGTTATACAGTATAAGCGTATGAGGTAGTGCCCAGGGTGGGAATTCACAGGAAGTAAGAAACCTCCACAAATGCTATGATGTAGAGGCACAATGCCGAGTGTGGTTGACCTAAGTTAGGGAAAGGTGGGAGGCTAATAGCCAATCATGTGGAAAGTGATCAAGGTATAAGTACCATTGTACCACCTAAACCAGTGGTTCTCAACTCCGGTCCTCGGGACCCACCAACAGGCCAGATTTTAAGTATTACCTTGGGGAGATGCAGACTAGAATACTGCAATCACTGAGCAGCAAATGATATCACCTGTGATGTATTTCAGTTATCCTGCAAAGCTGGCCTGTTAGTGGGTCCCGAGGACCGAGGTTGAGAAACACTGACCTAAACCATAGCACCAGCTAAACCATTATGGTGGCCTATTTTACCTCAGGTGTGGTTACTGAGGCAAATTGAAATAGTATGACTTATTAACCATCAGGTTTGTGCCTCGAGGTGTTGAATACTGAACTGTGTAAGATCAATGTACCAGTATAATCAAGAGAAACTACAGTAAAAAAAGTTTGTTTAATCTCCAAAGTTTGGTCTTATCATTCAATGAAGAGAAGCCTATGTGTGCCATATAAGTGCTTGTATAACATCAGTGTACAGAAGGAAGATCAACCAATTTGGGATGGGGATGGTAGTGGCCAATGACGGAGGGTTCCAGTCATAAGGGTGGTTTAGTGTCTGTCTATGCATGCCCCTCTCAGCGGAGGGTCCCTATGCTAGGACCGCTGTGGTACAGATCTTTCAAAGGGACAGGGCATGGACCACAGAAGTGAGGTCTTGCATGTGTATGGTGTTTTCCTTCCAAACCTACAGGTTTGGGCAATACAAATGTGTTGTGCTATAGAACTGGAGGAGGGTATTTAGTGTTCTGCGCTGTTAAACTCAAAATGCTCTGCAGTCTGGTGCTGGGACAAGTAGGAACAGACCCAAGGCACTGGCTGAATTGGGGTTGCTGCAAGGGCCTTTTTTCTCCTTTGGGGCCTGATGCAATTTTTGTAACCCCTTTACTTACATGTTTGCTTTGGTGTGATAATATAACTATTCACCTAAGCTAAAATGGTAAATACATATTGAATACAATGGATTTAGTAATGATCTCAAACTTGTATAAAGAAAATATTCAGCTAAAAATAATGAAAAATAGATCAGTGTTATAATGGTTTGACCTTTACCTATAAACTGCACATTATTCCCCACATGCACAGATTCACATGCAATATATATCTCCATTATGAACATCACTTCAACTGAACGACCTCTTAGCAAATCTTTTGAACCTTCCCAGTACCTAAAGATTTTAATTCCCTGATTCTCGCATGTAATGTGAGCTAGGAAGTACTGTGTGCAGTAGTTTATTGATCTTTCCTGCACAAAGAGCAAAGTGTTACAGAGGAACAAATTGCTGGTGTTGCCTGAGTGTTTTTATTCCCTTAGCTATCAGACATGCTGTTAAAGCTAAGTTTTGAATTCTGTGTTTTCCCCAAGCACCATACTGAAAGAAATGATTTAGGGTTAATCTTGGCCTCTTAGAAGTAGAATTTATAATAGAAGTGTATTAATATTTTAAACATGGCTATCTTTAATCAAAGATGTCCTGGCCCAGACCTGTCACACCTTGAGCATTAATATGTTGCCTTTACAGACCTTAGATGGACCCTTGCTCCAAGCTGGAGGGCCTGGCACTAATGCTCTGTTGACATTCTGTACTCCAGGAATTCTTCCCTGCGCTCTTCAAATGTGCTACTGATTCATATAAAAAAAGATAGCCCCTTTATATCCCCAACCCCAGATAAAGGCTCACCCAAAACAAATGCTCCATATGTGCATCTATCTGGGGTCTGCAAATGGACAGCTATGTTTGTTGAGGGAGGTTTACTTCCTACTATGTCTCTGGGACAGGTAGTGAAAGGAAATCTCCATGACAGGACACAAATTTGGTCTTGGGAGAAGGGTCAATTTTTTAAAGGCACATTTTAGAGTGCGGTTAATGTAGGTGTAATACTAGAAGTGTGATTTCTAGTAGCTATATTGTGCTCCTAAAATCACTAATGATTTTATAACACCATAAAAAGCCACCAATCAGTGCACATTAATGTTAAACAAACTGATATGGTTTTAGTTCACTGGAAGATTCACAGACCCAGCCTCAAATTCACTAACCCCAAACATAGTGCCCAAAATGCATTGGGAGCTACATCATTTCTAGCCCTTTTTAAGGCCAACTTGCATATTTTTGAAGAGTCAGCTAGTCCCCACATTGATGGAAACAAGAGCTTCACCCCGACATCCCTGGCCCAGTTGATGTAGGGGTCTTCAGGGACCAACTTATCAAATATCTGCCCTGCTCACATGAATGAGTACAATGTACACAGTATGAAAACGCAAATAATCACATAATCATAAAAAATATTTGGTCAATAGTATCACCATGACTGTTCACCGCCTTGTTTACAGTCTGTGACAAGCCAGTGGGTGGGAGGCTGGAAGCTTCATTTAGAGGCAAACCTGCTGGAGCTGGTGGAGATTTAGACAGGGAGGCCAATTGTTCAAATCTGGCCATTTAGTTTGCCCATCTAGCGAACTGCGAACAGTTTGGGTCGAATTTATGGTTGACCCAATGCTCTTCCCTACTACAAATATGGCTCATATTATGGAACATATAATTTGACCATATACTAGATTTTCTACCTAACATTTAGATTATTTGGCAGACAAATAATCTAACAAAACATCACTAGTTATTCAACATATTACTTTTTAAGTATCTTTTAATCCACAGGTATTCCATTTATGAATATTCACTAAGTGGTTATAATATTAGATATAGTGTTGAAGTAAACCTGATGGAAGGTTATTCTACTGAAATCCTTGAGCATAAACACAAGATTTGTCCCTGTCAATTTCTCTCAGTAATAGCATCTACTCAAGAAAGTCAATCTAATGAAATGGAATCCATGCCTTACTGTTAGCCCTTAAGTAAACTCTACAGGAGCTTTTGTACACACATAAAATGAAAGACTTGCAGGAAATGCATAAGACTCAATATAGTACAGTGAAAAATGTGTATCTGTTTCTGCTTTCAGTTTCGAATGTGTTGTTTGGAACACAAAATCATGCTACCTAAGGTTGTAATTACAGTATCTGGCAAAAGTGAGTACACCCCTCACATTTTTGTAAATATTATATTATATCTTTTCATGTGACAACACTGAAGAAATTGCACTTTTCTACAATGTAAAGTAGTGAGTGTACAGCTTGTATAACAGTGTAAATATGCTGTCCCCTCAAAATAACTCAATACACAGCCATTAATGTCTAAACCGCTGATGGGCTGGTGACAGGTACTTGGGTAATCTGAGGGGCTGTGACAGGTACTCGGGTACTCTGATGGACTGGTGGTAGGTACTCGGTACTCTGATGGGCTGGTAACAGGTACTCAGGTGGGCTTGTGACAGGTACTCGGGTACTCAGATGGGATGGTGACAGGTACTTGGGTACTCAGATGGGCTGGCAACAGGTACTCGGGTACTGAGATGGCTGGTGACAGGTACTCGGGTACTCTGATGGGCTGGTGACAGGTACTCAGGTACTCTGATGGGCTGGTGACAGGTACTCAGATGGGATGGTGACAGGTACTTGGGTACTCAGATGGACTGGCAACAGGTACTCGGGTACTTAGATGGGCTGGTGACAGGTACTCGGGTACTCTGATGGGCTGGTGACAGGTACTCGGATACTCTGAGGGGTTGTGACAGGTACTCGAGTACTCTGATGAGAAACAAAAAGGAGGCGCCTCTAAGTGTAAACCATAAGAAATTTTATTAAAAAGACATCAGCCAATTGGCTACTCACATGACTAAAAAAGGGTATGGCACATGGAACCAGGAGAATACTCAACCGGTGAAGAGTATGGCATCAGTTCCCCGAGACCTAGTAAGCAGCTAGTCATCCGTGCGGATGGGATCGTCAGTGGGGCCATCCATTCGTGGAACCGTCCGTTCATGGAGTCGTTCGTGGATGGTAGGAATGATCGTCTCTGTGCCGGCAGCCGGGGGATTCCAGAACGAGGCTTGGCTGCACTGGTCACAGCGGGGTGATGTCTTCAATCCGCGACGCGTTTCAGAGTGTACAGACCGCGATGTGAAGGAAGTCACGCTCTTTCATCAGGCTATCTAAGATGGTGTGCCGCCATCTATTTGTATTCCCTGGGAGTCAATAGTGGTGTCTAATTAGATCATGATAACAAACATATATGCAATAGACTATATAAAATAATGTGATAATAAGATGATGGTGACAATAAAAACAATAATAATATTGGCAGACCCTGCTGGCAGATTTTTATTTCTTAAAGGCCTTTGGAAAGGCAAGCCCTTGACACTAGCGAACATTTACTGCCCAAACACCAAAGAAGTATCATTCCTAAGGGAAACGCTCCTTCAACTCACTTCGTTCAGGTCAGGCATTTTAGTGCTGGGGGGAGACTTTAATGTGACTTTAAACCCAACTCTGGACTCATCCAATGGTTCATCTTCCCTGTCTTACGCTGCATTACGCCAAATCAAAACGCAATTGGCTTCTCTGGCGCTTCATGACAGCTGGCGAACACTCAATCCACATACTAAAGATTATACCTTTTTCTCATCTCCACATGGTCGCTATTCGAGGCTAGACTACCTCTTTTTAAGTCAGGCAGACCTGGGCTACCTCCACGAAGCGTCAATAGGGAACATGGTCATTTCAGACCACCATCCGATTACAATGACACTGCTTTTCCCATTAAGGGAACAGAGCGCACGCATATGGAGAATGAACACCTCGCTTCTTTCAGATCTTGGGGATCTGACAGCGGTGAGGAAAACAATTGGAGACTTTTTCCAAACAAATGATACCCCAGACACTTTGCCCATGACACAATGGGAAGCACATAAGTGTGTGGTGAGAGGCCATTTTATTGCACATTTATCAGCCAAAAACAAAAGGGAGGCCCAGAGGAGAGTGGCGGAGCTGTCTGAGAAGATAGCGACACTGGAAAAAAAACATAAAAGTTCCCTAGCTACCCAGGTAGCACAGGAACTAGCTGAAACTAGGAAACTACTACTACAAGAACTTGCTTCTAAGGCCCAGGCCTAAATGACGCAAACTAATCCAAAACCTTTTCTATGAACAGGCGAACAAGCCAGGTAGACTATTAGCTAAATTCACACAGGAACGTACTCTCACGCGAACCGTACACCATATTATGGACACTAATGGGAAAAAACGTGTGACCAATGACGACATAGCAAGACAGTTTCATGACTTTTACAGTAAGTTATACCACCTACGGGAAGAGACAACACACCCTGAGGGAGATAGTCATCGCCTTAGCATGATTAGAGACTTCCTATCTCGCTACTGCCCAGCACCGCTGTCAGCAGAGGATAGAGCTGCTCTGGAAGCCCCCTTATCCCTTACGGAATGGACGGAAGCCCTTAAGGTTACAAAACCGGGCAAAAGTCCGGGCCTGGATGGCTTCCCGGCAGCCTATTACAAAGCCTTCCCTGACCTTCTAGCTCCCAGTTTCTTAAAAGCCTTTAACACCCTGTCCTCACCTTCGACCCGGACGCACACCCTATAACAAGCCCACATTGCTGTGATTCCAAAAGGGAATAAAGCCCCAGACATCGTGGCCAACTATAGGCCCATATCTCTTTTGAACGCAGATTTAAAAATATTCTCTAAAATCCTAGCAATGAGACTCTCCTACCATATCCCAAATTGGATAGGCCTAGACCAGGTCGGATTTGTCCCTGGGAGGGAAGCCAGGGACAATACCATTAAAACCTTAAACCTACAACATTGGCTAGAGACGACCAAACAGGGAGGCTTTTTTTTGGCAATGGATGCGGAGAAGGCATTCGATCGGGTAGCATGGGACTACATGATGGAGGTCCTAGGCGCCCTGGGTTTGGGAGCACATATGACAGCATTTATTGGAGCCCTTTATACCAACCCAGAAGCCCGTGTAAAAGTGAATGGCTGCCTATCGAATGCCTTCTCCATCCATAACGGAACTAGGCAGGGTTGCCCATTGTCCCCTCTCTTATATATTCTCACCCTGGAACCCTTGCTAAGATACATCCGCGCACAGTCGGACATAAAAGGTATCAAAGTAAGGGATAAGGAATTCAAAGTCGCTGTGTTCGCGTATGATATTTTACTTTTTCTATCAGCCCCACTAACTACCCTCCCGATTGTTCTGGACACCCTCGAAAAATTCAAGTACATATCAAATTTGCAAATTAATTACCCCAAGTCATTTGCACTTAACGTAACTCTACCGTCTGCACTAGTGGAACAATGTAAGTCTAACTTCCCCTTTCAGTGGAAATCTGACGCGATCACCTATCTAGGCGTTCAAATCCCACACCGCCTCTCGGAATTATACAAAATAAACTTTCTAGCGGAACTCCAAGCACTACAAAAAGACTTTAAACGCTGGGATTTACCCACAATTTCCTGGTTCGGGAGGGCATCCCTCGTCAAGATGAATGTCCTCCCGCGCTTATTATATAAAATGCAAACACTACCAACAGCTTTGCCACTCTCATTCTTCTCCCAATATAAAAAAATGTGTCGAACCTTTCTGTGGCAAGGCAAGCCAGCGAGAATTAGTTGGTCTAAACTTGTGTTACCAAAAACACAAGGGGGAATTGGGCTTCCGGACCTTCAGCGATATCATACAGTGTGTCACTTGGCCCGAGTGGTAGACTGGAAGGTGCACGTTAACCGCAAGGGGTGGATTAAGCTGGAAAAAATGGTAGCGGGCTCCGATCTGGGTCGAGTCCCCTGGTTCCCTTCCAAGGATATACCAAAAGAACTGGAGGAACACCCCCTAATTGGAACCACTCTTATGGCCTTTAACAAAGCCTGTAAAACATACAACACATTGGGAAAACTCAGCCCACTCATCCCAGTTAAAGGTAACCCGGCCTTCCCCCCGGGACTGAATACTGCCTTTCTGGCCTCAGAGTGGCCCTATGCGGAGATGTTAGCGAAACATTTTTTCTCACAAGATAAATTTAAACGCCAGAGAGACCTAGCGGACCTCTCCCTTACAAACGCTTTTCCATTCTAGGCATATGCACAACTAAAACATTTTTTAGACAACCCGAAGCGCAGAGACCATTTCTCTAGATCGTTGACAACTTTTGAGTCTCTATGCTCTGAATCAACGCCTCAACGCCATGTGATTTCAACGGTATATACCTCACTATTTCCGAGCACCCATAAGCTTTTTGACGCGGAAAGGAAATTCTGGGAAAAGACACTGAAACTGAATCTGACAGAAACAGACTGGCGATGCATTGATTCTTACATACATAAAGGCTCACTCAATGTTAGTGTTCAGGAGAATGGGTACAAATTAAAAACAAGGTGGTACAGGACCCCTGATTTAATTCATAAATTTACACCTTCAGTTTCGGATATCTGTTGGAGATGTGAGAAGGAGAGGGGAACACTCCTACATATTTGGTGGGAGTGTTCGCTCATCCAGCCCTACTGGCGCACAGTCTTTGACACCATTCGGAAGCTCACATCCTGCCAAATAGAATTCTCCCCAGCCCAATTCTTGTTACACACCTCGCCGTCGACGGGGAAAAAATATTTTAAGTCTTTACCCATGCACATGATAAATGCGGCTCGGATGTGTATCCCGAGGCACTGGCGATCAGTGAAACCCCCCACAATTTCAGAATGGATCCATTGATTAAATCACATCGAAACAATGGAGGAGATGGTCCACATGACTCAGGACAACCTTCCGCATTTCTCAAAAACTTGGGAAAAGTGGACCGAATTTCGAAAATCTGACTCCCTTTTAGAGTTAACCCTAGTAAAGTAGTGTAACAACGTGGACAGCAGACCCCAAAATTGCTACATAAGCTACGCCTGCGCCTACTACTTCCTCTCGCTTTTTACAGAAGTGAGGAGGATCCAGTGAAGTGCAGGGGGTTGATGGTGGAGTGTCCACCCCCCCTCCACTCTCTAGGATTCTGATTGTGGAAGAAACCTATGCCCTACATGTACACCCTTTTTTTTTTTTTTTTCTTCCCTTTCTTCCATTCCCTCCATTCTCCTTACCTTCTTGTCCTTTTTCCCCTTGTCTCGTCCTTGTCCTCCCCACCCTTTCGTATCGGAGTAATCGGAGATTACTCGGAACAATCTGTTTGAACATACAGTTAGCTTACTAATATTTGATACAACATACTTAAACGTATTGTGTTTCTTTGTTAACATTTATAATACCACTATCATATGTTACACCATCGGGATTGTATCCCCTACTTGTCTAAACGGATATATGTTAAAGATTGTATAATGACTCTCTTAATGTGTATGTTGACAAAATATGAATAAAATATTTGAAACAAAAAAAAAACAAACAATAATAATAATAACAAAAACAATAAAAGACAGAAGGTATCTTAAGATGTGTTGATAACAAAATGTAGATGATGGTCATTGTGTTAAAAAATTGTTGGTGTATGGAATCATACATTTTTTTATATATCTTTTTATATGGAAGATATATGCAAATATCATAGAATGGAAATACCAGTAAATTGACAGATATTGGAACCCGGTAATTACACTGTTGTTAGGAAGAGAATCTGTGGCTAAAGTGGACTTTCTGCACCTATGCACACGTGTCATGGATCTGCTAGCCAGCGCAGGGGTCACTAAGGGTTAACAATTGTGCAGGGTGATTTCATTGATTGGAGCCAAGCAGCCTTATTTAAACAGCTTAGCAGCACACAGACTCTGCTGTCTGATCTACAGCGTTTGGTGTGTGTGTTCCAGAGCTTCCTGTTGTCCGATTCCTGTTCCTGTGACCCGGCTTGTCCCGACCCTGCTTGATCTCCGCCTGCATTGACCTTGGCTACCCATGACCACTCTACTGCCTGCTCCCTTGTACCTTTGCTGCCAGCCCGTTGACGAACTCTGCCTGTGCCCGACCATTCTTCTGCCTGCTCCCTCTGTACTGCACTGCCAGCTATCTACCGACCCGGCCTGTGCCACCACTCTATTCAACCAGCACGAGACCGGAAGCACCTCTTCAGTTGTCACTGGTGACCATCTCAACCCTTGTGCCATCCTCACTCCTGAGCCTCCTGTCTGCTCTACCAGGGGTTCACGAATCAGGGTCGCAAGAGAGGTTACTCCTGCATAAGCCAGACTCATCCACCAGGTACGTGACAACTGTGTTGTGTAGCGAGTATGAAAAGTAATGGGGTATAAATTGAGAAATATTATTAAGGGTCGGGGAACATGATCTTAGGCATTAAATACTGCAGTATCTGCACGACATGGGATCTCTCCATAGCATAGATGGTAGAAAAATCTGTACAATAGTGCATAAGCATCCAGAGTATACCAGTACATATAAACAGGACAGACGTTATTGTGTATCTCTAACACATACATCACATCATAAACCTCATCGTGCATGATTAAGATGGACATGGTGAATATATTGGTAAAAACATGAGGGGGGGGAAGGGAGGAATAGTGAAAAAAGGGATGCGTATGAAAGTGTGCTGGCATCAGAAGGGCCGCACTATTACAGCATATTCTATCTGGAGTACATCCAAGTCCAGGTACGTGTATAATAGGAACGGGGGAAAGGGTGTGGGGCAGAAGGTGAGACATATACAATATAGTGGAACAATACAAATACTAGATCACATATTACACTAATAAGTAAATAATAAATGAAATGGATGAATTACACAAAGAAAGTCTTACAGGATGGTGGAGATTTCAATGCCCTCAGTCAGGCCCCTGGGAGATAGTACATCTAAACTGTAAATCCAGTAAGTTTCCCTGGAGCACAGTTTTCTGAATCGCTCCGCCTCTAGCAGAGACCTGGGTATTTGCTCGATAACCCAGACCTATAGTCCTGTGGTGGATTTTTTGTGATGGTTAAGAAAGTGATGTGGCACACTTCGGGGGTCTTTGCCCTCCTCAATTAACCTCCTGTGGCGACCAAAACGTTGACGGAGAGGCTACATATATCAAGCCACACGGGCAAGTAAGAGCATATACTACAAAGTTGGATGAGCAATTGTAAAACTCATCCAACTGGTATGTTTTGCCTTTATAAACGACTGATTTACGGCCATGTTGTACATATGCACACGTTTTGCAGAGGGTCTTATTGCAGCAATACATTCCAACTAGGGGAATCAGCATCGGTGCAGGTGTAGTTTGTTCCAAAGATTTAAGTTTACTGGGTGCCAGTTTATTTTTGAGATTTGGAGCCCTGCGATATGTGACCCTAGGTCTGGGGGGCAATATTGTTTCCAGATGAGGATCTTGTTTCAGAATGTTCCAATATCTCAGCAAGATTTTCTCCATTTTCTTATGCTGAGAATGGAACATGGTGGTAAACCTGGGAGTATGGTCAAATGTTCTCGTGTGGCTCGTGGGTTTGCCACTGCGATAGGTGTCAAACGCCTCTTGAACTAAGGCTTAAGGATATTCTTTATCAAGCAATTTTTTCTTGAGTAGCTGGCCCTGTGTGTCGTAATCAACATCCCGAGTGCAGTTCTGTCGGAGTCTGCAGTACTGCCCCCTTGGGATGTTGCGAATCCAGGGTGTATAATGACAACTGTGGAAGTGTAAAAAAGAGTTTCCTGCTGTGGGCTTCTGGTAATTTTTGGCAATTATGGAGCCATCTTGATGAGAGAGCTCCAAGTCCAAAAATGCCAAAGAGGTATGGTCAGCCACATGTGTAAAGGAGAGACCATAGGGGTTATTGTTACAATGTTCCACGAAGCCCAATATCTGATCCATGGGTCCTTCCCAGATAACAATAATATCATCGATATATTGCCCAAAGAAGGCGATATTCGATGAAAAAGGATTGTTTTGCCAAATATGATGGATTTCCCAAAAACCCATTGCCAAATTGGCATAGGAGGGGGCAAAATTTGCCCCCATAGCTGTTCCTTGTAATTGCAAAAAGAAATCATCATTAAACATAAAGTAATTATGTGTGAGGCAAAACATGGTGGCAGCTATTATGAACTCAGCTTGTCTACTGTTGATGAGGGGCTCCTGAGCCAAGAAGTGTTCCACAGCTCTTATACCAAAATGATGGGGAATGGAAGTGTATAGGGAGCACACATCTAAAAAGAGCCATATGAAGTGTGGCTCCCAGGTATAAGGAGACAGCATTTCTAATAAGTGTGTGCCTTCCCTGATATAGGATTGAAGTTTTTGTACAATAGGTTGGAGGAAAAAGTCTATATATTGACTAAGTCCGGTCGTGACGCTATCCATGGCGGCTACTATCGGCCTGCCAGGGGGATTATCTAAGTTTTTATGGACCTTGAGTAAATGATAGAGATATTGGATTTTAAAGAAGTCTTTCAATAGGTATGAAGCTTCAATTTTTGTAAGGATATTGTCCCATACTGCTGACTGAACCAGGGTGTTGAGCTCATTGGAAAACATGGCCATAGGGTCACTCCTGAGTTTTTTGTAAACGGTGTGATCTGACAAAAGTCTGTAGGCTTCAGCGACATAGGTTTCCCTGTCTTGAATCACTATGCAGCCACCTTTGTCAGCTGCCCTAATGACTATGGAGTTGTTGTGCATAAGGGAGTCTAAGGCTTTGATCTCCCTTCTAGATAAGTTTTATGATATTTACTAGAAAGGTCTCAAGATATGGACCTTTGGCATGGGCTGGATAAAAGATTGATTTGGGTTTGAAATGGCAGTGAGTTATTGGTGGAGAAGTAGCTAGGTGTTGCGTGTACAGATGAATTTGTTCAAAATCTTCAGAAGGAGATTCGAATGCGTCTATAATATCGCCCTCAAAATCAAAATTAAGTAAAGAAAGTGTGGGTGAAGAGAGGCTGTCAATAGTGTTATCAACAGTATTTCTCTCCTTGTTGTGTTTGATATTAAAAAAAATTTTCAGAGTGAGGTGGCGAATATATCTATTTAAATCCTTAAAAAGAGTGAAAGGATTGGGCCTGTTTGTCGGTGCAAAATTAATGGGCTGGTGACAGGTACTTGGGTAATCTGAGAGGTTGTGACAGATACTCGGGTACTCTGATGGGCTGGTAACAGGTACTTGGATGGGCTGGTGACAGGTACTCGGATGGGCTGGTGACAGGTACTCTTTATTACTGGGGGGGCAATCAGTGTGATTGGTGTGCACTGTAACTGGTTACCACAATCTCCTCCTCACACACGATCGGTGTGTCAGGAGAAGAACCCAGTAACAGATCGTTGGCCACAATTTGTTTACATTCTGTGACCTGCTGTGATTGGACACAGCCGTTCACGTGCAATCTGTGCGTGCGTTTACTGCAATCGGGGATGGGCTGTGTCAGGGTGACAAGCCTTGTCCCCAATCGCCGCTCTGCACACCCCTAGGGGCGTGCTCGAGCGCCGCGCATAAGGACAGTGCATGTGACCGGCTATGACTGGTCACATGGTAAAGAGCCATTTTTTTGGTTCTTTACACTGATCTGGGATGAGGTTCCCGGGAGCCCGCAGGAGTGGCGAGAAGAAGAGGAGGTCATATGACGCCCGCCTAGGATTGGAGAGTGTTCCTGTGGGCGTATGACAATACGCTGGTATGGAAGTGGTTAAATTCAACAGTGATACTCTCCCACCATAGTCCCCTGCAAAAGAAACAAAAAAAGCAAACTTTCCCCTAGGTATTATGTTTCAGAGGGGGATGCCGGCAGACAATGATTGATATCCTGGGTAATTCTGAGCACCCTAAATTTTACGAGATTATTCTACAGCACAGTAAAATAGAGTCTTCTAGCAAAATTTGAGCTACTCAGCATTCCTTGAGATATGGCACAAATGATGCTGAGGTCACCTTCAATTAGGGATGGGAATAAGGTAATTGTTTTTGTTTTTTTTCCCCTCCTAGCTTTTTAAAATTTTTGAGCATTTTGACATGGGGAAAGGGCACCCAACAAAATAAGCTGACTCAAGCAATTTTGGTGCAAGGCTGCTTTAAAGTAATGAGCTTGGGATCGGGGCAGTTATTTTCTCAAGATATTCTTATATTTTTTCAAAATATACAGATGGAATACTAGATTTAATCCTGTACTTTTTATGAATATGTGCAATTGCAACATGTACTAACAATTCAGACCAAAATGATGCTAATGTCCCTGAAGACAACCCCATTAACTGCTATGTTAGCTGAGGTGGTAGATAAAAAGAGCCTTTTATCTAGAATGTATTCCTTTCTTTTGACTGTTCTCCTAGCCAATCTGGGAAGGACATCATGGGTACCTTAATGGAAAACGTTTGGACCAATATTCTGGAACAGGCCCTGTCACCCACCCAGAAACTGTTCCAATTGTTCTTTATACATAGAACTTACCCCATTAAATTGTTTCCATTGGTGGAGGGGAGACAACTCCTTGGTGTCAGCAGATCTAATCCTTATGCTTTTGAATTGTCCTAAACTAGTTGGATATTGGTGAGTAGTAGTAGACACTATCAACAGAGTGTTTCAAACACAAGTTGCTTTTGACCCCCTGGTTTATGTTTTAGGACATCTAGATGGGAAAGTGTATCCTCTGAAAATCAGGGCCCCAGTGGCCAGACTCTTCTTTACTGCTCATATCCTTAAAGTGATTATCCTCACACCCTCCTACACTTGAGGAATGGCAAACTAATGTTAACACAGTTCTATTGTCACCCCATACATTTAATAACCTGTGGGATCCCTGGTTATCTGGCACCAGCATCCTTAGTTTGCATGTTTTATTTCAAAGTTAAGTAGTATGGCCTCTGAAGAACATTATTTTTAAATCAGAAGGGTAGAATATTATGGTCCTAGGCAATGGTATTGGAATCACCATTATTCTTACATTGAAATGAGAAGTCATAAATACTTGGTTGCAGCCCTTAGTTTGTAGTTTGTGTACGTGTTATGAACATGCTATTTGACATTGAGGCTTTAGTTAAGGGATCCTACTTAAAGTGATCCTGCTATGTTTTACTGCATAGATAAAAGTCCACCTAGCACCAACACAAATGTTGGGTGGAAGCAATTGTTTATTTTTCAGACTATTTTTGTAATCATGTCTTGATGTATTTGCAGCTGTTAACTACAGTGTAGAAGGCAAAATATCAGTGTGCTGCCTGGAATACAGATGTGCCTAGGCCTTCAGCTTTAAAGCTGTATATGTGCCATAGGAAATCTAAGGCGCTGCTCCTTCTGACTGTTGGAGACTTGGAGTGAGATTTGGTGACGTCACTATATAAGAGAGAGCCGGCTACTGCAAAGTCCTTGTTGCAAAAATGCATTGGTTGCATATGAGCATTAGGCTGGCCATACATGGGTCGAATTTTGAAAGAAGTTTCTTTCGAAAATCTTATCTAAGGATTTTTGTTTGCACCATTAGTGGGCTGCAGCAACAGCAGATTTTTGTGAGGCAATCAAATTTTAAGTTAATCGGGCATGTTGGAAATTTTTTGAAAAACAAACGATTTTCTAATCAATAATGGGAGAATCGTGCAAGAAATGTAATAGAAAAAGGAATGCACATGACTGCAAGAAAAGAAAATTCCCGGAAAGAAAAGAAGATTCCCGGCCACAAAAATTGTTTTCTGTAGCAACTTGAGGTAAAATTGGTCGAATTTCGAAAATCAATGGTGGCGCCATCAGATCCCAAAAAAATTCTGACTTTGAAAAGAAAATTTGTTCAAAATTCGACCCATGTATGGCCAGCCTTAAAAAACAAAAATGTGACGCATTTCAGCGTGAGCATTAGTCATAGCAAGTTTACAATGAAATAATAAAAACATTTATAGGGAAACAGATACGAAACTCCACCCTCTTATGAGACACAAAGAGGGTTAGTTACTTCATTATCTCTCAGGAGTGTACCTATGTATGAGTGTGATCTCAGGAGGGAGGGGAGAAGGGAAAATACTGGGTCCAAAAGTAATAGTTTAAATTGGTAGTACAATCAGCAGGGTTGCTTAACAGCATGGTGCTTCTTCTAAGGCACAAAGAAGGCTAATTACCTCATTATCTCTCAGGAGTGTACCCTATGTATGAGAGTGCCCCCAGGAGGGAGGGGAGAAGGGGAAGCACTGGGTACTAAAGGAATAATGTTAAAAGGTAATACAATCAGCATGGTTGCTTAACCAAAAAAAAAAAATAATATATATATATATATATATATATATATATATATATAGTGGGAGAATAGCTTGTGGGGATCACTTTTCAGGGGAAATAGAGTCAGCATGGATGTCAATCTCTTTAAAGTCTGGCAGCTTGCCAGGTTTATTTTTACAGGTTTGCCACATCAAAACACAACCAGAAACAAAAAAAACCTTGCTGTCTGGTGCTACACTAAACAAAGAGATCCCTCTCTATCTCTATACACTGTCCCCAACACCCACAAAACATAAGCACATTGTAAACCTTGTTTTAGAGTCCAAATTAGCACACAGAGCTCTCTTAGCTTTCTCCCTCTGAGATCCAGTATCGAGCGCAAGTGAGATCTCATCCTGATCAATAAATGCAAGTTGGAGAGGGGTTTGAGTAGACCAGTAAGTCCAGGCAGGAACCAGCTCTGCCACGGTGACCAGCAGAACCCAGGTCAGACTCCCGCTAGTCGCCTCAAAATGATCGCATGCGAGGCAACAAGTAGACAAGTATCGCCCGTCCATTGTCGTGCCTCGCATAACGTCACAATATATATATATATATATATATATATATATATATATATATACATACAGTATCTTACAAAAGTGAGTACACCCCTCACGTTTTTGTAAATATTTTATATCTTTTCATGTGGCAACACCGAAGAAATGACACTTTGCTACAATGTAAAGTAGTGAGTGTACAGCTTGTATAACAGTGTAAATTCCTCAAAATAAGTCAACACACAGGCATTAATGTCTAAACCGCTGGCAACAAAAGTGAGTACACTACTAACTGAAAATGTCCACATTGGGCCCAAAGTGTCAATATTTTGTTTGGCCACCATTATTTTACAGCACTGCCAACCCTCTTGGACACGGAGTTCACTAGAGCTTCACAGGTTGCCACTGGAGTCCTCTTCCACTCCTCCATGATGACATCAGAGAGCTGGTGGATGTTAAAGACCTTGCGCTCCTCCACCTTCCATTTGAGGATACCCCACAGATGCTCAATAGGGTTTAAGTGTGGAGACCTGCTTGCCCAGTCCATCTCCTTAACCCTCAGCTTCTTTAGCAAGGCAGTGGTCAGGGGAGGGCTGGGCTGGGGGGTAGGGTGGCAATTGCCTAACTTACATTCAAATGGCCGCCAGCCGCTGCCCACTCACACTTTTTTCTTGTGGAGGAAGGAAATAGGGGCCAGGGGCTAGCCACCAACTAACTGCCGGCCCTACCATGGATCCCGCTGGGCGCCACCGGATTACACCGAGCAGGGATCTCCCACTTACAAAGTCTTACCTCCTGGATCAACTTCTATAATAGACAGCACACTGGTGATGTCTATCATAGGAGCCAGTCCAGGAGGCGGGACTTCATATGACAGCGGCCCACGCCAGGTAACCGGGAGATCCTTGCTATGTGTAATCCGGCGACTCTCCTCTCTCTGCATTGCAAGCTGCATTGGATGGGCACTGATCAGGCTGTGCCAATGGGCACTGGCGAGGCAGCATTGATGGGCAATGATAGGGTTGCATTGATGGGCACTGATCAGGCTGCACTGATGGGCACTGGTGAGGCTGCATTGGTGGGCACTGATGAGCTGCATTGATGCATTATTATTGTTAATCCTCCTTTGTTGCTATTAACATTAAATTATGTTACCACATTGTATCATATTTGTCTTGCTTCATAACATCAATATCCGTTATAAAACCAGGTGGGCATGGATGGTGAGCTGATTCGGTGGTTCAATGGGCCACTTGACTGGACTTGCCCCCCAGGCCTAAGGCTGCCAGCCCTCCCCTGGCAGTGGTCATCTTGGAGGTGTGTTTGGGGTCATTATCATGTTTGAATACTGCCCTGTGGCTGAGTCTCCGAAGGGAGGGGATCATGCTCTGCTTCAGTATGTCAGAGTACATGCTGGCAGTCATGGTTTCCTCAATGAACTGTAGTTCCCCAGTTCCAGCAGCACTCATGCAGCCCCAGACCATGAGACTCCCACCACCATGCTTGACTGTAGGCAAGAAACACTTGTCTTTGTACTCACCTGGTTGCTACCACACACGCTTGACACCATCTGAACCAAATAAGTTTATCTTGGTCTCATCAGACCACAGAACATGGTTCCAGTAATCCATGTGCATGTCTGCTTGTCTTCAGCAAACATTACGGCTTTCTTGTGCATCATCTTTAGAAGAGGCTTCTTTCTGGGATGACGGCCATGCAGACCATTTTGATGCAGTGTGCTGCATATGGTCTGAGCACTGACCCCACCCCTTCAACCTCTGTAGCAATGCTGGCAGCACTCATATGTTTATTTCCTAAAGACAACCTCTGGATATGACGCTGAGCATGCGCACTCAACTTCTTTGGTTGACCATGGCGAGGCCTGTTCTGAGTGAAACCTGTGCTATTAAACCGCTGTATGGTCTTGGCCACAGTGCTGCAGCTCAGTTTCAGGGTCTTGCCAATCTTCTTATAGCCTAGGACATCTTTATGTAGAGCAACAATTCTTTTTTTCAGATCCTCAGAGAGTTCTTTGCCATGAGGTGTCATGTTGAACTTCCAGTGACCAGTATGAGAGAGTGAGAGCGATAACACCAAATTTAACACACCTGCTCTCCATTCACATCCGAGACCTTGTAACACTAATGAGTCACATGACACAGTGGAAGGAAAATGGATAATTGGGCCCAATTTGGACATTTTTAGTTAGGGGTATAGCAAATTGACACTGTTATACAAGCTGTACACTCACTAATTTACATTGTACCAAAGTGTTATTTCTTCAGTGTTGTCACATGAAAAGATATAATAAAATATTTTAAAAAATGTGAGGTGTTTGATAAAGCATTCAATACATGCACATATATTAGGCTAAACAATGTAACATGGATTCAATAAAGTAGTACATGTCTGGGGAAAAATGTCTGTGCAGAGATGTTTGAACAAAATGAAAAACTACACTGAGAAAAATTATAAATGCAACACTTTTGTGTTTGCCTTTATTTATCATGAGCTGAACTTAAAGATCTAAGACTTTTTCTATTCACACAAAAGGCCTATTTCTCTCAAATATTGTTCACAAATCTGCCTAAATCTGTGTTAGCGAGCACTTTTCCTTTGTCGAGATAATCCATCCACCTCACAGGTGTGGCATATCAAGATGCTGATTAGACAGCATGATTATTGCAGATGTGTGCCTTAGGCTGGCCACAATAAAAGAGCATTTGAAAATGTGCAATTTTACTGTATTGGGGGGTACAAAAACCAGTCCGTATCTGGTGTGACCACCATTTGCCTCACGCAGTGCTGCACATCTCATTCGCATAGAGTTGATCAGGTTGTTGTTTGTGGCCTGTGGAATGTTGGTCCATTCCTCTTCTATGGCTGTGTGAAGTTGCTAGATATTATTGTTTGGAATTGGAACATGCTGTCATATACGCCGATCCAGAGCATCCCAAACATGCTCAATGGGTGACAAGTCCAGTCAGTATGCTGTCCATGCAAGAACTGGGATGTTTTCTGCTTCCAGGAATTGTGTACAGATCCTTGCAACATGGGGCCGTGCATTATCATTCTGCAACATGAGGTGATGGTCGTGGATGAATGGCACAACAATGGGCCTCAGGATCTCGTAAAGGTATCTCTGTGCATTCAAAATGACATCCATTGCCATAACCCCAACGCCGCCATGGGCCACAAGATCCACAACATTGACATCAGCAAACCACTCACTCACACAACGCCATACACGCTGTCTGCCATCTACCCTGTAAAAACTGAATCTCAGTGAAAACTGAGATTCATCCGTGAAGAGAACACCTCTCCAAAGTGCCAGACGCCATTGAATGTGAGCATTTGCCCACTCAAGTTGGTTACGACAACAAACTGCAGTCAGGTCGAGACCCAGATGAGGATGACGAGCATGCAGATGAGCTTCCCTGAGACGGTTTCTGAAAGTTTGCTCAGAAATTCTTTGGTTATGCAAACCAATTGTTGCAGCAGCTGTCCGGGTGGCTGGTCTCCGACGATCTTGGAGGTGAAGATGCTGAATGTTGAAGTCCTGGGCTGATGTGGTTACACGTGGTCTGCGGTTCTGAGGCAGGTTGAAAGTACAGCCAAATTCTCTGAAATGCCTTTGGAGACGGCTTATGGAAGAGAAATGAACAATCAATTCAAGGGCAACAGATCTGGTGGACATTCCTGCAGTCAGCATGCCAATTGCACGCTCCCTCAAAACTTGCAACATCTGTGGCATTGTACTGTGTGATAAAACTGCACATTTTACTATAGAGTGGCCTTTTATTGTGTGCAGCACTGCGTGAGGCAAATGGTGGTCACACCAGATACGGACTGGTTTTTGTACCCCCCAATACAGTAAAATTGCACATTTTCAAGTGCTCTTTTATTGTGGCCAGCCTAAGGAACACCTGTGCTATAATCATGCTGTCTAATCAGCATCTTGATATGCCACCCTGTGAGGTGGATGGATTATCTCAGCAAAGGAGAAGTGTTCACTAACACAGATTCAGCCTAGGTTCACATTGCTGCAGAAATGAAAGCGTGCAAGTTCAGCTGAACTCGCACCATTTCATTCCTGCACATCAGTCCCGATTTCAGGTGCGATTTTAGAGACATCTGTGCGGGTTGCTGATGTGCAGAGGTGGTTCACAACACAGAAGTCTGAGCCAGGAATGGTGGTGTGCGATAATGTCATTAAACTTCCGTCTGCCCTTCGATAGGGAGAGTTGACACATGTGCCATGCCTGGGCACATGCCCTCAATTTTGTGGTGCAGCATTTCTTAAACAGGTACCCAGGTTTGCAAGATCTTCTAAGGCAGCCCAGAAGAGTCTGTAGCAATTTCAGGCAGTCATACAAAGCCAGTGTTCGGCTGGCTGAAATTCAGCGGGAATTCCACCTGCACGTAAACCGCCTAAATTGTGCACAGGTAGCAGAGGGCTATCAACAATTACCTGTATGTGTATGGCACAAGGACAGGCTCAGGTCAGTTTGGCTTTGTTTCCCCATGCCTTACTCCTCCCCCTTGCTGCTGATAAAAGATGCATGCACTGTACTGTCACCATTTGAAGAGCTGACAAGGATGGTGTGCGGTGATAATGCATGCATCAGGGGCGTGGCCAGCCGGCATAAGAGACGGCAGCAGACTAGAGGAGCTCCTGCTCTTGTAACCTGCCAAGTGACTTCTTAAATGACAGGGGCACACACTGATCGCTCCCATGGCTTCCCTGGAGACAGCAGTACCCGGAGCAATCCATAAGAGAGGTTCCCAGCAGAATAATCCACAGAAACTGATGGATTTCTTTGCACCATCAGGCAGCCAGGTGTACCAAGATGGCGCCAGCTCCACCATGCAGCCTACAGTGGAGGAGGGACACTCCTCGTATTTGAGCAGATCCTCATCCTTGGTCTGTACATCGATCCACAAAAGCGGCAAGGGTAATGCTGATCCATCCCCTCCTGACAGCCCATCCACCCGCAGCAAAGCTAAACATAAGAAAGCTAAGGGAAACTACCAGGAAGAGGACTCTGACATGGAGGAATCTGCTGCAGAGCATTCCACCCAGACTCCCCTTGAGCAGTTTCCCTCCTCCTCTCAGCCTCTCTCAATGGCTAACATGAAAGATATGCTGATTCCCTTACACATTGATATGCTGAAACCTATAAAATCATCTATACAAGATCTGCAACAAAGAATGTCCCATACAGAACACAAATAGGAGGATGCCTTCTCTGCACAAAATGTTCTAGTAGATGCATATAAGGTTCAGCAAAGCTAACACATATGGAAGATTGCAGTCGCAGGAACAATATTAAATTCCGGGGAATCCCAGAATTGGCTGCTGTGAATGATCTAAATGGTTTCCTGTGCTAATTACTGCATACTCTTGTCCCAGGTGCAAATGATATGGAGCTAACCACAGACAAAGCACATAGGCTCCCCAAGCCTTCATTTCTCCTGGATACGATACCAAGAGATGTCCTGACTAGAATTCACTACTACCATTTCAAAGAAGCAGCTATACGTGCTACAAGAAAAAACCTGCAGCTTCCCGGGCAATTTGCAGGCATCGTGCTGTATACAGATCTCTCGCAAGCCACCATACAGCACAGAAAAAAGCTTCTCACAATCACAAAAGCTCTGGGGAACTATAATATTATTTATAGATGGGGGACCCCATTGAAGCTGATGGTAACATATCTGGATAAAACAGTTAATATCTTCTCACTGGAAGCTGGCATCCATTATCTCAAGGAATGGCAAAACCTCCCTGCAGAAGCTAAACTCAGGAAGAAGTGGTCCTAACTTACCCACCTTGCAATGCCCTACCATTTCAGCCATAAGGCGGTTCCTAGAGCCTAATCTTCTATAACAAGCCAAGCTGAAGATTATGTTCACCATAATGGCAGGGGTTGTTTTCCTTCAGTTCTTGTGCAGTGGATACTGCCCATGGGCCCGGGCCAGGCTCCGGATTCTTTTTTACACATTACCAGTTTTTTTTTTCTTTACTGTTTGGTCCTCACCTGCTTCTCTCAGAAATCTAAATGCATACCTCATCATCCATCTTATGGGAAACTATCCTACATTGATGTCCTTATGTCAATCACTACCCCTATTTTTCATCTGCTTGACACTCCCATTATTCCCTCCAGAGGGCACCATCTTAGTAGCTCCAGCTCTAGCTTCCAAAGATTTACAATAACAAGCCATCTATGTTTCAATTAAAGGAACTTCCTCCTGTTCTTGATTTAATACAGAGAGATTCCACCAGCTGCCTTTTGAACTACAATGGCTATTAAATGTATCTCTCTCAATGTTAAAGGATTAAATAGTCCTTCTAAACCTATACAAGAGACACATTTTGTGTGGCTAAGTCACCTAAATGCTCCCACAGGCATTATCCTAATTTTTTTTTGCTAATGCAGAGACTAAGCACAATGGTGTTCTGATAGCAATTAGGAACTCTGTTGACTTTGATTTACAGGAAGTTGTAACGGATCCCAAAACAGAGGTATATCATTTTAGTATGCACTTTAAACAATGTTTTTTACACGTTAGTCTCAGTATATGCTCCTAATCAAGGTCAAATAGCATTCTTGGAAAAGCTTCTGAGAAAGGTTAAAACATTACCGTATTTTCTGGCATATAAGATGGCTTTTTATATAAAAAAGATACCTCAAAAATTGGGGGTCATCTTATACGCCGGGTACTGTCCTTATTAAATATTTTAGCTCGCTGGATGTGCCCTAATATGTACTGTAGCTCCTGCTACATTCAGAACATCTCTATCATTAATATTTTGCCCACTGGATGTGTATACAGTAAACTTCAGCTACTTACAGAACATCCCTGTGCTGTAATACCCTATGTACTGCGCTGAACCAATCACGGCAAGCGGTGTATTCTATTAATGCATACAAAGCCTGCTCGGATTGGCTGAGTCAGAGAGGCAGACTTATACAACCTTTTCCAATCTGAGCAGGCTTTGTATGCATTAATAGAAATACACCACTTGCCGTGATTGGCTCAGCGCGGTACATACAGTATTACAGCACAGGGACGTTCTGTAAGTAGCTGATGCTTACTGTATACACATGCAGTGGGCTAAAATATTAATAATTAATTAATCAATAAAAGAGAAGTTCTGTATCTAGCTAAAGCTTCAGTATTAGGGCACATCCAGCGGGCTAAAGTATTTAATGGCTGATAGAAAACACCCCATGATGGCTCCAGCAAGAAGAAGGAAATTTGAAGCCAGTTTCAAGCTGAAAGTTGTAAACTTTGCCAAGGAACACAATAACTGTCCTGCTGCAAGACAATATGGAGTAACAGAAAAGATGGTCTGAGACTGGAAAGCAAATGAAGATGCATTAAAGAGCATGCCAAGGAGTAAGTGTGCTTTAATAAGAGGCACCCCACATTGGCCAGAACTTGAAAAACAAGTAGCAGACATGGTGCATGAGCATCATCAAAATGGTTATGTAGTGAGAAGAAACAAAATACATACAGTCCTGCTCACCATTATTGGCACCCATGAAGTTTATGTACATATTGTGGAATATCTACTGAAGGAAATGTATCAAATTAACCAACATATTACTACAGATAGCTTGTGTTTGACAAAAAACTTTAAATGATAAATAACATTTAAAAAGATAAACATTATGAGGAAAACAGAGAAAACCATAATGCTTGCCTTGTCAGTGGTATTGGCACCCTTTGCTGCAAATCAGTATGGAAACCCAATTTGGCTCACCTGTTGCAGATCTCAAATGAGGATCACCTGTGATGAATTGCCTCCACCCATGTGACCCAAATTAGCCAATAAATGAACATTTTGGTTTTAGAAAAAGCCACCTGTTATTCCCTCTTCATGTGTGACAATGGTAAAGACAAAGGAGCTGTCTGACGACACCAGAAAT
>BLSH010535174.1:717384-741483 GCA_018402905.1 Glandirana rugosa
TTCACCAATTACCATTCGGACTCGACGTCTACATTAGTGTCAACTATTGTGGAAGATATCGTAATACGAAAACCTGTTAGGGTGAAGAACCATTGACAAAACAATAGACGGCAAAACAATAAAATACTGAACGTAAAAAGCTCGGGTATGTTCAGTATATACAATGGCAATCAGAGTGGGAGATCAAGTCCCTTGAGGTATCCTCGACAACGTTATCCGAGTCTTTAATGACCGTACAACGAATATTGGTAGAGACTAATAAAAATAAAAGTTATCAAAAATAATTCTTTACATCATAATGTCTTATTGTTGTACGAGTCATTACTCCATACTATTGTGACCAGTCGGAACATCTGTGTGCTATTTGTACTGAGCATGTTGTTATTCTGTAATACTACATTTCTTAATAAAAACTATTGAAAATAAAAATAATCAGAGATGGTTATAAGCAACATGCCAGTAATTTCTGAGCCTATTGCAACAGCTCCTATGGAGTTCCCTGAACTAGAGGGTGAGACTAACGGTAACATATATGACTTGTATGGGCTCGAAAAATGCAAGTCATAAAATAACAAAACGGCAGATAACAAAACAGTTACCAAGAAGTGGGATTGTCCAAAAGCATAATGCTATAGAAGGTGTTATCAACTGTGATTACATCTGCAGCTCAGGCTTACCATTAACCACTTGCCGACTGCCCTATAGCAGTTTTACTGCTACAGGGTGGTGGCTGTGTGCAGGATCATGTATATATACGTGATCCCACACTTACGGATAGCTGGAGCGAATGTGATTATGCACAGTGGGAACCACAGACTCGATGTCCACCGGCACCCGCCGATCATTTGTTACACAGGCAGAACTGCAGTTTGCCTATGTAAACAAGGCAGATTGCTGTTCTGTCTGTACAAAAGGAATGGATCCTGTATTCCTGTAAAGCAGGGATATGCATTCATGCCTTCCCTTAGTAAAAGCACCTCCCACACAGTGCCCAAACGCTGGCTTTGATCGCCCCTGATGTTAACCCCTTCCCAGCCAGTGTTATTAGTACAGTAACAGTGCATATTTTTAGCACTGAACCCTGCATTAGTGTCACTAGTTCTCAAAAAAGTGTCAGTAAGTGTTCAATTTGTCCACCGCAATATCACAGTCCAACCATTACTAGTAAACATAAATAAATAAATAAAAATTTCATATATATATATATATCCCATAGTTTGTAGACGATTTGACGTTTGCTTAAACCAATCAATATACGCTTATTGGGATTTTTTACCAACAATATGTAGCAGAATACATATTGGCCTAAATTGATGAAGATATTTGATTTTTTATTTGATATGATGTATAGCAGAATGTAAAAAATATATATATATTTTTTTTTTTTCAAAATTGTCAGTCTTTTTTTGTTTATTGCACAATACATAATAAAGCAGAGGTGGTCAAATACCACCAAAAGAAAGCTCTTTTTGCGGGAAAAAAGGACATCAATTTTATTTGCGTACAATGTCGCACCGGGCAATTGTCAGTTAACCACTTGCCGACCGCCCGCCATTGTCTGGTGGCGGCAAAGTGGTTAGATACCGCAAACCGCCGTCTCCTGACGGCGGCTGCAAGATCGCAGATCGTGAGCAAGAGCGCGCTTCTGGAGGCACGCTCGCATGCTCACTGTGTTCTGGGGGAGCCAGGGGGCGGGTAGGGCAGACTTCATGTCCACCAGCTACCCACAATTGCTCCCCCGCAGTGACAGAACGGAGGTCCACACAGATCTCTGTGCTGACAGGGGGAAGGAATGTGATCTTATGCTTCCTGTATATGGGAGCCATGATCACTCTCCTCCTCCTCCACTCAGCCCAGCCCCCATACAGTTAGTAACACACACAGAGAACACAGTTAACCCTTAGAGCGCCCCTTGCAGGTTAACCCCTTCCCTGCCAGGGACATTTATACAGTAATCAGTGCATTTTCATAGCAATGATTGCTGTATGAATGCCAATGGTCCCAAAAAAGTGTCAAAATGGTCCAACATGTCCACCGCAATATCGCAGTCCAGCTAAAATTCACAGATCGCCACCAATACTAGTAAAAAATAAAAAAATAAAAACACCATAAATTAATTCCCATCATTCGTAAATGTGGCAACTTTTGCGCAAACCAGTCAATATACGCAGACTGCGATTTTTTATTTTTTTTACCAAAAATATGAGGAAGAATATAAATCGGCCAAAACCGATGAAAAAATAGTTTTTTTATATATTTTTTATATGTATTTTTGCAAAAATTAAGAAATATTGTTGCTTTTTTTAAAAAAAAATTGTTGCTCTTTTTTTGTTTATAGCGGTGATTAGAAATGATGCAAAGGTGATCAAATACCACCAAAAGAAAGCTCTATATGTGGGAAAAAGAGGACGCAAATGTTGTTTGAGTACAACATTGCACGACTGTGCACTTGTCAGTTAAAGCGACGCAGTGCTGATTCGAAAAAAGTGCTCTGGTCCTAAAGGGGGAAATCCTTCCAGGGGCTGAAATGGTTAAAGTAACGCTGCGCTGTATTGCAAAAAATGACTTGGTCATGAAGGGTGTAAATCTTCCAGAGCTGAAGTGGTTATTGTGAACCTTTTGAATTGTCCTTCATTTTTAGCTAAACTTAGTTTTTGATGGTTCAGAAAAGCCTTGGAGCTTTTGTCAGGTTTTTATGGCTCACTGTGTACCAATTAGAAATATTTCCTTTAACATCCCATTCTGATGAATGGTGCCACCTAGTAACTGAAATGAGGGGGAAATAAAAAAAAAAAGATAGCAATAACCACAGTACACTTTGGATGGATCTGAACCTGTGGCAGGTTATGTGCTAAAAAGAAAAATGTGTTTCATAGGTGTGTGCGGCGCTCACCAAAAAATATTATAATGCGTTACAATAAAAAAATGTGTTCAATAATATAAACGTGCTAATACTCAATCATTTCTGATTTTATTGCATCATAAAACTTAGTCCCAAACAATAATATCCAATATGTGAAGTCCTTCAGGTAAATAAAACAAAGAACTTAAAAAAACTATTCCACAGGTAACCAGATAACATGAGCCAGTAAGACAGGAGTTAATAGTTGCTGGTTCTAAATCATAGTGATACTGATTATAGAGTTGATGGTTTTCCTTCTCGAAGACAGCTCATGGAAGACAAAAATCAGCGATATCTCATTGCGCAGACATCCATTTAATAGAATAGCGCTTCAGAGGTCGGAACTAAAAGATCGGAAATGACGTCAGAAATAGGCGTGGCTTCTATGCATTTCGTGTTTCCTTTGATCACTCATCAGGAAGTACTCCTCATGTTTCATCACAGGTCATTTAAATAGCCCAAGATGCTCACAGATTGGCTGGTCAACGCAAACATGGCTTCCGTTCGGTATATTGTGTGTTTAAACATAAATGTTGCCACTAAGCTGAGTACAAACAGTAAATTACATAGTTCATACGGCAATTCCGAAACCTTGTACTTAATTGTGACCAAAACCTCATACTATATTACACAGACATGAGGAATCATTTTATTATTAAAAAATTAAAAAAAAATTAGAAAAATGTAAAAAAAATATTTTTTATGTGAAAGAAAGAATGTTATGTGCTGTCTGTAAAGCACAGTATTGAAGGGCTGAACCAATTGTCCAGACACATATTTATTCCAAGGTAAGATGATAGAAACTTTGTCAAAAAGCCAATGCATTATGGGGTCCCCATATTCCCTCTCCATCGGGACTAAAGAACAAATAACATAAGATATACTGACAATCTAAAAATATAGTTATCTGATATATTATAAGGTAAGCTAATCTAAGAACTAATTAAAATAGAGCATCTATTACAAAAGCAATTAATATGCTAGAAAAAGATCAATTGAGTAAATCCAATTAGCACACACGTATCACATCCAATAAATTAATAGTATATATCATATTACTGAGTTTATACAATCTCATACAATATTAGCATCCATCATAATAGAGAGAAATTAATATATTGATATGTAATCAATTTAATAAATTACTATTCACGATGCTAACTGATAAAATGATGTCATAGGATGAAGTCATTCCATTAAATACTCTATTTATTTTAAAAAATGAATAAAATTAATTGTATATGGTGATGTCAAATTTTGATGTATCCCCTCAATCTCAGATTTCCTCAGTTACAAACCAAGGAGATAGTGGAAGTCCTTTGATGTGGAGAAGCTGCCAGCCCTAAGAATCCAGACATCCAAGTGATATACCCCTATACCTCCTATAACATTAGGATGTTTTCAGTGCTATCCTTCCAAGCACAATATGGCAGTCACTTATATCCGTTTATAACTAACACAAGAAAGGTATGCATAGGCAGGGCAATACAGTAAAGAAAATTCCTCAGCACGTGACCCAACAAATCAGTACAAAAATACCTGATCAAATGGTTTCAAGATTTACATTTCAATATGTTTATTCATCACAAATAGATGTTACATGAACATAATATAACTCTAGACCTCACCAAAAAATGAGAGGATAATATACAAAAGTTTTCAGGTAGTAATGCAAACATTTTCGAACAGCATAACCATAAAGTAAGTGACCAGATATATCACAGAAAAATAAAACATTCAAATGAGTGACACAATGATACCCAAAGTGCAGCTGAAGAGCAACCTGTTGCTAGATATGGGTGTAATATTCATCAAGCAGAATGATTGACAAAATATTTGTTTGATACAGTACATAAAGTAATGGTCAATGACCTTGTATAGTGAGCGTTTATGAATGGTAGAAAAACAAAGAGCAATCAGCTCCAAACCTGTGCATATTGTTAAAAAAAAGAAAGGTAAAAGACAGAAGGAAAGAGGAAAAAATAGGAAGGGAGAAGAGTAAGAGCAGTTGAGGTATCTCTGCCTATGACTCAGTTATCCACCAAAAGATATTGGTTGCCAAGTTTTATCGAACATAGGCTCCATGCACACTGGATGCTTTTTCAACCTCCTATGAACGATTTTTTGACAGCTAGAAACTGACACTTAAAACGGCCGTTTAGTTGCGTTTTACATGCTGCATTTTGCCCCGTTCGCGTCTAGAACCATTTTTTTTCAATAGATCAAAAATGACCATAAACACTGGAGAGCCACGTTTTTGAGTATTTTTGAACATGTTCTGGCATTTATGAGCATTTTTAAGCTTTCAACAGAAGAATGGCTCGATTTTAGGACCTTCAGACAACAGCCCATAAATGCCACTGCTCCTAAACGACAGTAAAGGTCCATGTGTGCATGGACACATAGGATAACACAGAGGGGCATTTGTGGGCTCTTAAAAAACCCGCCCAAATGCCCAAAAACGATCATTTATCAGTTACAGTGTGCATGGATACAAAACAAATGTCACTTGCCCCCACCTATAACTAGCCTTTACAGCAAGGAGCACTGGAAGGGTATACGTATATGAGTCTTCACAATGGAAGCACATGCATTTAATGGATAGATGTAGGGCAGGTGATTGGAGGAGCCCAACCCTCCTTAAAGGTACAGGAACACACTGGACACCCAGCACATTGCACAATGGCAGCTAAGGTGTCAGTGTGTTGCCTCACCAATATATAAAAAATACAAAACAAATGTCACTTGCCCACACCTATAACTGACCTTTACAGCAAGGAGCACTGGAAGGGCAGACGCATGTCAAACAAAAACCAAAGAATTTCCAAGCTCAACTCATCGACCAGCTTGCGACCAACCAAATTAACCTGGCTAACAGTATGCGTTAAAAACAGGGGTTTGGTTACACACATTTGCAAATGCATGCGCAAGCTGCCGGCCGGTGGCAAGGCACCCTGTATACTGCAGAACCTATCGCTGTATAAGAGTTTTCACAATCCATGGGCTTCCATTTGGGGTAGTAATGCCATATACTGTATGAATCATAGAGCCTACTTGGCCACATTTCCAAAAAGACTGGGATAAGCCTTGCAGATACATCTTAGCTATTCTGGTTGGGACCATATACCAGCGTAGTAGCGTTTTGTAATTTGATTCACCCAAAGCTGTGTTTATTGATATTGTCGACAAATTATTTATGATATCCTTTCAGTCAGTTAGGTCCAAGTGGATGTTAAAATTTCCTTCCCAATGTTCCACATAGGAAAGCTTATTGTCTGACGTTGATAGGAGATCATACAATATGGAAATGCAGCCCGTCACAGGGTCCCTAGTTCTGCAGGAGCTCTCATACTAGTTTAAGGAGGAGGGACAAGTAGTCTTTTTAAGTTTACCTTCAGGATTTACCCCCTTCCTGACCAGAGCACTTCCTGCGATATGGCACTGCATTGCTTTAACTTACAATTGCGCGGTCATGCAATGTTGTACCCAAACAAAATTGACACCCTTTTTTCCCCACAAATAGAGCTTTCTTTTGGTGGTATTTGATCACCTCTGCGGTTTTTATTTTTTGCGCTATAAACAAAAAATAGCGACAATTTTGAAAAAAAAAATCTAGATTTTTTACTTTTTGCTATAATAAATATCCAAAAATAAAATGTAAAAAAAACAAATGTTTTCATCAGTTCACGCCGATATGCATTCTCCTACATATTTTTGGTAAAAAAAATCCCAATAAGGGTATATTGGTTGGTTCGCACAAAAGTTATAGCGTCCACAAAATAGGGGATAGATTTATGGCATTTCATTTATTTTTTTTTAGTTAGCAATTTTTATCGGGACTGCAATATTGCGGTGGACAGATCTGACACCTTTGACACTTTTTTGGGACCAATGACATTTATACAGTGATCAGAGCTTTAAATAGTGTCATGAAACCACTATAACATTCATGTCTTGTCTGTTACCTACTTTGCTGCATGTGTCCAGTTAGAGGCCGTGATTCCCTCACCTGTGTGCTTTAGTAGCCCTCCTCAACTGGGCTCCATCCCAGGTCCTAATTAGGAACATTATTTAACACCTAGCAGTGCAAGACTGCAATGCCGATCAATGTTGTGTGTGTTTGGCTTTGTGTGTGGTTGTTCCTGTTGTATGCTCTGTGTCCATTCCCGTTTACCGACTTTTGGCTTGTTCTGACTATCCCTGCCTGCCTGATCCCCCGACCTTTGGCTTTGTGCTCTGTTTCTACTGTCTGCTTGTGGCCCTGACCCTTTGCTTGGCCGCTGATTATCCTTTGCTGTTGCTTCCTCTCTTCCGCCTGTAGCCAGCCGAGCGTGAGCTAGGGGACCCCGGGGGCTGCGACCTGGATCCAGTTGCAGCCAAATCTATCCTCATCACCAGTGGCTCTGGTGAATACATACTGGCTCTTAGACTCTGCACCCTGGGGAAACTGATGCACTAGCTCCCTGTGTTTCAGTGTCCGTACTCCAGGGGCCCCTCTTCCTGTACCAGCCAGAACTCATTAGCAGCAGTCAGCTATAGGTCCACAACCTTGTGGTGCGCTTTGCAATCTTAGCATGCACTTCGCACTTCAGTGGTGCGATTAACACTCCTGAGGTGTGCACCTGTCACCTGACCCCAGGCGTCATGACAAATAGCCACTGTATAAATGTCACTGGCAGGGAAGGGGTTAAACTGTAGGGGGCAATCAAGAGGCTAACTGTGTTCCCTCAGCATGTTCTAACTGTGTGGGGGCTGGGCTGGCAGGGACATGACAGATCTCACTGTTCTCAATCACTGGGAACAGTAGATCACAGTCATGTCCCCTGACAGAACAGGGATCCGCCATGTTTACATTGGCAGATCCCTGTTCTGCCTCTGTAGTAGGCGATCGCAGGTCCCTGGCGGACATTGAGTCCGCTTGAACTGCAGGCATTCTCATGGAGTGTGCAGTGGGCGTGCGCTCGCCCGGCGATTTGTGCAGCCAAGCCAACCTGCCACAGTAAAACATAGAAACATAGAAAAGTGACGGCAGAAAAAGACTGAGTAGTCCATTGAGTCTGCTCCTTTTTATTTTTATTTTTTATTTTTGTTTTTTTTTTGTTTTCACATTAACCTTGTTGTCTGACTATAGATTTATGTTTATCCCAAGCATGTTTGAAGTCATTTACTGTTGACTGTCTCACAACCCCTGTTGGTAGTTTATTCCAATCATCAGCCACCCTTTCAGTAAAATAATACTTTCTAAGATTAGTTTTGAACTTCCCTCCAGTTAGTTTAAAGTCATGTCCCCGTGTTCTTGATTTGGGTTTCATATTGAAAAGACTGCCTTCCTGAACCTTATTCCTAAAACTGCGGCAGCTGGTTGGCAAGTGGTTAACAAGGGATATAAGCTGGTTGTATTGATATAATTGCAATGAGGGTAAGTTTAATTTAGATTTTAAATAGGCCAAAGTATGTAAAGTGTTTCCCTATAAAAAATCTCCTATCTGCAGCAATCCTTTAATTGTCCACTAACTGAAGAGATGCGTAGATAGGCCAGGGTAAACTCCGAATTATTAAAAAGAAGAGTCAAAGGCATATGAGGTGAGCAAAGGCGTTTCTCCACTTTGCATCTATCCCAAACTGATAGGGAATATGAGAGAGTATGAAAGAGAATAGAAGAGTGCGAACCACTAGAACTATAGAACCCACTGAACAGGAGAAGGCTTCCATATCAACCTAGTGTGGGGTTGCACCCCCAACAATTGCAAGTACTAGTTGGGCAATTTGTGCATCCTGATTGTACCAAATAAGATTAGGGAGGCCTAGGCCCCCTCTAAGCTTGGGAGCATACATGACGAGTTTATTAATTTGAAAATGTTTGTTTCCCCACATGAAAGCTGAAATGTCTCATTAAAGTTAACAATTCACCATTTTGAAAGGAAGGGTCCAGAAATAGTATTGAATTCTAAACAGCCAGTTCGCCTTAATTGAATAGATTTTCTTGAACCAGGAAAGTGTTGAATCAGACCAATTTTTGAGATCAGCAAGTAAATGTTTAAATAAAAGAGGATAGTTTGCACAGTATAAGGCATGTAGTGATGGAGTTAGGTGTATGCCCATTGAAATTCATAATCGGCTTGCAGTGAGGTAGATTAATATTTAGGGCCATAGATTTATTTTTGTTCACTGTATGTCCTGAGATCAAAGAGAAGGATGTCAGGAGTTTAAGTATATTAGGCATAGTTCTGTGGGGCAAAGTAATATACATGAGCACATCATCAGCAAAGAGTGTGCATTTACTGTATGTTCCTGAGTACCACAAATAATACCCTTGACATCAAGGTTACAGTGAATGGCAACAGTTAATGTTTCCATGGCAATAGTGAATAGTTAAGTAGAAAGGGGGCATCCCTTTCTCGTTCCTCAATGAATAGCTATTGAGACAGACTTGTAGCCCTTGTGGGAGAGTTGAGCCATCAAAGTATGATATAGAGCCCACAATAACTGTTAGAAGGAAGGGCCAAACCCCATTAAATCTAGCACAAAAAATAGATAGTCCCAAGATAGGCTATCAAACGTTTTATGCAGATCAATTGAGAGGAGCATGGCCGGTCTGGACATAGGAAAGTTCCATTGTGAGTGAGCTGCTGAAATCACATTTAAATGGTTTCAAGATTTAGGTTATAAAATAACATGTTGTATACAATTAATACATTGCAATGCCTTTTATAAATATAAAGGGATTGGGTAGAACTGGAAGGACATGTTTTCAGTTACACACATAAGGGCTTGTTTAGACTTGCGGTTAGGAGGGCAGTAGAAAAAAATAGGTTGAGCTGCATTTTTACTGCACTCCAAGTGTCCTCTCTTAAGCTACAAAGGCAGCAAATGGGGGTGTTCACATGGCACAGTCATGTTGTTTCACCCTAAGGCAAAAACTATTGCCTCTGTCATGTTTGGGGTAGGCAGTAAGCCCACACACAACCCTTTCAAGCTAATGTGTAAGTGCCACAAACACCTTGCAACTGCATGCAATGAGCACAGTTCAGCAATTGCAGGGTCAAAACAGGCAGTGAGGAAGTGTTACATCACACTTCTGAAAAGTGACCCAAATGCAGATCACTTCAGAGGTATGGTAGTTTAAATGCAAGTCTAAAATTAGACTTATGCAAATACAGCAGAAGAATGGGATGTTGCAGATTCAAAACCAATAGGGCAGGGGGGGACTAAGGTGCTGTTCGCCAATTACCTTATTAGGGTTTTGAATAACGCCGCTAATTTGGCATTTTCTTTTGTGTTTCTTGCTTCTCAAGGATAATCGCAATCCCCACATAGCTTGAATGCAAAAAAAAAAATTAAATCATTCTTTATAAAATGAATATTTAGCATAATTTTATATCAATTAAATACTTTTATTTTCTTCTAGACCGGGACCACATAAAATGTACCCTGCTGATTGGGAACCTTAATTAATGCCAGTCTGGCTGAAGGAGCTGTAAAAAGATTAATACATTAGCAAGACTATAATTGACAGCGACTTCATTAGCTGACCTTCTCTTATGCAGTATTTATTAAGTCTCAGATATCACATCAAAATAACCTTTTATGTTTTCTAAAGCAATTAACACAGAACGCAGGCCTGATCAGCATAAAGATTAACCATTCTCATTTTGCTTCTAGTTCGCTCTTTTATCTCCATATTCAGGTATTGATCTCTTTGATTAATTGCATAAAGACATTACAGTATGTAAGAGAGTGATATGCTGCACAAACCATGCTTGTGCTATGTAAACTACAACCTTGTCATTCTCCACCTGTAACATTCAAACATTACACTTCACATTAAAGTGTATCTCAACCAAAAAATAAGAATATAATATATTACAGCTTATCAGTCCTTAGATGAGGTGGTAACAGTGAGTTTTTTTTCTGGTTCAGACTAGGAATGAGGTTTGGATTTGCAGCAACTATGGGTTCATGATGCATCCTGTGGGTTTGAAATTTCCAGTGCCAGTGACCAATTTTTTTGTTTGGTCACCTGAAATTACTGTACGGCCTTTGGACCCTGTACTTTAACTCTCATTGTTAGCACTTACCCCATTTGCTGTCTTTTATTTTTTTTTGCTCTTATTATTGGGTTTTGTTCTTTATATTAAGTTTGTGGTTATTTGGGGGAAGTGGGCATGTCTAGCTGTATACTATCCATAACAACCTATTTTTTTCTGCAAGGCTTTCTTTGTTTCCTTATATATAAAAAAAATGAAAGTGGACTTTTTTTCAGTGGGTGAGTTTCTTGGCGTTCTACATTTTTGAGGATATGTTTGTTTTTATTTTATGTTGATGTTTTTTTATGTTTGGTGTGCTCAAAGTACAGCTTTAACTCGTGATGACTATTTGTCCTCATCGCTGCAATGTTTAGGAAAAAAAAACTAAGTGTATATCTAAATCATGTAACATTATATCACTCACATTCACCATGCTCCCGATCCCTTGAAGAAAAAAAACTTCAATAATGCAAACAAAGTTTTCAGTGCTAATATCCATATGGTCCACCATCAGCAGAGCTCACAGGTGTCTAATCCACAGTCACCCATCTGAGAGTAATAATCCATAAAGATCATCTGCACAACTGCTGTTGCTCTAAAATCTTGCTTTTTATTCAGGAAACATACACAGATACAGTCAGTTGACGCGTTTCAGCCTACACGGCTTTAATCATAACTACAATGAAACATGAAACTTTGAAATATATAGTGGCTAAAGTATGAAAGGCTCCACCTACTAATTGGATTATTTAAAGGATATAATTTCAAAGAATTGAAACAGCTGATGCGGGGAAAACCGGGAAGAGAGGCAACCTAATGTACATGTAGACAAAAAGTGTATAATACCGCGTTAATATCAAAGACCCCAAAAAAAAGCAGCAGCCTATAAATATGCAATACATATATCCAACCCAGAAACAGAAAAACAAAAATGGGCTGCGCTGGACAATGATGATAACACAAACTGTGAAAGTGAGATTAGGACTCTATAGATTAGGGTCCATATAAATAAACCCTATGGGTAAAGGTCCCTGCAAACTGCATGGATACACATTATCACCTGTGAAGTGATATACATGAATGATACAAATTAAACAGGTAAGTGAAAGTCCATAATAATATAAAGTGCTCAGATGTAAACAAGGCTTGTTTTCTTATACCCAAAGCCCTCGTACCCCAATTATTTATTAACTGCCCAAGGTGCACAAGATCCTGTCTGCCCCCCAGGATGTCCTATTGTCAGTGGGATTGATTCCTTGACATCCCGGGTGGGCAGATATATAGATTTTTTTCTACAGCCCTTGGAGCGCAATTTGCCCTCCTATGTTAGGGATTCCAAGTATATCATAAACCTACTTTCTAATTATACCCCAAAATAGATGGTATGTGGTGACGGCCGATGTCACCTCGTTGTACACTATTATTCCTCATAATATGAGTTTGGATGCAGTTAATTCTTTTCTACAAGGAGACTCTGACTTATCTAGTGAACAGATTGCTTTTTTGGTGGATCTTTTGGAATTTGCCGCCATCCATAACCATTTCTGGTTTGATCACAAGTTCTATAACCAGAATAGAGGTGTGGTGATGGGGGCCAAAATCGCCCCCAGTCTGTCTAATCTTTTCATGGCATTGTGGGAGCAGGACGTCGTCTGTGCCTACCAGAGGCCTCAGGTGGTCCTCTGGGCTAGGTACATAGATGATATCATCCTCCTATGGGATGGTGAGTTGTTTGATCTTAGAACGTTCATGGACCTCCTTAATACCAATGAGAGAGGTATACATTTTGATTATGAGGCTAGTCAAACATCTATTAATTTTTTGGACCTCACCATATCTGTTACAGTTGGGAGCTTTTCTACAGCCACATATTTTAAACCTACCGACCAGAATTCGTTTATACCAGTTGACAGTTGTCATCATGCCCCTTGGCTGAAGGTTGTCCCAAAAAGCCAATATATGAGACTCCACCGCAATTGCACTAAGTTTGAAGAGTTTCAATTGCAGGCGGACTCCCTAACCCAAAAGTTCCTACAAAAAGGCTATGAGTAGGGTTCTTTAAGACCTTTTCTAGAGGAGGTCTCCCCTAATGGAGAGAACCATCTTGCTTGAAGATAAACCTAAACTAGACAGAGGTACTTCTGCCCTATGGTTCTGTTCATTACTACCTTTTCCAAGCAATTCAAAAATGTAAAACGCCTAATCTCTAAGCATTGGTATATTCTTAGTAGTGACAATTTATTTAAGAAGGTACTACCTGAGAAACCCAATGTTGTTTTTAGAGGGGGACCTTCACTTAGGAATATGGTGGCTCCTAATATCATTAATCCCCCTACAAAGAGACCAAGTTTTTTATGACATGACTGGGTTCTATAAGTGTAAAAAGTATAGGGTGTGATCCTGCAATGTTTGCTCCAGGAGGAGGACTGACAAGTTCACATCTACTAGTGCATTGGTAGAGCACACTATTAGACCTTTTATTACCTGTGCTGCTGCTGGAGTTGTTTATATGCTTCAATGCCCATGTGGGCTGCAGTATGTGGGAAGAACCAAGCGCCCCCTACAGGTTGGATGCAACGAACATATCACTAAATTAAAAATAGGGTTTAAAAACCATTCAGTCTCCCAAAATTATAGACTTTTCCACAATAGAGACCCCTCCAATACACTATTTTTAGGTATTGATGCCTTTCAAACACACTGGAGAGGGGGTTCTCTGATTAGGGGGATATCCCCGTTAGAAATGTTGTGGATTTATCGACTTAGAACCTATGTTCTGCATGTACACAAGTGAAGTGTTTGTTAAACATGATCTGGGCTCATTGTATGTGGTCTTTTCTATTTTACTTAGTATGCACTTATAATATGCACTTTAGATGGATTTGCATCTACTTTTACCCTAAATTAGAGAAAATTTAACTCCTATTATCCTTTGGGGTTTAATATAATTCCTTTTTCCCCCCAAGAACTATTCGATTTTGACCTTATTTTACATATTTTTTTTAAAATTTTTATTTATATGTGTCAAAACCATTAGACACTTTATTAATTTTAATTGATGGAGTTTTTAACTTTATTATTTATGACCATGGTGGTTTTTTTCTTGGTTTATATCCCATATATGGATATTAGATTACTCTGGTGGTGCAGATCATGTGGTTCCCTGTGAGGGCGCTATTCTTGGTTGCACACTGACTGAGTGTCCACTAGATTACCAAGTTTATACTATATATGGTGATTAGAATATTGTCTGGTGGTGTAGATCATTTGGTGCCCTGTGAGTCCACCCTTCTTGGTTGCACACTGACTGAGTGTTCACTAAATTACACAGCTTATATAACCACTCTTTTTGTGATGTAACAATATATATTTTTAATGTGACTATGACCACATCACCCTGAACGTGCCGATCTTGTCTGATTTCAGAAGCTGAGCAGGGTTGGGCCTGGTTAATACCTGGATGGGAGACCGTCTGGGAATACCAGGTGCTGTAGGCTCTTTTTGAGTCTATATTTTTGATTCATCATTTTTGTGCGGTAGTCCCACATAGGGTTTGCAGGTTAGTTCTCGGTCCATTAACTTGTGTTTTGGCAGTTTTGCCTGTACCCAAGTTGGTGCAGGAGGACGATAATGTTGGAAGTGTTCTCGGCTCATCTCTATGGGTTCTGGCATTTGCCCTCATCTAAGATGGCGCCGGAGCACGGGTGACACTGTCCTACAGATCGATTAGTGTTTTTGTATACATTGTTTTGGGCACCTAATTTTGGGTTCTGACACTTTGTATACCTAAAATGGTGCCCAAGGACTGGTCATTCCGTCAGAAGTACTGTATAATGCTCTCAGCGCATGATCTTGTGTTTGGGCATGTTTGCCCATACTTAAAATGGCGCCGGAGGACTGAAAACAATGAGCCCAGAACGAGGTTGGGCTTTTAAATAGAGCGGTATGTCTGCAGCACACCTATACTCTGTGACAAAGTCTACTACTACGAAATGCCGCATCTAGTGAAAGCGTGCTGATGTCACTGCTGTCTGTTGCATTGTGATCTGTTTATCTGGCCAGCTATTTATGCTCTTTTACACTCATCTATATGTAAGTGCAATACTTTTTATCTAATAGATTAGCTTAACAATATTACTCTATTGTGAGCTTTCTTTCATGGCACCATTGTGGGAGAAAACCCTGGGGTCCCCAGGATGATCACCCATCTATGACTGAAGGACATTAGTGACTACCTTAACAAGCTTTCCCCTGGTGGGACCCTGACTGGGTTAAGTCTCAAGCTCCTATCCAGCATGCCTCTGGTAAGCAGATATCTTATAAGGTGGAGGTTCTTGGATGTGGTATGTTTGAAGCACTGGGTGATAACCTGAATTCACTATTACTACCTCCAACACCTGTTTACATCTGAACACCTTATATGTTTATGGACTTTATTTACCTGTTTATTTCAGTTTTTAATGGATTTTTGTGTGTGAAACACTGGGCGATAACCTGAAATTGCTATTGCCATTTCAAACAGTTGTTTACATCTGAGCACTTTATATTATTATGGACTTTCATTTACCTGTTTAACTACTTGCTTACTGGGCACTTAAACCCCCCTCCTGCCCAGACCAATTTTCAGTTTTCAGCGCTGTCAATCTTTAACTGACAATTGCGCGGTCTTGCGGCATTATACCCAAACAAAATTGACGTCCTTTTTTCCCCACAAATAGAGCTTTCTTTTGGTGGTATTTGATCCCCTCTGCAGTTTTTATTTTTTGCGCTATAAACAAAGAGCGCAATTTTGAAAAAATAACTTTTTTTTTTTACTTTTTGCTATAATAAATATACAAAAATAAAAGATTAAAAAAAAAATTATTCATCCGTTTAGACTGATATGTATTCTTCTACATATTTTTGGTAGAAGAAAAAAACGCAATAAACGTATTTTGATTGGGTTGCACAAAAGTTATAGTGCCTACAAAATGTGGACATTGGTTTATGGCGTTTTTATTATTTATTTATTTTTTACTAGTAATGGCGGCAATCTGCGATTTTTATCGGTACTCATTCGTGTATATCACTTCGCAGGTGATAATGTGTATTTATGCAGTTTGCATGGGCCTTTACCCATAGGGTTTATTTATATGGACCCTAATCTATAGATTCCTTACCTAATCTCACTTTCACAGTTTGTGTTATCATCATTGTCCAGCGTGGCCCATTTTTGTTTACCTAATGTACATGCAGGTCCAGATCCCATCTCATGTTTAATCCCTGAGGGGATCTAGTCTTTAATCTAAAAATCCACCAGGCCTCTCTTCCCAAAAGCCTCCTCTCTCTATATCCTCCTCTTGGCAAGTGTAAAAGCCTCTCTATTCCCCTGAATCTAAATGAGGAGAGATCACCTTGATGACAATCTCTAAAGTGATGTGTCACATTAGAGATGTGCTTGACATTTGGATTATTTGTGTTACAGTAGTGTTCCCCTATTCGGGTCCTTCGAGAGTGTGTGGTACAACCTACATATTGCAGGCTGCACATGATGCAGGTAATTAGGTAGGCTACATATTCTGTGCCACAATTCATATATTGCCTTATGGAAGATTCTTCCCCTGTAGCTATCGAGAAGAAAGTCTTACCTGGCATATTGAGATGGCAGTACCTGCAAGTCTTTATTTTACATGGATAACTCCCCCTACATGACTAGGTGATAGCAAATTTCCTAGAGTTGGCGCTCGTTGGCTTGAGAAGCGGCAACCCATTTCTAATATTCCTAGTAAACTTTTGTCTGTATATACAATTTGCAAATTTTTATTATCTTAGCTATTTGATGATATTCCTTGTGACAAAAGTGACAGACGGGCCTCTTCTTGCCATTCTAGAGTTTTTTTTTTTTGTCTGACTTCTACCCTTAGGAATATCATTTAGTAATTCTTCCCTATTTCTCATTATGGCTCTAGCTTGACCTTGCTGAACAACAGAGCTATTGTAGCCCCTTTATACTCTTCCATTCCCCACAGGGCTGGATTGCAGGCCATCAGGTATCACCTCCAATGATACAGCTTCTATTCTCATAAGCTTCAGGAGTTTATTATAATGAGTGTAGAATTTATTTTGACACACAATTATTTTTTATTTGCATCGATGGGTGCTAGATTTTCTCAGTCTATGGTGAATTTGTATATGGGCTGGTGGGAGGAATGTGTTTTGTTCTCTATGGACAATAATTTCACCAGTCAAATTATTGACTGGTGAATTATATTATAATAAACTCCTGAAGTTTCTGTGAATAGAAGCTGCATCCTTGGAGGTGATACCTGATGGCCTGCAATCCAGCACTGTGGGGAATAGAAGAGTAGAAAGGGGCTAGAATAGCTCTGTTATCCAGCAAGGTCAAGCTAGAGCCATGATGAGAAATAGAGAAGAATTACTAAATGACTAAGGGCAGAAGTCAGATAAAAAAAACTCTAGGATGGCAAGAAGAGACATGCCTGTCACTTTTGTCACCACATATTCCAAGGATCATCAAATAACTAAGATAATAAAAGAGAATTTGCCAATTTTATATGCATACAAAAGTTTACTTGGAATATTATAAATGGGTTGTCGCTTCTCAAGCCAACGAGCGCCAGCTCTAGGCAATTTGCTATCACCTATTCTTTTTTCTTCTTCCAAAAAATGCCAATCCACCTGGCTGTCATGTAGGGGGAGTTATCCCTGTAACATAAAGAGTTGCAGGTACTGCCATCTTAATATGTCAGGTAAGACTTTCCTCTCGATAGCTACAGGGGAAGAATCTTCCATAAAGCAATATAAAAATTGTGGCACAAAATATGTGGTCTACCTAATTACCTGCATCATGTACAGCCTGCAATATGTGGGTTGTACCACTCCACTCGCTCTCTAAGGACCCGAATAGGAGAACATTACTGTAACACAAATAATCCAAATGTCAAGCACATTTCTAATGTGATATGTCACTTTAGAGATTTTCATCAAGGTGATCTCCCCTCAATTAACTTCAGGGGAATTTTGGGAAGAGAAGCCTGGTGGATATTTAGATTAAAGACCAGATCCCCTCAGGGGTTAAACATGAGATGGGACCTGGAACTGCATGTACATTAGGTTGCCTCTCTTCTCGGTTTCCCCCTCTCTGTTTACAACTACAATATGCTTCTGTTTATTATCTCCTTACCTGTCCCTTTAATACACAACCATTTAATCATACTGTCATTATGTATATGTTTTTTGTATATTGTCTTTCTAAGATGTCTGTTTGTGTATTATAGTGGTGTTCACATCAGCTCCTCTGTAATTGCATCAGCTGCTTCAGTTCTTTGCAATTATATCCATCAATTAATCCAATTAGTAGGTGGAGCCTTTGGTACTTTAGCCACTATATATTTCAAAGTTTCATGTTTCATTGTAGTTATGATTAAAGCCGTGTAGGCTGAAATGCATCAACAGGCTGTATATGTGTACGGTACACTGTGGTTTCCTGAATAAAAAGAAAAAAAACTGACCGTACTTCTGGGCTTGGTCTTGTTATTAAAACCACCTTGCGCACTTTGAATGACATTTACTCAGTCTTTGTACCCAAATTCAATTCTTATAATTTTTTTTGACACAGATATAGCTTCATCGCTAATGATTTTTTATTTTTTTTCCCATATAAACAAAATAATACCAAAAACTTTGAAAAAAAAAACACATTTTCTTAGTTCCTGCTATAAAACTTTGCAAATAAATTATTTTTCTTTATAAATCTAAAAATAAAAAAATAAAAATAAAAAACACATCCTGCTGCCAGTTTTCTACCGCTCTATCATCTGTGGTCTCTTAATTTTTTTAATGACAGTTTGCTAGAAATTGGCCTTTGGCAGGACAGTTTTGCATCAGCAAGAATAGAGACAGCCTCAATGAACAATTGGCTAATTTCTATCTGCCAATTGAAGCATGCCTATTACGGCTTGATGAAAAATTGGTTGCTGCTAAAACTATCTGAAAATGTTTTTTTTTGTCAAGTCAAAATTAATCAGATTGAAGTGCTACATGTATTTAAGCCAAAATAATTTTAAAAGGAAATAAGTCAATTCCAGAAACAGTGCACGCTGTTGCTAAGGTTGTCCATGACAATTGTACTGTTCCACAAACATACAGGTTTAAAGTGCCCCTCAAGCATATAATTTCAAGAATTTCAATTGCTTTCTCTGTGTCACCCTTGAAACCACGTAAAAAGGACCCTCTCCCCTAATGTATGGTATTTTAAAAATATTTTTTGCCATTGGTACATGTCCCTAAAGGCAGAGCCTAGCTTCCTGTGCCTTATTTTGTTATAGCTTACCTATTAGCTTTAAAAATGGTGTTTGCTCCAACTAGGCTGTAGTGGAATTGGTGGTCCACCAAATATTCAACAGGATTAACCTGAACCATCACAGGATATAACCAGGCGGTTTCACTCATCTCAAGTTTGGAGTCTGGATCTGTATGATGTTCATATGAAGGGGTACAGCCAGAAAAGTAAAAAAAAAAAATCTGGTTTGGCAAATAGAAATACAGATAATTATGTATTTTCTTTAAACAAGTACATATTTCTTAACAATATCAAATTATGTTATCTTGCCATTTTATGCAGGCAGTTATTTGTAGAGTTTATCTATATACCACTTTTTGATATATTATTTGCCAGTGCAAACACAGATTTAACCTTTTTTTTTAACTGGGAACAAATTACAATGTAATTTTAGAGACATTGCTAAGGGCTACATAGTGCAGGGACCAGTCTAAAAATAGGTCTCCAAATTCAGATGTCAGCACCTTAAGACACATTGTTTCCCTTGAGATCTGAGCCTTGAAATCTGCACTGCTGTATCTATCTAGTAGTAAATTCCCATTGCCTTATCTTTTAGTAGAGTTTATTGATTTCTTTTCTCTAAGAGTGCATGCCCCTTCTTGGTTTACACCATACCTACTTAATAGTATTGTAAAAACTAAAACTTAGTCAATTTTAAAACAAATGTGTACAGACAAAAAATAGAGAGCCATTTGCCAAACTCTGAAAATTATATTTGTCTATTTTATGCTCATCACATTTCAACACTTTCTGGGTCACCAAGTTCATAAAAGGCAGCTGAAATATGATGGAATGGGGCTTGTCCTAAAGTACATTTAACGCTAATTGAGTCCTATTGCTTGTATAAAATATTTACACATGAGGCTTTAGCAACATTGCAGCTTACTGAAAGATCCATAACTTCTTGATTTTGGATGTACTATGATCTCGACAGTGAACCTGCCTGATTGCAGTACAATTTTCATGTTTTACCAAGAGGGTCCAGGCACCCACAGTGTACATGGAACTCTGATAGAGAAAGAGCATAGCTTAGTTGGAGGACAATTGGTCAACAGTGGACTTCAAAAATTCTACAAGGTTGATGTGGTAGGAATGATCATATGGTGTGTTCTCAGCACAGCGTTGTTTACCTTTTATTGCTTAAAGCTATTGATGTTTTCTCTATGGGGCTGATTCATTAATATTGGAGATAGGAAAATTAGCACAAAACCAAAGCTGTTTCCCAAAGAGCCCAATAAGAATTCTCACCTCATTTTTTGCTTTGGAAATAACTTTACTTTTGTATCTTCACTTCCCTTTAATGCATTAGCCCCTGTATATGGCTGAAACATACAGTACATTTTCTGGCTGCAACTTCTATATAGATTGTGTAGCATTCAATGTTGCTTGGGATGCAAGAGTAAACAAAAAAAAAATGGCCTTGATATTAATAATTGTCACAATTTGTTATTCTGGTGATTCAGCTTAGGTTTCATAAATAATATTAACAATGAGCATACATAGGGCCCTTTGGTTACAAGTAATTTTCATTTAGTACCTTTAATGATATAAAAATATTTTTTTTAATTGAAATGCATGGGCTCAGCACATTTCTATAATTAAAATATAATTATATGTTTACAAATAGGACAGCTCATTATTCATTATCACGACTTTGTAGCAGTGGAAAGGGCTGTTGTATAAAAGGGTACGTGTGTGCGTGTGTGTGTGTGCTATATGATGCTAGCTATACTCTTCTAACTATGCTCACTTCTTTTACAGGCAAGTTTGACAGCACTGTGGAATATTGCAGAGCTTTAAGCATATTTCCACTTTTGCAGTCATATAGATTTGTCCCAAGTTGCGGTGCTAAGTGTACTCCCACTGACATTGGGTTTCTCTGGGTGGGATATTTTTGAGCCATATATTGTGGTGTCCTTCAGGGTATAGGCAGACAATCACACGGACGCCCGGGGCACCATCCGGCCCCAGTTACATATGGGACCTGATTGGTGCCATTTGTGAACTAGTTCCCCACCAGTCCATCTGAATTTATAATATGCGGTTCAAAGCAAGCATTACTAGAAAGGAATCCTACTTAAATAAATACATAGAGGCATGCATTTTATATGCTGTGCCCCTTTAAATGAACATCTATAGTTCTTCATTTTAGATCATACAGTTTGCACCCCAAAAGAATGCCATTTGGATACTATATCACTTTAAATGAATTTTGCAGTCCTCTTTTAGAATCGCATAGTTTGAGCCCAAAATTATTATTTATAAAGTAATAGATGGCCAACGCTCAAATCCTTTGCGAATTAAAAAGTACTCTATTTTTTGTGGTAGATAACAGTATACTTTCTGCTTCTATTTTTGCCTAAAAAGATTATTAACATGCTTATTATGCTTGCCCTCTTCTCTCTTTGTAAGGGATATCAAGCCAGGGATTTCCCAAAATGGCTGATATGGCTTCGCTGTTGTGCTATCTCTGCGCATCCGCATTGCCTAAACTCTTGCATTTAATCTATTCTTAATAGGAAAACTCAAGATGGCCACTAAGGCTTTGCACGTGCACATTGCGCATGCGGAATCGGACATATCACGTCCCAATTGATCAGAACAACAAATTAGCACTGATTGGATGGAGGGAGGCAGAGCACCCAATAGGCGTCCGCAATCGAGCGGTGACGTCAGACGCCGCTCATTTGGAGGGGGTATATAATCCCCCTGTAGCCAGCAGCATGGTTGTATCTCTGCTGGCTCTGATGAGTGGACACACATACACTTTGGTCTGGAATTCTGAAGGTAAAGTAACAAATCAGGCTCCCAAGGAGCCTCCTATGTTTGTATTCCTGTTAGTAGTACTTGATCTGAGGTAGTAATAATTACCTTCCTTGGATCCTTTACAGTTTGAAGCATTTACTGTATCTTGTCAAGTGGAGTCTCTAACCTCCACAGGAATGTTTAATTCTGTCTGGCTCTGAGGAGTGGACATATACCTCTCTTTGGGATTCCCAAGGTAAATAACAATTCTGGTTTTTGCAGACTTTGTATATGTGTATTTTTGTTAGTAATAAAGATCTGGGGGAGTAATATTTACCTCCTTCTGATCACTTACAGTTTGAAGTATTTCTAATATCTTCTTGTCTACTGATGTTTTCAGCACCCAGAGGGAGGTTTACCCCCTCTGGTGGACAAAGACAAGAAGACGTCTGCTCATTATATTAATTTGTTAGTGGATCTGACATGGATAGAGGTGAGAATACCCAAATATAAAAATAAGTTGATTGGAGGTTCTTTATATATATAATTTAACTAGCCAAAATGAAGTACATAATACCCCTTGCTAACAGTATCTGTTCAATTGTAAACAGATAATGCTTTGATATACAATAATAGAATAAAATGTACCTATTTCTCTGTCCACTAGAGACAAACTATTTGGGAGCGTTCCTTGTAAATATCCTTGTTAAATCAAATTTTCTTCCTCTCCACCAAATTTACCAGGTGGGTGGATATATCATTATTAAAATAATTAATCTATCTTAAAAACTTAATTAGGTGTTTATAATTTGAAATTGTACATTTAAATAATGTATAATATTTAACTGTGTAAAGTTGTTCCTCCCTCCTCAAGATATAACAAGCACAATAATAAGGAGATTGGATACATTTCTTGTATCCTTGACAGTTTTTTTATTCATTTCAGTCAAAGACAAAAGCAAATTGGTGTTAATAGGCTCCTGAAGAAGCCAAATTGCATGGCGAAACATGTAGAGCACACGCCTGAATTATTGTTTGATGTACTGGTAAATTGTTTTTAAATATCTGATACATTTTTTTGTGCTTTTTTATTCTGTCCAAATAAAATGATATATTTTTTGAAAAAAATGTTGTATGGCACCTTAAAATTCCATTACCCTTTATCCTTTGAATGCTTATACAAAAATATAGGGAGATGGTGCTAAGATATTTAAGCTTATCCTTTATTATCTCCTAACCACTACTATAGATTTGTCCCAAGTTTGTTTCCCAAATATGTGAAACAACAGCCAGGCACGTAGCAGCATCCACTATTTTAATAATAATCATAATAACAATACATTTTATTTATAGGTCACCTTTCAGAACACCCAAGGTCACCTTACAAAGATAGCAACAGAGCAACAAAAAAATAAATAAATAGGGAGTGCGCATGCGCGGGAGCTCCGACATGGACGGCTAATCCCGGAGCTCCGCGCTCACCCCGGCCCCGAGAGTCCTATACCGCGCCAGCTTCTCCAGGAGGACTCCCCTCCGACAGGTGAATACCCCCACAAACACCAGAAACAGCAGGACAGTGGCACGGGAGTTCCTGAAGGCCGCCGCGGACACAGAGGTACTCGTACAGACCCGCTTAGGGTGTACCAAAATGGCCGCGGCCGCGGCCTGACACGAGGCGCGGTCCCCTCAGCACTGCCTCAAATCCCTAGGTTAGGACAAGCAGCCCAGACCACCCTGCTGAACACTCACAGGGAGAGGGAAGGCAGCAGAAAAGGCGGCTCATAGCTCTTTTAGGGAACGCTCCCACCCGGCGGGTGGACCAAGATGGCCGCTAGCGAGGCCTGAAGATTCCCAGGCATTCCAAATCTCACTGACCTGGACACTGAACAGTCCACAGACAGAGGCTCTCCTCCCCACAAGACCCACCAAGGTCGGAGCCCATCTAAGGCATAACTGGCAATGTGCTACGCTCCCGAATAGACTTCCACTATAGACCCACTGACAAAAGGGAGACTCATATAAGTCTAGAGGACGTGTATCCGCTTTAGTTTTACCTGGAGATCACTACAATCTTCCCGACCCCA
>BLSH010535174.1:745871-755931 GCA_018402905.1 Glandirana rugosa
ATGTTACTATATTATTCTTCTTATCTCCTCTTGTTTTAAGAAAAATCGCTAAGTCTATTGTTGAGCTGTAGACTATTCCATATGATCGCAAACAACATGGTGATTCCTGACAAAGATCCATCTTGTATGTATTTGCCGTTCAGATCCTCGGACAATCTCAGCTTCTGGACTACGTTCTTCATTCCATCTGTAGCCCCTCCATAGGGGGACAGGACACTCCCTACATAACTCCCCGAGGGTGGGGGTTGCGTGGTTCCTCTCTTCCCCCTTTGAATTTACTTCTCGATTTCTGTGGATAGCGTCTACATAGCCTTTCATATCAAAGGGCCGTTAGCCCCGAACAGAGGGTTTTTGGTTACAGTTAATCTCCTCCAATGTTACCTCTGATAATAGGATGTAAGTAACCAGTTTTCAACTTGAGATGTTGGGAGGCCCTCGTCCCCCGCGCACAGAATGTTCCCTTTATGGGGTGCGTTGGGGGTGGGAGCCCCTCAATACATCCCTCACAGGACAGGGGGATACCTCCCCGATGTCTACCTTACTTCTTGCATCAGGTCTTCGACTCTAACAGGCTCCTAGACTTGCCGTTTATGTATGTTCTACCTAGAAACAGTCCTTAGTGGTACAACAAACGCTAGTATACCTTATCAGATGTCGAGTTGTTATCTGAATCGCTAAAAAGAATTTTGTTCTCCTCTATTCTTCTTATTATATCATTGTATTGTACTTTATGGCTTTGTTCATTTTGCAAGAAACTGAATAAAAATTTATTGAAAGTAAAAATAAATAAATAAAATTAATATACATTGCAAAACCATTAAATTACAAAAACAAATCAATGAAGTCAGACAGAGTATGCTAACCTAAAAAGTTGAGTTTTGAGATGTGATTTGAAGATGGGTAAGAAATAAATGTTGCATTTGTCAGGTGGCAGGGTGTTTTAAAGTCAGGGGGCAGAGCAGTTAAAGGCTCTCAGGCCCATAGTGAACAGGCGGGTGGATGGAACATCGAGATGAATGGAAGACCTGAGAGTGCGAGAGGGTCTCTTGATGTGCAGGAGTTCAAAGAGGTATGGAGGAGCTAGGTTATTAATGATCTTAAATGCAAGTAACAGAATCTTGAAATCAATATGATATTTGACTGGAAGCCAGTGAAGGTGCTGAAGGACAGGATAGATTTGTGTAGCACTCCCATAGTAATATGTGCTTTTTTTGTAAGTAGATTTTTGCTAGGAGAGGTAAATTTTGCCAGGCCTGTCAAAAGTGCAGGCCTGAATGTTTTAATCTGGGCAGGGGAGAGGCTCAGAGGGGCAGGAGATTGCAGGAAGGAACACCCCCTTGGATACTCCTCCCCTTTGTTTCCAGAAGGCTCTGGAAAAGGGGATGGAATAGGTTGTGTCACTTTCTGATGTATGTTAAGGAGCCCTGACCAAGTCCCAACCTGGATTGGCAGGGGGCAGCCCTCCTTAAATACGGTGATATGCCCAGCTGGGGAAGGAGAGTTCTGGTGGAAGAGTGGAGAATGTAGCAGAGGTGCTGTGGAGGCCTCACCCAGGAGGGAGCCCCCAGTCTGGGGGGCGGGGTGACCTTGAGGCCTGGAGGCTCGGGTGCAGCCAGGAGAGGAGTCATCACCTGGAGAAGCACAAGGGAGCAAGAGAGTAGCAGAGAGGCTACATTAGAAGGCTCTTTAAAGGATCTACCGGTGTCAGTGAGTGGCAGCCCTGGGGAGCTGGGCAAGCAGGATGGAGCAGGCTGGGAGAAGACAGTGGACAGTCTGTGGTGGTCGGAGGAGCCAGTCAGGGGACGAAGGGTCACTGGACAGTGAGGTAGGCTGAGGGGGCCTAGAAGAAGGATGGGCTGGGAGTTGTAGTTCATCCAGTGTCCAGCTAGCAGCGACATACTTAGCTACATAATTGAGGGCCTGTGGCTTCACAACTGGGAGCCCTTGACCCTTGACCACAACGGGCGATTTGGAAGTCCTACTAACAGTAGAGCAGGCTTCACCATGTGCTAGGTGTAGTGGAAGAGGAAGTGTCATGGAAGTCTGATAAATTGCCTTTCAGGCCTGTAACAGCAAGTGCATGTGTAGGAGAGAGGAAGGAGAAGAGTAATAGTCAGCAAGTGTATGTGCTGGAGGAAGAAGGAGTGTATATACAAGCAGTGTATATAGAAGGTCCCGTGATTTGATCTTTGGGCATTCCATGGTCATCCATATCCCTATCCAAGTGTATCCCCTAAATAAAACAACAAAAACAAAGTACGAGTCTGTTCAATGACTCCGGGTGTGTGGAAAATCATGTGATTGAGGGCAGGTGGACCACAACTACCAGCCACCCCAAAGGGGGAACATGGCTACATGTGATTAACCACTTCAGCACGGGAAGGTTTTACCCCCTTAATGACCAGGCCATTTTTTGTCATAAGGTACTGCGTTACTTTAGCTGACAGTTGCACGGTGGTGCGATACTGTACCCAAATAAAATTGATGTCCTTTTTTCCCACAAATAGAGCTTTTTTGGTGGTATTTGATCACCTCTGTGGTTTCTATTTTTTGCGCTATAAACAACTCAATAAAAAAAATAAAAAATTGAATTTCTTTATCTTCTTTTATGCTACATATTTTTGGTAAAAAAAAACCCCAATAAGCGTATATTGATTGGTTTGCACAAAAGTTATAGTGTCTACAAAATAGGGGATAGATTTATGGCATTGTTATTATTTTTTTTGCTAGTAATGGCAGCGATCAGTGATTTTTAGCGGGACTGCGACATTGCAGCAGACAGATTGGACACCTAACTGACATTTTTGACACTTTTTTTGGGAGCAGTGACTTTATTACAATGATCAGTGCTAAAAAAATGATATGCACTGACATTGTACTAATGACATTGGCAGGGAAGGGGTTAACATCAGGGGCGATCAATGGGTTAAGTGTGTTCCCTGGGTGTGTTTACTAACTGTATGGGGGTTGGGCTGCCTAGGACAACACAGAGATCTGTCTTCCTGCATAGCAGAAAGACAAAATCTCTGTGTCATACCTTGTCAGAACAGAGATCTGCCTTGTATACTTCGGCAGATCCCCGTTCTGTCCCTGCGGGGGGGAATGATCACGGGCTGCCAGCAAACATTGAGTCCACTGGACCCGCTGATTGGCTCCCCCACTGGCCAATTGGTGCGTGCGTGTCCAAAAAAGTTAGTGCATGAATCACCGTACCGATACCACAATGCGCACAGCCGAGCCACACTATAACTGCGGCGGGTGGTAGGCTAGAGGTTGAAGGAGGGAGTTCTGGTGATGATGTGAGTAGAAGAGTTCTGAACCAGTTGCAGTTTATGGAGGGACTTGGAAGGGATATGAAAAAGAAGGGAATTGTAGTAATCTATGCGGAAAGTGACTCGGATCAGGAACCTGGATCATCTTTCCATCTTATCCTCTCATGCTGACTGACCATTCCTGGTCCCTGTGCCCAGCTTTCTTCACAACCACCCTGTTTTTATAAATAGAGTGACCTAGACTCCAAGTAGCATTGTGTTTAAGAAAAGTCTTCCAGTATGGCAGCTTGGATTCTGACAGGGTTTGGGACACTCAAGAACTCCCAGGCTTCTTCCTCACACCATCCCAACCTATTCTCCTCGATCTCATCCATAATGGACTTGGGTACATAGGATACTCAAACTCATATTCTACAGGGTGGGCCATTTATATGGATACACCTTAATAAAATGGGAATGGTTGGTGATATTAACTTCCTGTTTGTGACACATTAGTATATGTGAGGGGGGAACTTTTCAAGATGGGTGGTGACCATGGTGGCCATTTTGAAGTCGGCTATTTTGAATCCAACTTTTGTTTTTTCAATAGGAAGAGGGTCATGTGACTTATCAAACTTATTGGGAATTTCACAAGAAAAACAATGGTGTGCTTCGTTTTAATGTAACTTTATTCTTTCATGAGTTATTTACAAGTTTCTGACCACTTATAAAATGTGTTCAATGTGCTGCCCATTGTGTTGGATTGTCAGTGCAACCTTCTTCTCCCACTCTTCACACACTGATAGCAACACTGCAGGAGAAATGCTAGCACAGGCTTCCAGTATCCATAGTTTCAGGTGCTGCTCCCGTGGCAGGGAGAAAAGGAGAAAGACTCAGACGTGTCATGTGACTAGACAGAAGACACCTGGGAAAAATAGACCTATGTATACCTTTTAAAAATTTAATAAATAATGGAAGAGCCCAGGAGCAAGGACTATCCAAAAATGAAAAGACAGCAAGATATTAGAAACTGATAAGTCATTTTAAAAATGAAGTGTGTTTTTAAATATGTAGGAATGCATTATAAGATACCATTATTTTCTGCAAGGCTCCAAAAGTGTCCCCCCTTTTTCGATCTAACTTTTTATTGTATAAATTTAGCAGACTGCGTGCATCATTCTTTGGAACAACTGAATTTGTTACAGTTTACAACACCCAGAAGATAAAAAAAAATCTGCATTTGTGTAGCTGTATAAGCAAGACCTTTGTGACCTTAACAGCTAATTTGACAGGATGCAAATTTAAATCCACAATAATATATACAGAATATATGTTGCCTTGTTTGCAGTGGCACTCGTATGTATTATTAATGCTTGTATTTCATTATGCAATGGGGACAGAGCCGTCTGTGCACTTGTAGCATCAACTACTTAACCACTTGTGCCATGAAAATGTAAGTTCATCTTTGTACCTTAAAAAATGAAATAATGACTTTTGCATTTGTTGTTGATCATCTTATCTAAACATGACATATAATGGTGCCATTGTTCTCTGCTGGACCCTCCATATTGTAGACTGAAAAAAACATTTGCTGTGTTCAGGTACATGCTAGTGGTACCTATAGTATATAGTCTTTCAGAAGGATTAGAAGACATAATGAATTGCAGGTAAATGGTGTTGTTGGAGTCTCTGAGACCTATAGAATGTCAGTGGGTGGTTTAACCATTTCAGCCCCAGATGGATTTCCCATGTTAGGACCAGAGCACTTTTTGCATTTCGGCACTGCGCCGCTTTAACTGACAATTGCACAGTCATGCGACGTTGCACCCAAACAAAATTTGCATCCTTTTTCTCCCACAAATAGAGCTTTCTTTTGGTGGTATTTGATCACCTCTGCGTCATTTATGATCACCGTTATAAACAAAAAAAGAGCGACGATTTTGCAAAAAAAACAATTTCTTACTTTTTGCTAAAAAAATCCAAAAAACAAAATATAAAAAAACAAATGTATTCATTGGTTTTGGCCAATTTATATTCTTCCTCATATTTTTGGTAAAATAAATTGCAACCGGCATTTATTGATATGGTTTGCACAAAAGTTGCCGCATTTACAAACCATGAGAATTAATTTCTGGCGTTTTGACAATTTTTTTTTTTACTGGTAATGGTGGCAATCTGCGCTTTTTATTGGGACTTTGATATCGGGGCAGACATGTCGGACATTTTTGACACTTTTTTGGGACCAATGACATTTATATAGTGATCAGAAATTTAAATATCCACTGATCACTGTATAAATGTCATTGGCAGTGAAGGGGTTAACCTGCAGGGGGCAGTGAAGGGGTTAACTGTGTTCCCTGGGTGTATTCTAACTGTGAGTGGGCTGGACTACCATGGGCATAAGAGATCTAACTCATCCCAGTGATAAGGATCAGTAGATCTTTTAATTACCCACTGACAGAACAGGGAACCGCAGTGTTTACATCAGCAGTTCCCCGTTCTTTCTCTCTGCCAGGTCATCGCGGCTCGCCAGTGGACATTGGGTCTGCCCGAGCTGCGGGCACACTCCTGCAGAGTGCGTATGAGCGAGCCTCCGTTTATAGACAGTGATTCGCGCTACAGCGCCACTCTGCAGCAGTAAATGTACGCGAGCCGGTACAGAACCGGTTAATCCTTTGGTATCGACTGGAACAGCTATAAAATCTCCTGCACTCCCCCCAGTTTTTACTGGCATTTCCAAAAGTTACAAAATTACAGTTTTAAGTGCAATTTTCAGTATTTAAGCTACAAATAAGTCCAATATGCAATTAAAAATGTGATTTGAGGTAGATATTAAGGCAAAAAAACTATTTCTTTTTTTATTTTCAAAATAGTAAGTAGCTCAGGGACAGGACTCAGAAGGGCAGGAAAGTAAAATAGGAAGGCATATGAAATTGACTCTCACAGTGACACTGACAGCAGTGTACAGCAGCACAGATGATGATGACACCTCACCGACATGCCCCCTGCTGAGTCACAGTGACAGTCTCTTTCCACGTCAGATGGTCCCTCCAGTCCAAAGAGCACTGACAGTCCCACTTCTGGCTTGCCTTGTTCCAGTCCCGCAGATCCGCACATGGGGCTCTGGCCATTTCACTCGCCTCCCTTGCACCATGACATCACATGATGCACTGAGGCCCCGCCTCCACTAGGCCCGTCCCCTGCCGGCACTGCCCGAACATACTGTAACAGGCACTCGGATGGTCTTGGCTAGCTCCAGACCCAAACTTTGCACATGCAGTTCTGAGCAGAGCATCACAGCGACATTTTTACTGGCAACCTTTTCCTCTTACTGGCATTTACTGGCAGAAATAAAGTGCCCATTTTTTACTGACTGCCATTAAAAATACTGGCGGTTGGCAACACTGCTGCACCCACCACTGTGCAGCCAACTGTGTGAGGGAGAGTGGACAGTGGGTGTTTATGCTGGCTCTTCTCTTTTCATTATTCATCATGGAAGTGGGCTGCTTTTCCCTCCCCCACCCACTGCTGCGTTGGTGGCCGCTGTCAATGCCGAAACTAGGGGGGGCAGAGGGGATGTTTATGGGGGCGCCGCCCACCCTGGGAACCAAATTGATAGATCAGGTGACTGTCGGCACTTGGCTGCCAGCCAGCTTACTTGCACTAGCAGGGATATGGTGGCTGCTGGCTGGTTGTATTGGGCTGGAGTCTTAATGACTTGTCTGTCACAGACTCACTGACCACTGGAGCTGAGAGCCATCGAACCAGGTGGGTGGCTGCTCAATGTGACAGAGGTGAACCTGCACCAACACCGCACTGCAGGTGATCGCAGGGCAGGGGGAGCCGAGATCTGACCAGACCTTCTGGCCAAGGGAGTGAGCAAGAATCAGCCGCCCTGCTGCTGAACTTGTGATCCAGGCAGGAGGCGGTGCCACAGCAGCAGCAATACCCAGGGCTTACATAGTGAGTGACACTGACACCTTCCATCCCAGACATGGGATAGCAGTACCAGTGCCCGGGTGACTGAAGGACAGGGGTGGGTAACAGAGCTCCCTACCCTTCCGTGCTGATTTCTATTACTCCTCACATTCCCCACCCCTGCAATCAGGGCTGGGACAAGGAGGGGGGCCATACCCTGGGTGCAAATTACCATAGCACCTTTCCCGCCTCCCCTCCAGATCCTCCAACTGTATCCTTGTGCAGAGTCTGAGATCGGCTATCATGTGGTGAGAGAGGGGATAGTGTCAGCGATCACTGCGAGAACAGCGAGAGCAGGAGCTGTGATAGCCCCATGCATCTATTGCTTTTCAGCCACACTGGGGCTGTGTGGGATTTCCTCCTCCTCCGCTCCAGTGCTAGGAGACCCCCGCACACTGCAACCAGGACAGTGACCGTGGCTACTATGTGTGCACAGCTCCAAATGTGTCACAGCACATACCATTTAACTTCTCCACAGGGGTGGTAGCTTCCTGTAGTCTTGGTTGGTGGTCTCCTTCTGCTGGAAGGAAGTAGGGCTCTGTGTTTGGGTCCCCCTTGATCACTCCCCTGCAGTCCTCCAACAGGGAGGGGACTTCCTGGAAAGGGGTCTCCTTTTATTGATTCCTAGATGGATTGGAGGGGTCCCTTCCAACCACCCCCATGCACTGTTCCTGTTCAGGGGTCTTCTCCTGGGGGGGGGGTCAGTATTCCTGGATGGATGGGAGGGGTCCTTTTTAATCACCCCTTGCACTCTTCACCCTCTTGTTAAGGGGTCTCCTTCTCCAGGAGGAGGAAGGGGGTCAGTATTCCTGTATGAATGGGAGTGCGTCCCATCTAATCACCCCCATGCACTCCTCTTGTTAAGGAGACTCCTTCTTCTGGAGAGGCGGGGGGGTAGTATTCCTAGATGGAATCACCCCAATGCATTCCTCCTGTTAAGGGGTCACCTTCTGGAGGGGAGAGCGGCAGTATTCAAGGATGGTAGGGGTCCTGCCCTTTTGTAATCACTTCCAGTCCTCCTGTTAAATGGTATCCTTCTCCTGGAAGTGGTCAAAATTCCTGTATGAACTGGAGTGGGTCCCTTCTAATCACCCCCATGCACTCCTCGGTGGTGGGTGATCTCTGAATACTTCACCTGTGCACCTAGAAGTGTGTGTGGAGGGAGGGGGAGGACTCTGTACTCCTCTTGGGAGTCTTATATTACTCCCTGAACTTCTGGATGTAGGTCCTTTATTACTCCTTCATTATGGGGGGCTCCCCAAATATTTTTAGACCCTTATTAGTATTTACACTTCATAGAGAGGGGTTTGATGTTACTCCATGTATTTACACTGATGAAGGGCTTTATTATTTCATTATGGGGTCTGCAGTTAATGTAGGTGGAATCCTCCATTATGGGATCTCTGTTCGCCAGTACAGAGGTCAGCTGTTATTCTGTGTCATCCAGTACAAGGCCCTCCCTATAATCTGTCCTCCAAAACAGGCCTCCTTTTACTCTGTGTCCTCCAGTCTATAATTCTCCTGCCGTGGAATGGGTGCTCTCTGATCTGGAAATGAGGGGAGGGGTGCTGTGTCCCAGCCTGGATTCTGCTACTTGTACTGAGCTCTGGAGAGAAAGTGATGCCTGGTCTGATCTTCTCCCCCGATGTCTGATCTCCTCAAAATCACAGTCTCTAGGCGACTACATGAGGCTCCATGCACACTAACTTGAATAATGCTCTTAGCAGCAGCTTTTGAGCATTTTTATCTGCTTCTAGAAGTGTTTTTGAAGCTTCAGCTTCTAGGAGCAGGAAAAAACTTTTTTGTGTTTTTGGGAGCAAAAAAATCACTGAACGCTTCTAGCTGCTGCTAAAAGCTGGCGCAAAAATGTTATGACCGTTTTTTACCCAGGATTTTTCTGATATTCCTTTCAGGTTCTAGTGTACATGTCCTACTCTCCCAATATTTTTTCCCTGGGCACTGAATGACCTTGGGGGGGTTCGGAGGGTGCCAAACTGGGTCTCTGCCCCGGGTGAAAGAATGTCTAGCTTCGGCACTGGTTGCAATTGGAGAGGCTCTATGTGTGTGGAGCTGCTGCAGCTGTCAAAAGCAGTCTGCAAAGATTTCCTTACTTGCTCCCCCCATTTTCCCTGGCAACAGAAGGTCATATCCAATCAGGGGAGTATATGGCACAACAATGTGTAAAGGACAATGGGACATGTAGTCCCCAAGGTACACAGTTCAATACACGTTTATAGGGGCTAGTGGAGCTGCAAACTGTAATACCCACAAATCCCTGCACACTGGAGGAGAAACACAAGAGTTTTTGTGAGCATCCTGGGGAGATCGGTGTCTTTTTCAGGAGAAAACCAAGCTAAACAGACATGTTGTCTTTGCTAAGCCTGTGCTGAGAATCTTGTGGTGTCCATAAGAGCCTGAGGTCTGAGCCATAGAGAGATTGCTTGCTGTGCCTTGGGACCAGAGCTGAGAGACCCACTGCTGTGAGTGCCTACACCAGCTGCCCTGATCTCCTACCAGAGTCGTAACTAGAACCTTCAAGGCCACAGTGTAATAAACCATAAAGGGCCCCCCTTGCCTCTAACCGGGGTCCTTTACACTGATCCCTGGGCCCTTTACTCTCATTGTAGTACCCTTTATTACAGTCCCACAGCGGGCCACCTTCCGGCTATCTTGGGGTCTTCCCACGATGGCAGAACCCCAGAGCCCAGTCGCAAATGCGACCTTAGCAACTCTGGTAGTTCCACCACTGGTGTCATTAGTTTTTTTATTTTTGTATTTTGTTTTACCATTTTTCCTTTTTTTTTTTTTTTTTTTTTTTTACAGTTTTGTTT
>BLSH010535174.1:810556-826914 GCA_018402905.1 Glandirana rugosa
GGGGAGTCTCGTGGTTGTCCTTGGAACGGGATTACGTCATCATCAACAAAAATCTTACTATTTGAGAGGGAGTTTCGTGGTTGTCCTTGGACCGGGATTACGGCATCATCAACAAAAATCTTTCTATTTGAGAGGGAGTTTCATGGTTGTCATTGGACCGGGATCAACAAAAATCTTGTTATTTGAGAGGGAGTCTCGTGGTTGTCCTTGGACCGAGAAAACAACTACTACTGCATTAGGACCAGGTTCCTGTTGGTGCTTTGAGGGAGAGATTATCCTTCTAAAAACAACTACTACTGCATTAGAGCCAGGTTCCTGTTGGTGCTCTGAGGGAGAGTTTATTGTTCTAAAAACAACTAGGGCCAGGTTACTGTTGGTACTTTGAGGGAGAGTTTATCTTTCTAAAAACAACTACTACGGCATTAGGGCCAGGTTCCTGTTGGTGCTTTGAGGGAGAGTTTATCATTCTAAAAACAACTACTACTGCATTAGGGCAAGGTTCCTGTTGGTGCTCTGAGGGGGAGTTTATTGTTCTAAAAACAACTACTACTGCATTAGGGCCAGGTTCTTGTTGGTGCTTTGAGGGAGAGTTTATCGTTCTAAAAACAACTACTACTGCATTAGGGCCAGGTTCCTGTTGGTGGTTTGAGGGAGATTTTATCGTTCTAAAAACAACTACTACTGCATTTGGGCCAGTTTCCTGTTGGTGCTCTGATGGAGAGTTTATCATTCTAAAAACAACTACTACTGAATTAGGGCCAGGTTCCTGTTGGTGCTCTGAGGGAGAGTTTATCGTTATAAAGCCATCTCCTACTGCATTAGGGAGAGGTTCATGTTGGTGCTGTGAGGGGGAGATTATTGTTCTAAAATCATCTCATACTGCAGTAGGGACAGGTTCCTGTCAGTGCTGTGAAAGACAGATTATCGTTCTAAAATCATCTCATACTGGCGTAGGGAGAGGTTTCTGCTGCTGGTGTGAGCGGTGCAATTCTTGCACAAAAATAAAAAGTGCATCTACAATTTTCTTTTTTTAAAAAAAAATAAGAATAATTATTTATTATTCTTTTTTTGTATTAATAAATAGTGCTACATAGTACATTTGTGTCCAGAATGAGGAGAGGGTCAAATAAGGGACGTGGTGGTGGTCGTTGTGCTGCTGGTGTTGGTGGTGTTGCTGAAGCTCCTGTTGCAAGGAGAGGACGTGTTCGATCTGTGCCAGCTACACAAGTGAAACATCTTCCTCGGGTATCCAACAGAACCTTCAACGTTTTATGGTAGGCCTGAATGGCACTCAACGAATGGTGAGGCCAGAACAAGTACAGGCGATAGTAGATTGGGTGGCTGACAATGCCTCCAGTTCCTTCACATTGTCTCCCACCCGATCCCTTGATGAAAGCTCAGAGTTGGCACCTGAACCCCATGGCCATCTGTCTTTCACCTCAGCCCCTTGAAAATCAGCCAAGCAGTCTGAGCCCCAAGTCATACAGCAGTCTCTTATGCTTTTTGATAACTCTGCTGCTGTGCTTTCCGTGGGCCATCCACATTGTCCTGGCCCAGAAGTGGAAGACATTGAGTGCACTGATGCCCAACCACCTCTGGTTCAGGATGAGGACATGGAAACACCACGGCAGCACGTCTGTGATGATGATGACGAAACACAGGTGCCAACTGCTTTCCACAGTGTGCAGACTGACAAGGAGGGCAGTGGTGAAGAGTGGGTGGAAGATGATGTGGAGGATGATGAGGTCCTAGACCCCACATGGAATGAAGGTCATGCGAGTGACGTGTGCAGTTTGGAGGAAGAGGTGGTGGTCGCACAGAGGCACCAGCACAGCAAAAGAGGAAGCGGGTTACAAAAGCGGAGCTAGCGTCCCCTAGACAGTATACCTGCTACTACCCACCGCACCCAGTAACCTAGCACACCAAATGCAGCTCAAAGGCGTTCCCCGGCATGGCAGTTCTTCATACAATGTGCTGACTACAAGACACAAGTGGTTTGCACACTGTGCAATGAGAGGCTGAAGCGAGGCACACATGTTCTAAACCTGAGCACAACCTCCATGATCTGGCATCTAAATGCAAAGCACTTGCTGCAGTGGAATAAGTACCTCAAAATCCAAGAAAGGTCTCGGCCTTCTCCTGCTTCCTCTTCTGCTGCTGCCTCGGCCTCTTCCTCCACCTCTACAGTGCCAGTGGCACCTGCCACCCAGCAAACAGACCATGTGACAGCAACGCCACCATGTCCGCCACCATCCCCAAGCATTTCCACATGGTACCATGGAAGATTTCAGCTCTCCATCTCCCAAACACTGGAGAGAAAGAGGATGTACTACCCTACCCACTCGCGATCCCTGGCCCTGAATGCCAGCATTTCAAAATTCCTGGCCTTTGAAATGCTGTCATACCGTCTGGTGGACACGGACAGTTTTAAAAACCTGATGGCGGTGGCTGTCCCACAGTACGTGGTTCCCAGCCGCCACTACTATTCCAGGCAAGCCATCCCTTCCCTGCACAAACAAGTCGGGGACGAGATCAAGTGTGCACTGCGCAATGCCATCTGTGGCAAGGTCCACATAACCACTGATACGTGGACCAGTAAGCATGGGCAGGGATGCTATATCTAGCTAACTGCACACTGGCCAAATGTAGTGGCGGGTGGGCCTGAGGCGGCTAGCCGTTTGGCGCATGTCCTTCCGCCACCGAGGATTGCAGGGCATTTCTCTTTGCCTCCTATTGCCTCCTCCTCCTACTGCGCTTCCTCCTCCTCCTCTACCACCTTCTCATCCACTCAGCATAACACCTTCACCACCAACTTCAGCACATCCAGGGGGAAACAACAACAGGCTGTTTTAAAACTGATATGTTTGGGAGATAAACCCCACACTGCGCATCAGCTGTGGACGGGCATTGAACAACAGACCGATGAGTGACTGTTGCCACTGAGCCTCAAGCCTGGCCTGGTGGTGTGCGATAATGGGCGAAATCTCGTAGCAGCTCTGGGTCTAGCCAGTTTGACGCACATCCCTTGCCTGGTGCATGTGCTGAATTTGGTGGTGCAGAAATTTCTAAAAAATTACCCGGATATGTCAGAGCTGCTGCAGAAAGTGTGGGCCGTCTGTGCGCGCTCTCAGCGTTCTCACCCTGCTGCTGCTCGCCTGTCTGTGCTGCAGCGGAACTTCGGACTTCCCGCTCACCGCCTCCTATGCGACATGCCCACAAGGTGGAACTTTATTATCAGGCCAGTCATTCACAAGTCGCTCAGAGGATGGGTTCCTGCAACAGCATTGGCCAGGTCAAAAATTTTCAAGCCAGGGGACAGTTCTGGAGGATGAGGAGGACGAGGATGATGATGAGGAGGAGGAGGAACTGTGTTCACAGCAGGGTGGCACCCAACGCAGCTCTTGGGCATCACCAAAGCGTGGCTGGGGGGATACGGAGGACACAGATAATACACCTCCCACAGAGGACAGCTTGTCTTTGCCTATGGGCAGCCTGGCACACATGAGCGACTACATGCTGCAGTGCCTGCTCAACGACAGCCGAGTTGCCCACATTTTAACTTGTGCTGATTACTGGGTGGGCACCCTGCTGGATCCCTGGTACAAGGACACCGCGCCGTCCTTAATTCCCTCACTGGGGCGTGATCAGAAGATGCGCGACTACAAGCGCACTCTGGTAGACGCGCTGCTGAGGGCATTCCCAAATGACACCTGGGGCTCAGTGGAAGCGCAAGGCGAAGGCAGAGGAGGAGGAGGAAGAGGTCACAAACGCAGCTGTGGCACTGCCAGCACCTCAGAGGGCAGAGTTAGCATGGCCGAAATGTGGAAAAGCTTTGTCAGCAGCACGTCACGACAAACAGCACCACCAGCTGATAGGCAACGTCTTAGCAGGAGGCAGCATTTCAGCAACATGGTGGAACAGTATGTGTGCACACGCCTACACGTACTGACTAATGGGTCTGCCCCATTCAACTTCTGGGTCTCCAAATTGGCCACATGGCCTGAGCTTGCCCTTTATGCCTTGGAGGTGCTGGCCTGCCCTGCAACCAGTGTATTGTCTGAATGTGTGTTTAGTACGGCGGGGGCATTATCACAGACAAGCGCAGCCGCCTGTCCACAGCCAATAGTTAGCCCTCATACACATGGGCGTTTTTTAACGCCACGTTTTTGGGCGTTTTTTACAGCTCTCCATGTTATTCAATGGCCCTCTAAAACCGCAGACATTTTTGAGCAGTAGACGGCGTCGGCGTTAGTGAGCTGTAACTAGAACACGCGACCAGCGTGTTCCGGGGCTGCAGGGTTATGGCGTTTTAGACGCTGAGCCGGCAAAATGCTCAATAACATGGCTTATCGTTGTATACACAGCGTTAAGCCTCGTCGGGCTTTCTATTCAAAATCAATGGTTCCCTATGGGAGCCCATTGATTTTAATGGAAGTCGCACCAGAAGTCGAATCATGATGATCCAACTTGCAGCGCAACTTGTCTGCTAGGGATCTTGAAGGGGAACCCCTGCAAAAATTTGTGTGGGGTTCCCCCTAAGAGCATACCAGGCTCTTCGATCTGGCTTGGATTTTAAGAGGAACCCCCACACTGAAAAAATGGCGTAGGGTCCCCCCTAAGATCCACACCAGACCCTTATCCGAGCATGCAGTCTGGCAGGCCAAGAAAGGGGGTTGGGATGAGCGAGCGCCCCCCCGGACCATACCAGGCTGCATGCCCTCAACATGGGGAGTATGGGTGCCTTGGGGCAGGGGGGCTCTGCGCCCCCCACCCCAAAGCACATTGTCCCCATTTTGATGGGGACAAGAGCCTCTTCCACACAACCCTGGCCATTGGTTGTCAGGGTCTGCGAGCGGAGGCTTATCGGAATCTGGAAGCCCCCTTTAATAAGGGAACCCCAGATGCCAGCCCCCCACCCTATGTAAATGAGTATGGGGTACATCGTACCCCTACCCATTTACCTGGAAAAAAGTGTACAAAAAAACACACTACACAGCTTTTTAATATATTTTATTAAATCAGCTCCGGCGTCTTCTCCCCTCTCTTCTCCCTCTCCGGCGTCTTCTTTCTTCGGCTCTTTTGCTAAGTCTTCTATCTTCTGAGGGGTTTCTGTCTTCTGTGGCATTTTCTGTCTTCTTCTCTTTTGCTGCTGTCTCCTCGGCTAGCTTTTCCCGCTTCCCCTTGTTCTCCTTCTTCTCTTCTCTTCTGGAGATGTTGACTCATTGCTCTCTTCCACTCGAATGCCGGATCCGTGCTGCGCGGTTGCCTTATATTGGCATGGGGCGGGGCCACACGCTGATGTCATCTTGAGGGCCATCACATCACAGCCCCGCCCCAGGATGTGACATCATAAGGGCGGGGCTCAGGATGGCTTCATGCCAATATAAGGCAACCGCGCAGCACGGACCCGGCATTCGAGTGGAAGAGAGCGACGAGTCAACATCTCCAGAAGAGAAGAGAAGAAGGAGAACAAGGGGAAGCGGGAGAAGCTAGCCAAGGAGACAGTGGCAAAAGAGCAGAAGACAGAAGATGACTCAGAAGACAGAAACTCCGCAGAAGACCCCTTTGAAGACAGAAGACCCCGCAAAAGAGCCAAAAAAAGAAGACGGCGGAGAGGGAGAAGAGAGGGGAGAAGACGCCGGAGCTGATTTAATAAAATATTTTAAAAAGCTGTGTAGTGTGATTTTTTGTACACTTTTTCCAGGTAAATGGGAGGGGTACGATGTACCCCATACTCATTTACATAGGGTGGGGGGCTGCCATCTGGGGGCCCCCTTATTAAAGGGGGCTTCCATATTCAGATAAGCCCCCCCACAGACCCCGACAACCAACGGCCAGGGTTGTCGGGAAGAGGCTTTTGTCCCCATCAGCATGGGGACAAGGTGCTTTGGGGTGGGGGGCGCAGAGCACCCTGCCCCAAAGCACCCATACTCCCCATGTTGAGGGCATGCGGCCTGGTATGGTCCAGGAGGGAGGGGCTCACTCGTCCCCACCCCTTTCCTGGCCTGCCTGGCTGTGTGCTCGGATAAGGGTCTAGTGTGGATTTTGGGGAGGGGAGCATATGCCGTTTTTTCAGCGTGGGGATCGAAGAGCCTGGCATGCTCTTGGGGGGGAACTCCACGCAAATTTTTGCGGGGGTTCCCCATCAAGATCCCTAGCACACAAGTCGCGCCGCAAGTCAGATCATCATGATCCAACTTCTGGTGTGACTTCTATTCAAATCAATAGGCTCCCACAGGGAACCATATATTTTGAATAGAGCAGAAAAACGTCGCAAAAAGCTAGTGCGGAAAATCGTCCATTGACGTCAATGCAAAATGCCGAAAATAACGCTGATTCTTCCATGACGTTGGGCCCGACGTTTTGCTTATTTTTTTGCATATGCCCATGTGTATGAGGGCTTAGATTCACACAATGTTGCCCCCAGGTGTAAGGAAATCCAATGCAATCCAATATAGCAAGGGCTCTCAAAATATGTGAAAGGAAGAGGGAAGCTTCTTAATGTAGTAGGTTCCAATAAATATATTAAAAAAATAGCAAACACCTACATTTAAGCTTCTAAAAATCAGCATCAGATAAGAAACAGCACGGCGGCGGTTGACACTAGCCTGCTCATGCGAGGATGACGTCTCAGACAGCTGCTCCGCCCGACATGTTTCCCCGTAAAAGGCTTCAGCTGGGAAAGGAGTCTTGTGAGGATAAATTCCTCAGTCACTGATTGGATCCACATAGCCTTCATGGTTGGAAAGACAGTTTTTTAGAAATACTTGTAGACTTTACCAGCATGATCTAGGGAGGCCTCAAAAGGGTATTGCTGAAGATATGATGAATGATCTATATAGCTGCTAAGCAGAGACTAGCTTGAGCAGCATATTTTGAACTCTTATTTAAAGTCACCAAAGAAAATATATCTGAGGTTCATACAGTATTTTGATTCAATAAAAATACATGCAATTAAAAATGTTAATGAAAAATATAGTTTCAGCAGAGCTGAGGAAAAGGCATCTAATATCCTAAGACACTAGCAAGCAACTGAGTCATGATTATTGGAGGCAGATACAATGGCTGACTTAAATAGTTTTGTTTGCCAATGTCCCAATCTCCTAAAGGCAGTACTATAATCCAAATACTAAGAATTTCTACCATACAATAAAAAGGTTATGTAAAAATTAATTCACGCATATCACCTATTATGTCTAATGCCATTATGTTTGAGTGCTAATATTATATTGAAATAGTTCACAGCCACTGAATGGCCTTTAGATATGAAAAACAATAAATTCTAGCTGAAAACCACACTCAGCCTGCATAGTCTACAGAAGGTAGATGGATTCAATAGCTGTTATTTAAATAAAAAGTGAATCAATGCAATGTAATGTCAAAATGTCACACTATTCAGTTAATAGTTCATATTATATAATATAATTATGGCACTGATTAATTTTAATTGAGCATTCAAGCATCAACTGTGTCACAGGTTTCTATACATCCCTTAAATGTAGCACGTATGAGACAGTAATACAATTCATTAAATTATTTTTCATGGAGATTTTCTTCCTACTTCTATTAACTGGGATTATGTTTTATATGTGCAGATTACTACAACAATGATTTGAGCTTTGGTCCAGGACCAGAGATATATAAATTATAGTGTTTAATTATATGATACTTTCCACTCTGCAATAACCCTTAAATTTAAATGCACTTACACTTTGTAGTCAGGGTCTATAAACATAACAACAACCAAAACATTTTATTTAAAACTGAACTCTAAGTAAAGAGCTAAGTACACAATAAGGATGCTTATAAGGGAGCACTTTAACCTGCCAAAGTAAAAGAGCAGATGAGGTTCATTTCTTGTTAGTCTTATGCCTTGTACACAAGGGTCGACGATCGTATACAACAGGTCCTACGAACGACCGTTGTAAGCTAAATCGACCTACACGCGATTAGAACAGCCATTGTACAACGGTCGTACAACAGAAGTTGTATGAGCAGACTAGAAAACTTGGTAGTACCAACAAGCGGTCATACGACCGTTGTATCCTGTGTACAGAGAAGTTGGTCCAACAAGTTGTATTGTGCAAAACATGCATGCTCAGAAGTCAGGAACGGCCAGACACTAATTACATGCACCTGAACTTTCTCTTTATACGTTCATAACACAACACTACGTTCAGCTTGGTGGTACGATCGTGTAGTGCATGTCAGTATGCTAGATACAACAGCCAACATACGATTTGGTCCATTCAGTCGTACGACCATCGAACCGTGTGTACGTGGCTTTAGTCTTAGGATGTTGGATGCCTTTTCCTCAGGTATGCTGGATAAAGTTTAGCTATATTTTTCATCACGCTACTGCCTCCTTTTGTCACCATGTTCATTGTCAGCACATGTGCGTTCAGCATTCCTGACTGGCTTAGAGTGCTGCCCATATCTCTAATAGTCTCCCCTATACAGCAGTCCCATTGCGGCAGCACATGGAAGGCTGATCCCAAGTCATATGCAGTTACTTACAGCATTTACAAATACATTGTAGACCCCTTTCACACTGAGGCGCCGGCAAAACAGCACTAAAGCACCGGTCATTTTACTGGCGCGTTGGCTGCATTTTACCGGTGCTTTTGCACCACTTTTCGGGGGCACGAGCAGGCTGGTTTTTAAAGGTCACATGGCAATGGGACCTTTAAAAAAACCACAACAAAGACCCATGTTGCAGCGCTTCCGAATCACTTTTCAGGCACTTCAGAAACGCTGCACATTCATTGCAATGGGCAGGGGCATTTTGGGAGCGTTGTATACAGCACTCCCAACCGGCCCCAAAGATGCTGCTTGCAGGACTTTTCTGAACGTCCTCCAAATGCACCGCCCGTGTGTGAAAGCACCCGTTGTAATAAATGGGAGGCAGTTTTCAGGTGCTTTAAAGGCGCTATTTCTAGCGGTAAAACGTCTGAAAACTGCCTCAGTGTGAAAAGGGTCTAATTTATTATTTTTAACCACTTGAGCTCTGGAAGGTTTTACCTCCTTCCTGACCATAGCATATTTTGCTATTCAGCACGGCGCAACTTAAACTGGCAATTGCATGGTCATGCAACACTGTAGGCAAATTAAATGTATTTATTTTTTTTGCACAAATAGAGCTTTCTTTTGGTGGTATTTATTACAATATGTATATATATATATATATATATATATATAATTTATTTATTTATTTATTTATTTTTTTATAAATTGATCAATCCTGATGTACTGACGGCCTATCTCATTTCTTGAGGGCCCAAAATGCCAGAGCAGCATACTTGCCAACAGTCCTGGTTTTCCCAGGACATTTACGGATTTCAGCCCATGTCCCGGGCTTAGGTCGTCCCGGCAAGTTTCGCAAAAACCCGCTTTGTCCTTGGAAGGGACCGACTGGGCTAGAGTGTCTGTTCCCCCTGTCACAGCTCAGCTGTCACCCAGCACCACCCATTGGCATCACTAGATGTGGGCGATCGCTGCACCTAGATTATGCCTTGCCCCCACCCCCGCTAAATTAGCATAGTTGTCAACTGTCCCTCCCACCCACCCGGCAGCTGATCCATGTGCTGCTGGGTGGGTTTACAAGCACAGGTCTAGATGAGCAGTATAGCTAATCAATAGTATTGCTCATCTAGGTGAGAGGGCGGAGCTGCTTATGAGTTACTCCACCTCCCGCTGCCTCTTTAGCCAATCAGCACACCTCTGTAACCCGCCCCTTCCACAACCCCCCACATTCGACTTCAAGAACATGCCGATGGCTGGAGCCAAGCGGGCGAGGGGAGAGAGAGTTAGAGAGACACCTGGAGCTGCTTATAGAAGAAGGTACGGCACCATTGTTCTATCTCATTGGGGAGTACACACACAGCTGAAGCTGATCTCTAACACTGTTTCACACACTGTCTACACACTTGTCCTGTAGGCAGATTAGCCAATGCTCACTGGTTAGGAAATGATTCCCCTTGCACTTCTCTTTATTTACACTGCACACAGGATGGGTGAGCACATTAATAGTGATGATGATAAGAATGCTGGAAGACACTGCAACCAGCATTACATGTGACAGTACTTACACAGTTTTCTTCCTGATGATTTGCAGTAGTTTCTGGAGAGCTCTTAGTGCCAGAGTCCTGTGTGCTCTCCATGATGTATTTATTTTTATATTGCCTTTCAGGATTTACGCTGGTCAGGCTTGGATCTCCACAGACTTATTAATCGTTTATTGTCTTACTAACTGTGCTTGGCAAATGGACTGTTAGTAAGACAGAAACTGCAGTCTCTGATCTCTTGTATCATGTCCACAGTTTCTGATCTCCTGTATCATGTCCAGTCTCTGATCTCCTGTATCATGTCCGCAGTCTCTGATCTCCTGTATCATGTCTGCAGTCTCTGACCCTCTCTTGTATCATGTCTGCAGTCTCTGATCTCCTGTATAATGTCCGCAGTCTCTGATCTCCTGTATAATGTCCGCAGTCTCTGATCTCCTGTATCATGTCCGCAGTCTCTGACCCTCTCTTGTATCATGTCCGCAGTCTCGGGCTCTCTCGTGTATCATGTCTGCAGTCTGTTATCTCCTGTATCATGCCCACAGTCTCTGACCCTCTCTTGTATCATGCCCGCAGTCTCCTACCCTCTCTTGTATCATGTCTGCAGTCTGTGATCTCCTGTATCATGTCCGCAGTCTCTGATCTCCTGTATCTTGTCTGCAATCTCTGATCTCCTGTATCATGTCCACAATCTCTGATCTCCTGTATCATATCCGCAGTCACTGACCATCTTTTGTATCATGTTCACAGTCTCTGACCCTCTCTTGTACCATGTCCGCAGTCTCTGATCTCCTCTATCATGTCCGCAGTCTCTGACCCTCTCTTGTATCATGTCCACATTCTCTGGCTCTCTCTTGTATCATGTCCGCAGTCTCTGATCTCCTGTATCATGTCCACAGTCTCAAACCATCTCTTGTATCATGTCTGCAGTCTCTGACCCTCTCCTGTATCATGTCCACAGTCTCTGGCTCTCACTTGTATCATGTCCGCAGTCTCTGACCCTCTTTTGTATCATGTCTGAAGTCTCTGACCCTCTCCTGTATCATGTCCACAGTCTCTGACCATCTCCTGTATCCTGTCTGCAGTCTCTGACAATCTCTTGTATCTGTTTGATGGGATCTGCTTGGGGGGATGGTATTTAGAGTATCTTTATTTGCTGATTGTTATCCTTTCTGGAATACACATATTGCTATTGTGGTGTAGGATCTGGGCCTGCTGTCCCTCCATCCCTCTTTATTTCGCTTCTTCTCTCTCCTTCCCCCTATCTCTTTCTCTCTCCCCCTCTCTTTCTCCCTTTTTCTCTCTCCTTCCATCCCTCTATCCCTTTCATCTCAGACTCTAACCACACCCTATTTAAGCCACGCCCACTAGTTAGTCTAAATCACACCCATTTTTGCCGCAACGCACTTTGTGCGCCACATGTTTTCTCTCTGCTAAACCACACCTACAAACGAATGCCCCACCCCTAATTAGAATAAACCTCCGCTTACATACAAAAAAGGTGCCCCTATTACTTTTTTCAGAATATTGGCAACTATGGAACAGTACAAATACCACCCAAATGATCCTTTTTTGGAAAGTAGACAGCCTTGCATTTAGTAAGAGGCATGGAGAGATTTTTCAACCTGTAATTGTTTGTCAAAATTTTTTGGAAAATGAAGACATTAAATAAATTCTGTTTTCCATTTTTTTTTACATACGTTCACCAGTGCAGTACAGTGTCATCATATGACTGGCGTGGCGGTGATCAGGAATGCTAACTGGTGACATCCTGTCATCAGGGTAGCTCAGTGTCACCATAGTGACTAGGGGTGCTCAGGTATTTTTTTTCTTTACAATGTTATTGTTTGTACAGTGATGATCACTGTATAAACAATAATTTTATCTGTCATGAATGGGTTAACCATTCATGAACAGTTTGCTTTTGGTTGTGATCTGTGATTGGCTAAGCGAATCACATGGTAAAGGTAGCCAGGAACCATGTGACTGCTTTGGGCTTATCACAACAATAAGCACGCTGGGAAGCCATTCATGACAGGATGCATATATGATTATCATTGTTACAGGTGGACTCAACAGTCACAGGAGGAGTGTGCTGCACACTGTGAGCATGCTGTGGTTAATGAATCCATAACTGATTTAAATTTAATTTTTTACGTCTGACTAAAGTTCACATAGAAGTATTGCTTTCTATGCTATTTGCAGTATACCAGAATCACTGGGGATCATGACTAGAAAACCAACACTAGACACGAAAACACAATTATAAAAAAAAGTTTCCTCAAAAGAAATATTTGCTGATTCTATTTATTTTTACAGGAAAACGTGGGAACAAATGTCATTGATGTCATCAATGATGAAGTGCTGATAGTATGTCAACTGAGAGTCAGCAGCCCAGCCTAGCTAAAAATCAGCTAAGCACAGTCCCATGTTAGCAGGCATTTTTTTATCCATGAAATCATCATGCCAGTGGTTCCTAAATTCTCTCTTAACTGAAATCTTTACATCAGCATAGGACCTTATATCTCTGCCTTTGAAAACTTTAGCCAAACGGAGACTCTCAAGTGAGATAACAAAGTAGACCTCTGTCATATCCCATGATTATCTCGTAAGTATCCAGTGAAGACAACAAGAAGAAGCATTATAACCTTTTTACAATCTCCAGGCTTGTTTTGAAACTTTTTTTTTTAATTAAATGAAGTTAAGCAAACACAACGCATCAACTATCAAAGTATTGACCCTTTTTGTTTCTGTACAATCACTGAAGTCTCTCTAATTGCTACCAGCTCTGATTATGCATAAAGATAGAAGAACATCTTGTTTTTCTGAGAAAGACCTTGTCAAAAAACTTTTCCTCTGTAAGACTGGCAAATTCTCATGAGGAAGTCATTAAAAAACAAACACGCCAATCTAATAGCAAGGGATGCGAATAAACGTCGTTATCTTTATTTTTCTCATCAACTTTAAAAATGGAGGACTTCACTTTACACAAGATAACTATGGCGATCCCTCCGGAGTTTGTAATTCATATGTGATTAGAAAAGTATAAGAATCACTTCAGATTCCAAGCTCAAATGTCAAGTACACCTATCCTTCAAGTGCCTGTAAAATAAAAATAGATGTTCTTCTCTAGTGGTAAGTTAGTAAAATGTAACAGTTTGTGTTAGTGTCTAATGGTGATTCAATATTATTTTATTTTGACATAAATAATGTCCATATGATCTGTAGACAGTAGCAATTAGATATTGAAGTGTCCTTATGTTGTACAGAGTACTGCAGAAGGAGACTACTGCTTGTGGAAGAGAATTCCACATCTTTACCGCTCTGACAGTAAAGAACCCTCTACGCAGTTTAAGGTTCAACCGCTTCTCTTCCAAATTCACTGAATAGCTGTGTGTCCTTTTAAACTCCCTCTGAAAAGTTAGGTAATTGTACATCGCTATCATATCCCCTCTCTAGCGTCTCCTCTTCAGAGAAAATACATTGAATGTTTGTAGTCTTTCCCCATAACTGAGGTCCTCCAGTCCCTTTATTAGCTTTGTTGCCCTTCTCTGGACTCTCTCCAGTTCCAGCACATGCTTCTTGAGGACTGGTGCTCAGAACTGGACGGCATACTTAAAGCGACTGGACCAGAGTCTTGCAGAGTGGGAGAATGATTGTTTTATCCCTTGAGTATATCCCCTTTTTGACGCATGCTAATATTTTTTTGGCTTTGCTTGACCAGCTTGGCATTGCATGCCATTGCTGAGCCTGGCATCTATTAGGACCCCCGTATCTCTTTCCATCTTGGATTCCCCCAGTAGTTCTCCCCCTAGCAAGTAATATGCGTTCATATTTTTAACACCCAAATACATTATTTTACATTTTTCAACATTAAACCTCATCTGCCATGTAAATGCCCACCCCATCATTTTATTTCGGTCTTTTTATAAGGTTTCCCCATCTTGTTGTGAAGTTATTGCCCTGCTTAGCTTTGTATTGTCAGCAAACACTGAGATTGAGCTATTTATCCCATCCTCTGTATCATTTATGACAAAATTAAACAGAATTGGTCCCAGGAACAGATCCTTGGGGGGTAACTATTGATGTTAAACTGACTGGCCTGTAGTTTCAGGCAGTAAACTGTCCATAAAAATTAGAAACAATGGTCTAGCTATAACCTGACTGACTTAAAGCAGTTGTATCCCCAAAAAATGATTTTTACCTATAGGTAAGCCTATAATAAGGCTTACCTGTAGGTAAAATGAATATCTGCTAAACCTGCACAGTTTAGCAGATATTCCACTTGCATGCAGCCGCTGGCGTCAGTGGCGCATGCGCAGTTATGTCCCGGCCGGAGAGTCTGCAGGAAAGATGGCCTCTCAGGCACAGATTCACGGCTCCTGTGTCGTGAGTGGCTGGAGCCGCAAATCTGGAAGCATCCACTGACAGAAGATGACAGCTCCCTCTTCGGGGACCGGGCGGCCCTGTCAGAGCTACGTTCTGAGGTAAGTATTTCATAATGAGCTAGTATGCAGTGTATACTAGCTCATTATGCCTTTGCCTTGCAGGTGTTTTTTCTTTTTGTTTTTTTGTTTTTTTAAGGGGAATACAGGCGCTTTAAGAACCCTCAGGTGTAAGCCATCTGGTCCTAGTGATTTATTTGTGCTAAGTATTTCAAATCTATTCCTGACACTGGCTTCTGTTAGCCACAAGGGTAAATTCTGTGATGTGTTATTAACATTACAGTCTTGGCTTGGTTACTATATCCCCCCTTTTCCTATGTGAAAACAGAGGAGAAAAAAGAATTGAAAACCGTTGCCTGCTCCTTGTCTTTTGTAACCCAATTCCCTTCATCATGTCTTATGGGGCCAATATGCTCTTGGCTCACTTTCTTACTGTTAATATATTTAAAGAATTTCTTGGGATTTTTTTTACTTTCCTCCACTATGTGCCTTTCGGTGTCTATCTTAATGCTTTACTTGTAGTTTTGGAATGCTGACAATAACTCCTTATATTTTAAAGGCCCTTTTTCTCTTTTATATGTATTTTTATAGTTTAGCCACCCAGGTTTAATCTTAGCTCTTTTATATGTATTGCCCATTCAAATGCACTAGCCAATACCTTTATTTAACCAATTCAGCCCCAGAAGGATTTGTCCCCTTCCTGACCAGAACACTTTTTGCGATTCGGCACTGCGCCTCTTTAACTGACAATTGCGTGCAACGTTGTACCCAAACAAAATTGATGTTCTTTTTTTCCCACAAATATAGCTTTCCTTTGGTGGTATTTGATCACCTCTGCGGTTTTTGTTTTCTGTGCTATAAAACAATATATATTGTGATATATGATATAATAAATATCCAAAAAAATGTATTTCTTCCTCAGTTTAGGCTGATATACATTCTTCGACATATTTTTGATTAAAAAAAAAACACAATAGGTGTATATTGATTGGGCAGCACAAAAGTTATCGCATCTACAAACTATGGGAATAGATTTATGGCATTTACTACTATTTTTTTTATACTAGCAATGGCAGCAATCTGTGACTTTTATCGGGGCTGCGACATTGCTGCGGACAGATCGGACACTTTTGACACTTTTCTGGGACCAATGACATTTATACAGCGATCAGAGCTAAAAATAGCCACTGATTACTGTATAAATGTCACTGGCAGGGATGGGGTTAAACTGTAGGGGGCGATCAAGGGGTTAAGTATGCTATGAGAAGGCTTCGGTCAAAACATGTTAGCGTTTCAGATGCAGCACTGCTGTGTGTGCCAAATAAAGATTCAACAGAAGAAGCATTTGAGTTGCTGCCATTTTTCCTTCCCAGTTGCTGTATGTGGGACACAACAAGCCTGAGCACCTATACTCAGCTCATTATTCTGTAAGCATGCGGTAGAGCTTGGGTGAGTCCTTGTCTATACAAGGGGTTAAGTATGTTCCCTCACTGTGTTCTAACTGTGTGGGGGCTGGACTGGCAAGGGCATAACAGATCTGACTGTTCCTGACTACTGGGATCAGTGGATCTGTCATATGATCCCTGACAGAATGGAGATCCACAGTGTTTACACTGGCAGATCTCTGTTCTACCTCTGTAACAGGCGATCGAGGGTCACCGGCGGACATCAAGTCACGCAGCATGCAGTGGGTGTGAGAGCGTGCCGCCAGCGGTGCACTCCCGCTCACAATAAGCCGCCATATAGCTACTGCGATTCACGCAGCAGTGCTAACCTGCCGCTGTCAATCAACGGCGGGTGGTCGGCAAGCTGTTAATATGTTCTTTTTTTTTTTTTTTTTTTTTTTTTTTTT
>BLSH010535174.1:843479-871980 GCA_018402905.1 Glandirana rugosa
ACTAATTGTCGGGACGGCCGGAGGGAAATGACGTAGTCCGAAGAGGGAAGTGTGGTCCGGTCGGGGGTCTCTAGTGGGTATATGAACGTCTTAAAAGACTCTACGACCGATTACCGAACCCGGTTTGACGTCGCGTTAATTTATTGATGTAATTTTACCTAGTAGATGGAATTGGAAGGGATATAGGCGTGAAAGGGTAGAATATGGTCTACGATTAAAGTTGTTAACCCTTCTTTCTCCCTAGTTCTTGAATAGACTTTAAAAACTTCCGAAGTCCACGACAACGGTTGCCTGACGTACCGACCAGTACCCCGCTGACTTTCAAAAGTTCATTGGTGTGGGCATTTTTTCAAAACATGTGCAGTAGATCACACTGTTGCCATTTGCAATCTATGTCTGAAGCATGTCAAGCACGGCCACAACTCCAGCCACTTGGGCAGGACATATGATGACCAGCCATGCAGTCCGTTGGCAACAGCACCTGAAGCCTTCAAAAATTTCAGATAAGTTCTTGATCCCTCTTTCTTCCCAATTGTTGAAATTAGCATCTGGTATAAGATGGGAAAGTGCGGATATAGGGAAGGTTAAGGTAGATGATCCATTTTAATGTAGTTATTTAATTGCGCTGCAGTTTGGCCCAAGCCATTAGCCAGCATCTCAGAAAATTCTGCAAGTATATGGGTGATCTCTGGGGGCTGGCCTGGTGTGAAGGGAGAAGCCTGATGCAGTAAAGGGAGGCCGGCAGGGCTGTTAATCAGTGGGGTGCTTGAGAGAGCATTGAAAGATCTGCCCAGCAGTGATTCAGTCGATGCAGGGGAGACTGAGGGAAGAACAAGGACACTTACTGGTGTGGATGGGAGTCCAAAAGTGGCCTGTGGTGAAGGGAGAGGGTCCGCAATGGAGTCTGTGTCACTGGAGTCATTTCCTGTGTGTGTTGCGTCTGCGATCTTGGAGAGTCCTGGGGTCTACTCTTTAAAGCTGAGCTGACACAAAACTTCTTTCCTTTGCTGCTCACCCGACATGTGGGGAGAAGCCAAGCAGTCTCCGCAGTGTGGGTGGGTGGCGATGGGCTGGGGTGCGCTGTGTATAGTTGCCATAGAGACAGTTATTCAGCTGAAGCGGGTCGGAGCTCCCGAATCAAGCCGCCATCTCAGGAGCCACCGCGCATGCGCCTCCTAATTTGATATAATACAGCCCAATTTTATGTTTTAAATGTTCATTCCCCAGACACTAGTAATACAATTTAAAAAAAAAACAGCTGTGGATGCAATACCCACCTTCAACCAAAGCTGTCCTACCAGTACCTCTTTACCACAAATTGTAATGCCCAGCATCACTCAGCCTGAAAGACTAAAGGCTAAGTTCACTTTTCAAGGCACTTTCACTTTTCATAATAAATAGCAGCCTTTTCTAATGTCTTTTCTGCTCAAGTAATGCTGATGTTATCTCTCACTTACCTAGTCCATGGCAGCCTTAAGTCTGTGGCTGTGCCCTCTCTGTCCAAATTAAAAAAAAAAAATGTATTCTGAGCCCTGACTTCATGTAACATCATGTGACCATCTAGGAAACTTGATATTCCACTATGCATTATTGTATTACTGAATAGGGTATTTTTTACTTCTCTAGACCACACCTCCCTCATCACTATACCACCTCTTTTTTTATTTCTACCCACTTTCCTGCTGCTTTGGACACACATTGTGCAATCTGATCCTTTAGATCTACCATCAACTATATAGTGTAAGGGCCTGCCTGATTTAAACAGATTGTTCAGGTGGGTCATCCTATTCCATAGTTTTGATAAATCTAAAGGAAATTGTACAGGGATTGTACAATCAATTGCATAGTGTATGGCCAGCTTTATACAAGAACATGAGAGGGAGCGGGTGGAGACACTCAGCTCTCTCATCGTTCTTGTAATCCAGCTCCAGCTCAGGGAGTGAGAGGGTGTAAGCACAACAGTGTCACTTTCAGGACCCATTTGCACATAAGCACAGTGGGAGAGCATGTTTTTTTATGTGTTTTTCCCAGGACATACATAATGCAGCACATTCATTTCAATGGGCTGCCTTACACATAATAAATGCAGCTAAGTATGCCATGGAGCATTTTGGCCTGTTGCTATTTGCATGGTTTTTACCACACATTTTGGCACATTTGTCAGACATTTTTGCACACGGCAAAATGGGTGTTTGCTTTCGCGTTTGGCACGCAGTGGCATCAAAAGCGCCACTAGTTCCTTTTAGGTGTATAAAGGTGGCCATACACTATACAATCTGGTTGTACAATCTCAGTACAACCTCTTTTATATCTATAAAAACTATGTAACAAAAGGACACACCTATCTATCTTATCATTCAGCATCCAATGGGGGCGGCCCTTATACATAGTTGATGGTAGAGCTAAAGGAGATTGTACAATCATATTGTATAGCGTACAGTGAGCTTTACAGGTTTCCAGGGACACACTTTTCCTGTTTTCAATACTACAGCTCTCCTCCACATGGGCCATTATGGTATTGCTCAGCTTCTGCACACTCCTGCAAGAAGAAGGTAAGGTACAATCAATTGATCAGAAGAGGAAGACGCTGGCTGTTAATCGAACTGTGCTCACTTCACTGACAATGACTGCATTGGAAAAGCATAGAACTATAGAGGTAGGGGCGAGAAATTTCCCAGAGGGAGAGGGCAGGTGTAGGGAGTGTGGTAATGAGGTCAACTGCTGAAAAACTGCTTCACTACTATTGGTTTTCCCATTCTGCAGGATGCATACCAGGAAGTCATGGACAAGTTTTCTATAGAAGAAACTGGAGAACCTTTTCCAGAACATAGGAAAACGTTTCCCTTTCTGCAACAAAGGTACATTAATGGTATATTGGTGTATAGGTAAGCCGAACTTTAGAAAACAAAAATGTGAACATAACCTTTAAGAAAAGACTCTGAATGCAGATTGCTATTGCCCCAGCTTTGATAAAGGTACTATGAATGCAAAATGTTATGACTCCAAGCCTTAAACAAAGATGCCCTACTTTCACAGTATAATAATGCAGAAAAGCAGCTCTGTCATCACTTCAACACCAATTTCTGCATCATCCCGGACCACCCACCCCCAGGAGAAGATCACAAGGATCCAGCAAGTCACATGGCCAGAGAGAAGACTTCTGAAAAGATAACTAAAAAAAAAAAGTATAAAATACTGCAACAGGGGTACCAAGGAGGACTACTGGAGAGGGGGCACAGAGTGCAGAGTTGAGCTTTCCACTAAAAATGTTTCAGAAAAAAAGCACTAAAGACGCAGTTGGCATCCCAGAGGATAAAACCTTTTAGTTTAAATGCTACAGCAACTATTGTATGTAATCACTTTAAATATGGCGGTGAAGCATAGTTTTAGAACACTTTCCAATTGTTTAGCAATTTTTCACTTCTGAAGGGAATGTAGGGTCCACAGCAAAAAGAAGGCAGCTCTTTTTTTTTCCATTTTTGGCTATATATCTTATCATGTTCAAAAAAAAATAATACATTTTTATGATTGGTGCAAAAAAGAGGCAGCTCTGGGCATTAGTTTCCACATTTCTCAATAGATGGAGATGACTGTCTAGAATGATGGATGGAAGAAAAAGACAATTTCAACATTTCAAAATTCCTGCTTTATAGAAAATATATTTTTGTATGCTAAGAATGCTGAATTATGGATAAAAAGTGGGTAAAACATGAATTCAAACTCAAGTTGAAAACTGGAATTGCCTCCCAATTGCTGCCAGTCATTACTTTTCAAAATCACTTAGACAGAAAGTAAGGGAAAATTACCCTGCTCACCCTAAAAAGAGAACAACTACAGATATGACTGGTTATTGTGTAGCCAAAACACTTGACTTGTTTGCTCATAATATGCATTTTTCTCAACTGAATTTAACTTCCTTTTTTCCCATTTCTTTTAATCATGACATTCAAATTGAAGTTGTGTTCCTCAACACAGAAACTGATAATTCTGGGAGTCTCAATCTCCTGGTCCTATGCTATGCTCAGTGGTACCTTCTGCTGACCCCAAGATTGCTGCAGAACACAATAGTGATGTAGTAGTTGGTAGGAGAAACCATTAAGATTTGTGGAGGAGCAGGAGATCAACACTCACAGGTTTCTCCAGACAACAATTTCTCGTCATTTTAGTGGCTTTTGTCTATGAAAATAGTAGAAGTAGGTATTTACTATCTTCTTGCAGGAAACACATTTATTCACAGTTCACTTTTAGTGATGTAATTGCTTAAGGTTTAGTGTCAGTAGGACTATATCCGGTTCATTAGGCATGTCTATGAATTTTTGGTGCAATTAACTATGCTGTAGATGATTTTTAGAAAAAAAATATAAAATATATGTATTTTAAGCCTTGTACATTACCTAGATATAATTAGTTTCAGCTTGTTTGCAAACTGAAGTCAGTACCCATTTAATAGCCGTTAAATGATCAATTACATTATCAAAGAAAGTAGTAATTGCTTACTTTCTTTCATACTTTTGGCCAGACATTCGTAACATTGAACATTTCCTTCTACTGCTGAATGTTTGAATTTCGAGTCTGATGTCTCGTTTTGTAGGAAAGAAGAAATGTAGAAGTGAGAACAAAGTTGCTGAAAATAGATTTAGTGTTTAATTAATCAGAATGAATGCAAATGCAAGGAAGAAAAAAGGCTGTTATTGCATACCTTACCACAATTCCAGAGTGTAGATATTTGGTCTTGTTCTGGTGGAAAGCATGTTAGCACATTCTTAGTAATTAGAAGACAGAGAGGCAGACAAACTCATTGAACTGAAATATGTATGTTTTAAAAAGGACTTAAGAAAATACATTACTAAAGGGGAAGTGTAGCACCCCTTCGTACGTAGTTACTTCTCCATTATATACAATTCTCCAAATTAAAATATTAAAAACAGAAGGGCCAGGAGTAAAATAAGGCAATGAAATCGGAGAGGGGGTGGAGGGATGCCAGGCAGTTAGAATGTTAACTGTAATGAATAGCAATGAGGGTGGTTTTACTTGATTGGAGATGATGTTTTCTAGGCCCAACTGTAGGGAGGAGCAGGATTGCAGCATTTACAGCAGGGGTGTCAAACTGGTGGCCCTCCAGCTGTTGTGAAAGCATGGGCACCTGCATGGGACGACAAGGGGGGGCAAGTGCCCCTCCCTGGAGTAAGGTGTGTGACAATCAGGACTGATCCTGGGAATCGCAAGTTGCCGCAAAGGGGGGGGGGGGTGCCAAAGCTGTGGCAGTCACTTGCATTTACATTCAGAAGCAGCGGCACCACCCCAACTCCCTAGACTCTCTTTTTGTACCACCTGCTGGCCTCTCTGCTAGCAATCAGTGACATCACGTCATGAGGCTGAGGCGAGGCTCCAGCATTTAGAGCGGAGGAGGAACTTCTCCTTCATGTCTGGTCAATTTTGGCTCCACCCACCTCCACCATCTTCTCCAGGCAGCACTGCTCAGAACCTGAGGGAAAGAAGGGAGCATGCATGAAGGGCTGAGTGTAAGCTGTCCACCTGCACCAGCACCTGCCTGTGCGAGATATCATTGCTAACCTTCTAAAAATGTTCTTTACCTGGCTGTAATGCTGACCCGTGGGTCTGAATGCTTTCTAAGCCAGAGCCTGCATGCACATCAGAAAAGATTAAGGAAAGTTAAAAATTTGTATCTGCATACCTCCTCAGGGTTAATGAATATAAATATTGGTACAAAAGAGCCATCCATGGTGCTGGCATTTTCAGAAAGAAAAGTTAGTAGTAGAAACCTCTGTAAACATAAAAATAGATTAGAAATTGCTAATCCTACAATGGCAGCTTGATCCTTCTATTAAGCTTTTGTGTCAGGTTTCTCAAAACTTTGCATTCCTGCACTTAATAATAATCTGATAATGATTAAGCCCGCCCCTTCATGATATTGTCAGAAAGGGGCGGGGTATGGGTGACCTTAAAATGATGCCCCCCTTGAAAAAAGTTCTGCGGACGCCCATGTGCGGAACTACGAGTCCCATCATGCCTGTAGGAGTCATGCTTGTAACTGTCAGCCATGCAATGCCTTATGGGACTTGTAGTTTCACAACAGCTGAAGGGCCGCCAGTTTGTCACCTGCGATTTAAGGCTCTCCCACCCTTATTGTTATGTTTTAATATGTATTTATTTTGTCTGTCATGGCATCAAATTTGTTTGATGGTCTTTGAAGGCTTTTATTTGTGTCAAAAAGTAGGTGTAGGCCAATCAAAGGTATAGTGTTGTGGTCTAATTGTTGGGACTCAGAAATGATGAATGGATTTGTATTTTGCGCAAGCCTTCTGTTATTATCCCAGGAACAGTGCAGTGTGACTGGGGGCCAATAAAGTAACAGAAATTGAGCCCCATATTCAGTGCTCTAGTTGTTAGTTTATTTTTGGTGCCTTTGAGAAATGACAACTCATTATCTTTTTTATTTATTGTTAAATATTATGTATACTTTAAGGCTGTTAAGGACATTAAACTCCGCTTTTGGTGGTACCTAAGTGTGTAATGGGGATACCTAGTGTTAAGGGGAATATGGCCTAGTAGTTATATTAGCATGCTCCTCCTGAAACACTACCACAGGTCCCCAAGTATCTAAATTCTCCTGTGCCTCACATCATGTTTCTTTGATCCAGCAACCTTCCTCACCTCCTCTGCTCTTAAGAAGAAACCATTGAGCATCAACACAGTTTGCTGATGTGTATATGCACTACTTAACTGCATGTAGTATTGCGTTGGAGAGGGGGGAGAGAAATCTTACTGAAGTGAGTGATCTTACAAAGATAGCTGAGCTTAGGGTCTTTGATATGTTGCATAATCACTCCAAGGTTAACATTTCACTACTGTTTATCGTCAATGGTGTTGTAGTATTAGGCCCCTTTCACACGGGCGGCTGTTCTGCCGTTGCTAAATGCAAGCCAGATACCAGACTCCAAAGCACAACGATTACTTGCATTTGTACATTCCGATTAGCCACGATTACATGCAGCTACGTTTAGCTGCAGTGGAAACATTATTAACATTCTTGACATTTCTGAAGTGCTTCCTATTGATTTTCTATGCTTGTTGCCATTGCTATCCATCGGTGACAAAGTGAACTACTTTTACCTGCAGATAGCTGCAGATACGTGCAGATATCTGCATTACATCATTCCTGGATGCATTCAAACCCATTTTTTCTAATCGTTCTAAATCATCTGTAACAAAACGGTTACTAAATGCAGAGTGTGAAAGGGGCCATAGGAAAGCATTGTCACAGTATAGCTGCGGTAGATAACTTCATCTATCCGCAGCTAAAAGCTGGACTCTATCCGCCCATGTGAAAGGGGCCTAACTATGTAAAAAATATGAAAATATAGATGCATACAACTGCTTCTTTTGTCATCGATATGTACTGCAGCTACAACCCTCAAACTTTAAAGGAGAAGTCCACTAAGATATGTGGTGGAGTGTGGCTGTAACACTGGAGATGGCTGCCAGCGATAATCTCATTCTTCAGTTACTGTTGTCAATAGTTATTTTTAACTATGGAGGGGTAGGAACATACCTGCCTCAAGTGGGGCAGGTAAGTTGCACATAACACCTCCTGCTGTCTGAACCATCATATTGTGGGACCTCAGGGAATTGGGTCAGTTGCCTTACCTTTAGAACAACTCTACTGCACAAAATTACTTGATAGTCAATGAAGAAAATTGGCATTGTTTCTTGCAATAAGAAAAGCAGTGTCAAAATAAGTTAGGTGAATGTATTGTTCTCAGCATATACCCCAGTGAGGTGTTGCTGTGCAGCTCTACTTGGGTGAAACACATTCAAAATAACTTCACTGCTGCTTGATGCATTTTATGGGTTATTTATTGAATGATTTAAGCTACAGACAGTGGATGTATTTTGGAAATAAGTGTAAGGTCCACTGTTCCCTAGTTTCCACTTTGCTACGTGAATAGATTAGTACTGACACCAAGAAAAACGTCCTCCGAAGGACATTGTGCAAAGGTTTTCATACCAGGTAGTAAAAAAAAAACAGAAGAACAATAAAATGTCACATTCTAGCCACATAATAATAGTACTTCATCTGAGTTTAGCTGTGCATGTATACCATCAGACCTACTGGGTATTGGTTGGAATATGAGGGTACTGTAATTGAGATAAATTATACGAGGAAATGCAGATCATTATAAATAATGGCAATTATTCCTGCTATTTGGCTCCTATAAAATGGGAGAAAAATTACCTATCCTTACAATATTTATGTTAAGTGGATCCCAGTACAGAAGGTAACTCATTATCTATAAATTACCCAGCATTCCAAGAAATGGAGAAAGCATCTGATGCAGTAGCTGAGAATTACATCTTTTATGCTGCAGTCATGCATATTACTATTCCTACTATTAATAAACTGATTATTATTTGCCTGTTAAATAAATAGAACAAAAATTGACAAATACAAAAGTAAATAGCTAAACTTCTCTCCTTACAAAACTTTTTTTTGTCATAGAAATACTTAGGAAGAGACTAAATACTATTAACATTTATTGCTGTCCGTGACCATGTTGGCATTAAAACAAAAAAATGAGAAAATGAGCTGTTACTGGACAGGAAGAGTCACAACCTGACATAGCAGTTTTAGCACTTTCCACATTGTTGCGGTCTGTGTCCTACTGGAGTGAAGAGCTTTCCCATCACTTACTGTTCAAACAGGAAGTGAAAGGAAATCTCCCAACAGGAAAACTGACCCCCCCCCCTAACAAATAAAAGGGTTTAGATGGCTCCTTATCTGTTTGGAGAACAGGAGGAACTATAGTCCTTCAGCTGACTCATTTAAGTGTGTGTGTTTAGCTTAAAGCTGAGCTGACTTTTTCCTAAGCTACCAGGAAAAAAAACATATACTTACCTATCACTTGGTTCTGCAGAAGCATACACTCAATTTTTTTCCTTGACACTCTGGAATGGGGGTAGTCCTTTGGCATTCTCACATACAATGCAGGGCTATTTCATAGTTAACCCTTGCAGTTAAGGGAGAGGGAAGACTGTTTAGTTTATGCTGGGTGGGTTTTTTGCTTTATGCCACGCTTACTTTACAAATGTGCCCTTCTCCAGTGCTTTGCAATGCGCTCTCTGTCCATGCTCTATCACTGATGTTACCATTTCCATCACCACGTAAGGATTCCTAGGCATCCTCTCCAGCCATTGGGGCAGCAAGCGATGATATAATTCCTGCACATGCACACAGGAGTTACTTCATATCCAACAGCTGGCCCATTTTTAGCCAAAAGTATACACTGCATTGCACATGTACCGTACATTGTACACAGAAAATAAAAAAAATGCTAGGAAGAAGAGGAAGATTTTTTGGTAGAAGAAACTGCATTTCTTTTTGCCAAAACTGTGTTTCTTTTCTTTTTTTTTGCTTTAACTTTGATTTAACTTCTTCACGTCCACGACATAGCCGAATGACGGCTACGGCGCGGCTCTAAAATGCCAGGAGGCCGTCAATAGACGTCCTCCCCTTCAGCTCGCGCTGGGCCGTCGAGTGAGCGTGCCCACGGGTTGGGCGGACCAGATGTCAGCCGGAGACCTGCGATCTCCTCACAGAGAGCAGGAACGGGGAACCGCCGATGTAAACACGGCGGTTCCCCGTTCTGTGAGGGGAGGCATAACAGATCCCTGTCACTGGGATCAGTTAGATCTGTCATGCCCCTGCCAACCCCGCCCCCCCACAGTTAGAACACACCCAGGGAACACTTTTAACCCCTTCACTGCCCCCTTAGTGTTAACCCCATCCCTGCCAATGACATTTATACATTAATCAGTGTCTATTTTTAGATCTGATCGCTGTATAAATGTCATTGGTCCCAAAAAAGTGTCAAAAACGTTTGACATGTCTGCCACAATATTGCAGTCCCGATAAAAATTGCAGATCGCCGCCATTACCAGTAAAAAAATAAAAATAAATAAAAACGCCATAAATCAATGCCCATAGTTTGTAGTCGCTATAACTTTTGTGCAACCCAATCAATATACGCCGATTGCGATTTTTTTTTTTACCAAAAATATGTAAAAGAATATATCTCTGCCTAAACTGATGAATACATTTTTTTTTTTTTTTTTTTTTTTGGACATTTATTATAGCAAAAAGTAAAAAATATTGTTCTTTTTTCAAAATTGTCGCTCTTTATTCGTTTATTGCGCAAAAAATAAAAAACGCAGAGGTGATCAAATACCACCAAAAGAAAGCTCTATTTGTGGGAAAAAAAGGATGCCAATTTTGTTTGGGTACAACGTCGCATGACCTCTAGAGTTGAGCGAACCCGAACTTTGGGGTGTCCGTGACCCGGACATTTGAAAAAAAGTTTGGGTTCGGGTTCTGGGTTCGGGTATTTGATCACGCATGTTGAATAGCTGCAGGGCAGCCAATCAACAAGCATTTCACTGGTTTGCCCTTAGAAGCCATCACAGCTGTGCCTACTAATGGCATGGCTGTGATTGGCCAGTGCATCATGTGACCCAGCCTCTATATAAGCTGGAGTCACTTAGTGCTGCATTTCACATACTCTCTGGCTAGTGTAGGGAGAGGATGCTGCCAGGGCTGTGAGGGACAGATTGCAGATATAATAACATCTCATCCTGCAATACAGAACGATCTGATTGTGGACTAGGTAGAGATTACTACTACTACTGCTTTTAGGGACACATTGCAGATCTAATAACATCTCATCCTGCATTACAGAACGATCTGACTGGACTAGGTAGAGTCTACTGCTTAGATTATTGTTCTAAAATCATCGCCTACTCCTATAGGGTCAGGTTCCTGCTGTTGCTGTAAGGGACAGATTATTGTTCTAAAATCATTTTACTTCCTTTTGCAGCCCTCTAGCACTTTCCAGGACTTTTTTACAGTCATTTTTGTGCCAAAAAGTTCAGGTTCCCATTGACTTCTATGGGGTTCGGGGTCAAGTTCGGTACTGAACCCAAACTTTTTCGCGAAATTCGGCCGAACCCACCGAACCCGAACATCCAGGTGTTTGCTCAACTCTAATGACCTCACAATTGTCATTCAAAGAGTGACAGTGCTGAAAGCAGAAAATTGGTCCGGGCAGGAGGGGGGTTTAAGTGCCCAGTAAGGAAGTGCTTAATGCCCTAGTATTCAAAGCACATCAGTAAGCACACTTATCTAAAGTCAAATTGATAAATATACAAAAAAAAACTGTAATATATGAAAATGTTACCCTTCCCTTTAGAAGTATGCTTGGCAGCAGTAATTAAATTGGACCTACAGTCTAAGCAGTTGTAGGTTACATGTGTGGATAATGGGCAAGTTTATGAAAGCAAACTTATGCTGAGATAGGCTATAATAACAGCAGCAACTGTAAATGCTAATAACATATTAGGATCTATAAAAAAATTATGGAGGAAGGGAAGCACGTTTTATGGGACACGTACCCACCTGGAAGTGCTCCGAAGTTAACGTATGTTTGTGATTATACTATAAATAGTTTTCTGTTGTATTATTGCCTTGCTTTCTGATATATATTAATATAAAAAAAGTATATGATGGATTAAATTATTGTTTCATCTCTCAGCGAGCATCTCATGTTCAAGGAATAGATGTTCCTGGGTGATCCTTGAACAAAGATGGCACCATCTTTAAGTAGAGAAAAGCAGATGAAGGAATTATCAGGGGCAGAACTGTGATCTCTAACAGGTAATAAATATCTATAAGTCTTACACTTACATATGACTTAGCATTCACTTAAAGCGGTTGTATTGCCTGCTTGGTCATTTTAACCTACAGGTAAGCCTATAATAAGACTTACCTGTAGGTAAAATTAATATCACCTAAACCTGTACGGTTTAGGAGATATTCATTTTGCATGCAGCTGCTGACGTCAGGGGTGCATGCGCAGTGAAGGTCCAGCAAAGGTCCGGCTCATCGCACCGGAGCTTGCCGGAATGGATGTCATCATGGCTCTGGCCACTCACTGCTCCGGAGCCGCGAACCCGGAAGAAATGCAAAGGGAATATGTCAGCCTCCTCTGCGGTAACCAGGTGCCTCTGAGGAAGCTTTGTTCTAAGGTAAGTATCTCATAATGAGCTAGTATGTGGTGCAGGTTTTTTTTTTGTTTTGTTTTTTTTTTTTTGTTTTGGGCATACAACCGCTTTAACATGAAAAAACATCTGATGTTAGATCTCATTTAAGGCTACTTTATATCAGTAGTAAAGTTTTTGGCACTTTGATTGAGTCTTTTAGCCCCCTGAAACATTGACTTGTGGACTGTATCCATACTACATAAAGTAAGTACAGATTAATCTTTGGAGTGCTGTTCTTAACATTGAGTTAAAGAGGTTATAAAAGCTTTTCTTTCTCTTAAAATAACAAATATGATTGCCAGAATCGGGAGTCAATGGCTCTCACTGTTGCCTCTCTGTCTTGTGAATGCAAGGAGAGGCACAGCATTGCTTTGAGTGATGACTCTGTAGGTATTTAGGGGGGGAGGGGGCAATACTGCTATTTGGAATTCTTTTACCTTAATGCAGGGAATGTATTAACGTGGTTGTAAAGCCACTGTATCATAACCATACAATCCCCTCTGTTAGATAACATTATGTGTCCCAGTGCCTGTGCTGTATAAAAAATATGCTGATTTCTACCTTATTTCAGATAGCCTCTAGGCGCTCATGTAACTGCTCATCTCTCTCCTCTCCCAAGCCAACAGCTAAAGCAGGAGGGGCCGAGATCTCCCGCTAATGTTAGCTGGGAGGAGAGGAGGAGAGAGACGAGCAGTCACGTAAGCGCAGAGAGGTGGTCTGAAATAAGGTAGAAATCTGCGTATTTTTTATACAGCACAAACACTGGGACACATCATGTTATCTACCAGAGGGGATTGCATGATTATGAAACAGTTATTATAGCAGCAGGAAGGGAAGGGACAGGAAGCAGAGTGGCACTGTCATGAGCTGACAGGCAGCGGGGGGGGGGGGGAGAGCTGCAGATGATGGAAGCATGTAAATTGACCACGGTGTCAGGGCTCAGAAGTCGTGATGGGCAGAAGGTATTTTAGGTTATACAAAAGGCCAAATTACACAGCAAAAGCACTGTGCTGTGTAACATGTTTTAAGATAACGGGATAATTTTTTTTTACACAGCACAAGCACTGTGCTGTACCACATGCTTTAAGATAACAGGATCAATTTTTTTTAGGGTTACAAACACTTTCAGCTGAAAATGTCTTTGCTCTAAAACCACTTTAAGTGCAGAGCTAGGCAACCAATTTTTAGTCTACATTTGTATTTATTTAATAAAATAAATATGGTAGAGTAAGCATTTAAAATGGGAAATTTACATCGGACATTACTGTAAGAACTGTAATAATAACTCAAAATATATACTCAATGCATATACTGTATAATATATAATACACTTCCCCCTTAAGGGGTTACTGGAATATTTCCCATGCACAGAAGCATGTGTAACACACTGCATTGTTACTGATTGCAGATTATAAAATGACCACAAGATGGCAGTGCTCTGTAGTTTACTTGGCACAGGAACTAGTACAGCCATGCTAAGATTGTTGGAACTTTTATGTTGCAGGCATGACTTTTCCATTCACATAAGCTGGAAAAGAAAGGCAAATCCCATGTGAGTGAGCAGAAAGGGTGGGAGCCTAAAAAAAGTAAAGCCTGTGAACCTTAGGAGGAGGAGAGGAAAAAACTGGGAGAGAGACAGACATATGGGAAAGTGAGGCTGATCTAGGAGACCACACGTGGGAACAAATGAAGTCGGAGAGCAGAGAAGAGGATTCTCTGATTGCTGATCAGACCGAGGGGCAGGATAGTCAATCGGTCATTGCAATCTGCACCAATACATCTGCAGGAAGAAATCAAGAAAGCCCCCCCCCAGCAGCAAGGCCATTGCTTCTGACCGCTACCATAAAGGACTGAGTGAGAGGGTTCCTAACCCATACCACACCACCACATGCTACAAGCTCACTTGTTGTTATTGTCAGTTACTCAAGTTCGGGATTCTTACAACATCCACATAGAGACACAGACTCTGTAGCCCAATAATTGCTGTGGCTTATCTGCACTACCCATTGTAGTACTGATTGCAGGATATCACTCTCAATGCTGTCTGTTTGCCTGATTAGGCAGGAACTGTAAAGGTATATTACCCCAGACCTATTCAATACAAGGAAGCAGCAAGTTCCACAAGCCAAATTCTACATTTAAAGGGACACATTACTGCTAAATTCTGCCCCTACTTTTCCTCAGGTGAATAACTTTTAATATCTCCTGATGCTTTTAAAATTAAATTCCCAACTGCATTCATTAAAAGGAAACTCTGCTTGCTGAGTTACCATGTCTGGGGAATTTCATTCTCATAAAAAGGGTACTATGCCTCCATTGTACACCAACAGCTCCAACAGAAAAAATCCTTCCACATTGTGTGATAGGTTCAAAATGGGACATTTTGCTTACCAAAACCCTTAAAGAGTTAAGCCCTGGGTCCGGTTACTGGGAGCCCTCAAGTGAGCTAATCTAACATTTCTTGCTCTCTTCCTTGTGCTCCTTTTGGGGAAAATTCTCTCAGTAGGAGGGCTACATTTAAACTCTGAGTCCTGCTCGATTTGTTATGTTACTCTCTTTTGTGTACAATCAGACGGTAATTGCTAATATTACTGCCAAATTGAATCTTACATAAACAAAACATTTTCTTCATCAAAAGTGGTGTTTATCCTTCATGCGATAACTCAGATGACATCTGGTTATACAGTCTTAGCAAAAAATATTGGCATCCCTGCATTTCTGATAGTTAACCACTCCAGATCCGCGCTATTGCCATAGTACGGCTCCAGCACGGATCTGGAATGCCGGGACGACGTCCATGGACGTCGTCCCCTGTGCACGCTCCTCGCGCACCCCCTAGTGGCAGCAGCGGTGCGCGCCGCATGCTGCGCGAGCGTGCCCGTGGCTCGGGTGGACTCGATGTCCGCCCGAGACCCGCCGATCCCTTTTAGGAGCCTCAGAACGGGGAACCGCCAATGTAAACACGGCGGTTCCCCGTTCTGTGACAGGGGACATAACAGATCTACTGATCCCTGTCACTGGGATCAGTTAGATCTGTTATGTCCCGGCCAGCCCTGCCCCCCCACAGTTAGAACACGCCCAGGGAACATTTGTTAACCCCTTCACTGCCCCCTGCTGGTTAACCCCTTCACTGCCAATGACATTTACACAGTAATCAGTGGATATTTAAATTTCTGATCGCTGTATAAATGTCATTGGTCCCAAAAAAGTGTAAAAAAAGTCCGACATTTCTGTGGCTATATCGCAGTCCCGATAAAAATCGCAGATCGGCGCCATTACTAGTAAAGAAAAAAATAATAAAAACGCCATAAATCAATTCCCAGTTTGTAGATGCGATAACTTTTGCGCAAACCAATCAATATACGCCGATTGCGATTTTTTTTTTACCAAAAATATGTAGAAGAATATATATCGGCCAAAACTGATGAATATTTTTTTTTTATGGATTTGTACTTAAGCAAAAAGTAAAAAATATTGTTCTTTTTTGCAAAATTGTCGCTCATTTTTGTTTATAGCGGCGATCAGAAATGACGCAGAGGTGATCAAATACCACCAAAAGAAAGCTCTATTTGTGGAAAAAAAAGGACGCAAATTTTATTTGGGTACAACGTCGCACGACCGCGCATTTGTCATTCAAAATGCGACAGCGCTGAAAGCCAAAAATTGGTCTGGGCAGGAGGGGGGTTTAAGTGCCCAGTAAGGAAGGGGTTAATGGAGTACTTCACCCAGACAATTGTTGCAATTACAAATGTTTAGGCATTCTCATGGTTTATTTCTTTTGTTTGTATTGGTATGACAAAAAAGTGGAGAAACAAAAAGCCAAATCTGACACATTCCATACAAAACTCCAAAAATGGAATGGACAAAATTTTTGGCACCCTCAATTTAATGTTTGGTAGCATACCCCTTGGAAAAAATAACTAAAATCAATTGCTTCCTGTAACCATCAATGAGTTTCCCGCACCTCTTCTCTTTTTTTAATTCAGATTTTATTTTGAAATTTTTATAAGTAAACCATGACAAAACCAACCAATGAAAAAGAAAACAAAAGAAAAAAAAATCATTTAGACCAAGATCAAAACACAATTCCAAGCAGTATCAGCATCAATACATTTGGGCATTCATTTTTTATTGGTTTTCTCATCATAGGACAAAGAAAATTATAACAGATATGTAAACAATTGATAAACTGTTAATAATAAAAGGTATAACATATCTAAGACATAAAACAGAAAAAAAAGATAAAATACTCATTTAGACATGAGAATGCCTAAGCATTTGTAATTGCATCAAATTTGTAGGCGAAGTGGTGCATTATCTGACAGAAATGTAGGGGTACCAATATTTTTGGCCATGACTGTAGTTTTACGGGGGTGTCACCAGGGGTTGTGTCTCACCTAGGTCTCAGTTGTGAACATTATACTAAGCGGCACCTGAGGGGGTAGCGCTACACATGGTTGAAAGTCTTTAAAGGGACCTGCAGGTGTGAACTTATGATTTGATCGTGCAGATGCATTTGTGGTTTTCTGGCGCTTTGAAGAAAAGGTACTTGCCTGTTCAAAACATTATAGCAGAACTATATGGGCATTTTCCTTTTCCTCCATATACATATATTTCTGTAAATACAAGGAAAGAAGTAATCATCAAAGTGATATATTTTAATGACTAAATGAATAAGAAAACATATTCAAGCTTTCAAAGCATCGAAGCCCATTTGTCAGGCTTGGTGAAAGACCCTTACTGTTCTGAGAGGTTGCATGGTACTTTTTCATTTAGTCATGACAAAGGTATAAAAAATAACAAATCTATCACTTGGATAGTAATGTTGTCTTCATTGTCACTCAAATGTGTTTATCAATATGTACTTGTTCACAATAAGGGAAGTACTTATAAAAGTACAATAGTCAAACGCACAATTTTCTCTATTGCTCCACCAGTTTCTAATGAAGCTACAATTATTTTTGGTGTTTTTATATGTAGTTGCCCATTTGAAAGAAATAATGTGGAACAAATGAAGCACTCGATAACCTCATCGTTTATGGTAGGTTGTGTAAAAGCACGAAGCACAGATTTTTCTGTGAGAGCACCTTAATGTCTTTCACACCAATTTGAGATGAAATAAAACAGTGAAAAAAAGAGCTTTAAAATGTATTCAGAAGGGGCGCATGCGTGGCAGCTCAGCGGATGAGCATGTGATCAGAGAGCTCCGACCGCTCCGGCCAAACATTCCCTCCTCAGCTAGGTAACGGCCTGGCACATACCGGCCTCTCACCCCATCGATAGCGGGAGACCCGCAGAACGTGGATGGCTGGGGGATCAGCTAGAAGGGATTTATCCCGACAGTTGGACTCCAGGCCTACAGCCATGCCCACACTAAAGATGGTGCCCGCTACCTTCTCCTACAGTGTGGGGATGTACACGGAGGAATCCATCGCAGACCAGGACAACCTCACAAACCCATATGTCTGCAACAAGACCTCGCTGTGAGTACCTTGATCCCTGATCCAAGGTCCCCCGCTTCCACGGAGTCTTTAATTAGTAGAGTTTGGATGAGATCCTTCTTACTCCCATGGAGGACGTGTCTAACACTCCTGACCATCTTAGGGAGTCTATTAAGGCGCTCCCCACTACTCCCCATGATCTGGCCTCCATTATGGACATATTTTCTAGAATGCTTACTAGTGGCCTTGCCCAAAATGCAGTCCAGATTACCTCCACCATTCAGGCTGACCTGCATCACCTGGGGGGCCAGGATAGAAGCAATAGAATCAAAAACTGAACAAACAATAGCTAGAACCAACCAGATTACTGACAGAATCCAAGAATTACATGAACAACTCGACGCAGTGTTGTCTAAAATAGAAAACCTTGAAAACAGATCTATAACTTTAGACTCAGGGGGCTCCCTGAATCCATCAAGGAGGTAGATATGGTCGTCCGATCATTTATCAAGGATCTTATCCCTAATATACCCGAAAACCACCTGGAATTAGACAGGGCACATAGGGTCCTGAAACCCCCCCACCACGATGGTCTACCCAGAGACATTGTGGTTAAACCGCACTTTTTCAAGGTAAAGGAGGAAGCCATGTGTCATGCAAGGGGGATAGGGGACCTCACAATACAAGGTCACCCTGTCGAAATCTTTGCTGACCTGTCTCCATCCACCATACTGAAGAGGAGATCCCTAAAACCACTGCTACAAGTGCTGTCCCAGAATTCCATTACTTACAGATGGTCCTTTCCATTCCGCCTGAACTTCTACCAAAATAAACTCTATGGCTTCTCATCATTTGTTGATGGAGAACACTTGCTACTGCAATTAGGACTAATTTCACAGGATCCGGCTTCCTCAACAGCTCCCAGAGGCCCCAGTTCCTCCAAAAGACCTCCACAGCCTAGCCCCATAACTCCATAGTGGCAAAAACACCAATCTAAGAGGTCCAAGGACTCCACCCTAATCTGAAATCATCACCCAAGATTTCCCAGATTCCAGGATGATTACTCCTCACCCCTTTTTTTATTTACCTCCATGGGCCAAGCTTGACTTGGCGTTCTCCACCACTTGCTTTCACTATACTAGTGGCGGCCCAGAATCTCATGATATTCTGTTTTGTCTTTTACCACAGCTTTGGCCAAAACACATTGGACTTGTTGGTTCTTCTCCTTTAATTCTTTTTTTTACTTGCGTCAGGATTGGTTAATTCACTGTTTAGGCACTGTCTTGCCCCCCAGTGAATTCCCCTGTTGATCTGTTCAATCAATTGTCTGATTGCTTTTGTATAAGAAAATTAGTTAGGCTCTCATCCTACAAACTACAGTTACTCAGAGGGTCCCTCCCTCTCAACCAGGTTATTTTCACATGATGCAGCTGATGGATCCCCCCTTTATCCTGTCCTAAAAGGGGGTGGAGGAAAATCCTGGGATATTTTACCACTAACCTTTTGTGAAACACAGAGCTTCTAACCCCATAGACCATAAAGATACAATTTTGCGGCCAAGCCTTATTTGTTATCTTTAGCCTCAGTTAGATAGGTGTGCCGGAGTGGATGTACTGCACCTCCTGGTGTTTTTGGTGTATCTACACCATCTCAGGACGTTGCCTTATACCCTGTGGTTGGGGATGTTTTTTGGGATAAACTTTGTGGCAGGGAAGGATGGCCCTTTCCCTCCCACAATGGCGTTTGCAATTTATTTTTCGAGTTTGCCATGCATTATTAACTTGTCTTGTCTTTCTCTTTTAGCGATCTTACACTTACTTTACATCTCTTCTCTACTCACTCTTCTCCCCTCTCGTGGTTCACCCAGGAGGCGTCACTCCCACCTAGAATCAGCCTCCGGAGGTCTCCAAATAGGGAATGTGAGGATGAGGATCCCACCTGCTCATCTCAGGGTAAGAGCCCCCTGGAAGGTACGGGACTCCCGCCCTCTGGTCCATGGCTACTGATACCAACAGTTCTGCCCCACTATGCATAGCTTCCCATAATGGCCAGGGTATAAACTCCCCCATTAAAAGATGAAAACTGTTTAAACAATATCATTCCCAAAAAATAGATGTCCTATTACTCCAATAAACCGACTTCCCTTCCACATATAACCCATCCTTTCTATACCATCATTACCCACAGTTCTACCTTTCTAATGCGGCAAACAAAACATCTCTAAACATTTTCTCAAACTGAAATCCACAGAGACCCTCTAGGAAGGTAAATATTAGTGAAAGGCTCAATTGACGGAATCACATATTCGTTTGTCTCTTACTACACCCCAAACAAAGGTCAAGCTGAATTATTTTCTTCCATGACCACAACCTTAAAGCCCCACTTAGATGGTGTCATAATTATGGGAGGCGATACAATTTTGGTGTTTGACCAATCATTGGACAAATCTGGTAACGGCCTCCCACACACCAAAAAACCTCCCAAACAGAGCTTAAAAATAGCTAACACCCTATTCTCATTTGGTCTAATCGACATATGGAGAGAACTTAACCCTTGCACTAAAGACTATACTCATTACTCGGCCCCTCACCAGACCCACGCCAGGATAGATCATATCTTCTTTCAAGCTTCCCAAATTCCATGTGCCCTTAAAGCCACCATTAGAGACAACCCCCTATCAGACCACGCTATGGTAGTATTGTTCCTACAGCATCCGCTCATTCCAGCACCAAATTTACATGGTGCCTCAACGAGGCATTACTAAGCGATTCTATACAATCCACACTAATAGAAAAAGTCCTGTAAGAATATTTCCAATTGAATGACACAGGCTCCATCTCCCCTGAAACTCGATGGGCTGCCCACAAAGTAGTGACAAGGGGAAAGTTCATCCAAACCACTTCGCACCTAAAAAAGAAACATTGTGCCACAATAGATAACCTCTTAAAAGCATTTCAATCAATGAGTAGGAATCCTAAATGCAATCCCACCATAGAATCCTTAAATCAAATGGAGACGGCTCGACTTTCCTTAAACTTAGCCTTAACTACAGAGGCGGAGAAACACCTTAGATGGACTAGGGCCCAGTTCTACTCCCATAAAGACAGAATAAGTGCTAAGTTAGCGGCCAAAACCATGCTCCCTGACCTTCCCTAAAATACGCACTCCCTCTGAGACTCTAACACAGAACCCTAAACGCATGATGGAATGTTTCCATGATTTCTACACAGACCTGTACAAAGAAAAGAATATGTGTACGCAATCTCAACTCGATGACTTTCTTAACAGTGTGACCCTTCCTAAATTATTGGTGGATCACTTTGCCCTCCTTGAAAATCCGATAACCAAAACGGAAGTCCTGGAAGTCATTATATCCCTTAAACAAAAGTATGTGCCGGGATCGGATGGCCTTTCCGTTGGCTACTATAAAATAATTTGCCCCAGCAGTATCCCCTTATCTGGTTCGGTTCCTTAACTCACTCAAATTAGGTTCTCCCCTAGATAAAACCCTAAAAATGGCATACATTTCAGTCATACCTAAACAGGGTAAAGACACGAGCACAAGCTAAAAATCTCAACGAAAATATTAGCTAACAGACTCTCCTCATTTATCGCTCAATATGTTCATAAAGATCAGGTGGGTTTTATCCCGGGGAGACAAGAACCGGACCAGATTACTGGGGCCATTGACATTATCTCCCTCTTGAATTCGCAATGGATGGTGGCCCACCCCAGGAAGGCTTTTTTCTCTCAATTGATATCCAGAAAGCTTTCGACGCGGTCACCTGGCCGTACATTTTCAGAGTCCTGGAGAGATGGGGCCTAGGCCCCAACTTCCTGGGAACCTTACGATCCCTTTACTCTAACCCTAGCGCACAGGTTTGACTTCAGGGCTGCTACTCGGTCCCCTTTAACATTGAAAAGGGCACCAGACAGGTGCCCATTATCCCCCCTAATCTTTGCCCTGGCAATTGAATCCTTGGCTATCGGCATCAGAAACCATCCTGACATAAGGGGAGTAACATATGGGTCCCAGGAACATAAATGCGCATTCTTTGCGGATGATCTCTTCCTCTTTGTCACTTGCCCCCTTATCTCTACCCCAAACATTTTCAAACTACTTAATAAATTTGGAATTGTTTCAGGTTTACAAGTTATAATCTCTAAATCTAGAGCTATGAATATCACAATTCCCCATAACCTATTAGAGCGTCTTCAGGATCACTTCCGTTCACTTGGAGTTCCTCTTATATCCCATACTTAGGTGTCAATCTAACTCCTAAGTTTGACTGCTTATATCCCTCTAACTACCTCTCCATGTTTAAAAAACTAGCTTCCGATCTTTCTATATGGGCTAAACATGATCTATCCTGGTTGGGTCATATTAACGCCATCAGGATGACCCTATTACCACGCCTTCTATATCGCTTAAGATCTCTCCCTATTCTAATAAAGAAGACATATCTGTTACAATTTCAATGCAAAACTCTAAATAAACTTTATTTGTGGTACCAAATGCAGAAGGTGCTCTAAAATTATTCTCTTGAGACACAAAATGCAAGGAGGATTAGCCCTCCCCAATATATGCTGGTACTACCAGGCAGCCCAACTAGCTCAAATTTCCATAGCATACTCCAGAGGCTCAAAACCAGACTGGCTCCAAATGGAGAGACAAGCTACTCCACATCACACAATAGACTTTCTACTCTGGACTCCTTCAAATCTCAGACCCCAGATTTTGGCCACTACACTATCCCATTCACTTGTCCTCTGACCATATTCACAAAAACCCTTCACTAATCTCAAAGCTACGCCCTCTTACTCACCTATTTCACAACCCGGACTCCCCCCCCCCCCGGGCCTGAACATTTTGGCATTTAAATGGTGGCTTAACAAAGGCATGTTTAGAATAGGACATTTTTTCTCTTCCCTGGATCCCCTATCAATAGGATACTGCACCAGTAAACTGGAAATACCTACTTCAGAATGGTTTAGATTCTCCCAAATATCGCACTTTTTACATTCCATATGGACTAATAAACCGGAACCCCCTAAAGTAACACTTTACGAAGCCTGGTGTTCCAATCTCATTGACCAGAGGAGCAGGATCTCCGTTATCTATTCCCTGCTAGCAGGATCCGCATCCAAACCCAGCTATGCCCTAACATGGGAAAAAGATCTAGAAAATGAGTGGGCATCTGAGCGTTGGAACTATAATTTTCAGCGCTCCTTCAAGGGGGTCTTGAATATCACTTTGATTGAGGCCAACATTAAAATCACTACTCGATGGCACAGAGTTCCTTCCCTTCTAGCTAAGGGACTGCAACCACTTGGGCTCAATACTACATATATAGTGGATCTGACACCATATCCGGAGTTTCTGGAACAGATTTTTCTCCCTAATATGTAAAGTTACTGAATCCCCAATTCCACAAACTCCTGAAATAGCACTCCTTAAAACTGCCTAAAAACACACACACTTTAGTATTTTTCATGCTTTTAGGAGCTAAGATCACCATAGCAAGGTTTTGGAAAAAGTCTTCAGTACCGCTCTCTGCTGTGAAACACAAAATTTCTTGAATAATGACCCAGGAGAAAATAGTAACCGTGCTTCAGGAGTCCACACTTATGAACTAATTTGGGAACCCTGGGCAAAATACTTCCATATACCCCTATATCCCAGAGCCACTCTATCCCAAGTCACACCACACTGAGTGAACCTACCTTGATCTCTTTCCACTTCCTCTTTTGATTCTTAGTCTGCCCCCTTTTATTTCTTTCTCATTTTCTCTCCCTACACCCTTTTTCTCACCCTCAGACCTTATGTATAAATGTATGATATGACAAGATTCTGCTTAAGCTATGGAAATAAGAGTGCAGATAGTTATTTCCCTTGGGCACACAGCTATCTCAGAGAGTCAGTCGGCTTTTCTGAACATCCTTTTCTTCAAACTTTCTCTGAAATGCTAATGTTACATGTTCATGTTACATATGGACTAGGACTTCTCCCCAACATATTGTATGGTTAGGTATACTTGCCATGGTCATTTACATTTGGCCGTCGATCTCACCCTGTCCACAGTATGATCCCAGTGGGGTGGCTGATGGGATTTTCGATATCCTATTTGTGACTCACCTCTGTTTAAATATCTCCTCACTTACCCAATTAAAATATAGTTTGATGTTATTGAGGAGTAACAGTCCTCTTAGGATATGTCTTGTTATAAAATAGCTCCTACAGTCGTTAGGGTGAAGACCGATCTACTAATGAATACCCTGTTTTTATTTTTGTATTGGTTTCTCATCTCATTTTATGAATCCAAAATGATTGTACTAATTTGTGAATACAAACTGCTAGTCTGATTTTCAGGCAATGTTGGCCAAAGACTGATCTGTGTGTACTCCAACTTTTTTGAAAACAAAAATTATTGAAAGATAAAAGTATTCAGAAGCAGCACTCAGCAGTTGCCTGAATACAAGACATAAAAAGTATTGTGGCGAGGTGATCGATGGAAGGTACGTGTCACCTCGCATGTTTTCATTCACAATGAACCATGTTGGAATCCTGTCCGGGTTTTGCCAGACACTTTGGTAGGGCCGGATTTTGTGTTTCACTGGTGTACACTAACAGGTGGTATAAATTACCAGGAAGAGAGCAAAGAGTTGCTCTGACCTGAGACTTGGGGGCCATTGAGCCTGAGAGAACTGACACTTTGAATGTTACTGGACTATGACAAAAGGTTTGCACTATCTATGTTTTGTGGGTGTCTGGGAGAAGCCCTACACCGCTCAGATAGGAATGCTGAAGGTTTACTTAGAGCCTGGATGGCAAGGATTTGTTTTCTGTTTTGTTTACTTTGAATGAAACCTTTTAACAATAAACCTGGCTGCAAGCCAGATTTTTAAGAACCAGCCATGTGAACTGCCTTTATCTCAGGGAAGGTGATCCCCACAAGAGCTAATCCCTCACAGTATATAAACATAAAACCTGTTGCACTTCTCCTTTTTGTTGACAGATGCACTACCCCTAAAGATATCCTCTTGTAAAAGGTGAAAGGGGGGCAATACTGTGCTTGGGTTCGCAAAATTCTATATAAAGCTGCAACTTAAAAATGTGAGCTATTACACATTTATGTAATGGAAGAAAAATAAAAAAGGTATGCTGTTCCTAATTAAATATGTGACTTCAAAATTAGCAATTGTGCAAATACAATAAACAATGGTTAAATACATTTCATCAACAAAATTTCATAAGTGATTTTGTGCAAATATGGCATCAAGGATGTCTGTCACGCACCTGGTGGTGGAGTCTGGCTTGTGCAGGGAACAACCACTCTTGTGCACCTGATTCAGGGACCCCTGGTAGAGCAGACAGGAGGTCCAAGACTGCAGGATGGCACGAGGGCTGGATGGTCACTGATGATGGTGTGAGATCTCAGGTAGTCGTGCAGATCAGAAGAATGGTGGTACAGGCTGGGTCAGCAACTGGCTGGTGGTGCGGTACAAGGGATCAGGCAGAAGAATGGTCAACTCCAAGCGAAGTTCGTAACCGGGCTGGCAGCAGAAGCACAAAGGGGTCAGACAATCGGATGGTCGTGCAGGCAGATAACAGCAGGTCAGGTCAAGCCGAGTCAAACAGAAAACAGGAAGGATCACAGGAACTGGATAACAGGAACAGAGCCGGGTCTCACAGGTACTCAGATGCTGTAGAACGGACAGCACTGGCTGCAGGGTATTGAGGATTCAAATAGCTCAGTTTAGCACAATTTCCGGCGCGTGCGCGAGCACGGACTCGCGCGAACGAGCACAGGCGCGCACACAGTGCACAGGTGTATGGAAAGCATAGTTTTTTCTCTAACAACGTCAAGCAATCATCAAGGGAATACTGCAAATAAATCCAGACAAAGGAAAGTCTCTGTGCAAATGCTGATATTCATTAACATCAAGGGCATCAATCAATCATCAGCTGAGCCATGCAGGTCCATCCAAACAACGAATCCTCCACCATGTGCAACACCAGCACAGAGCAAGGTACAGTATGTGCTTTCCAGAAGAAATGGACCCTCTGATTATGGAAGGTCACAACCGCCTGTAGGTATTCAGCACCTCTGCATATCACCAGGCCTTAAATCTCATAACTTCCATCTCACTATGGCTCATTAAACTTTTCATCAATGTTATTTCCATATTCCGGAATGAAAAGAGGAAACTCCAATAGTGTAAAACCCTTGATATGCATTTATTCAGGCAGAGTTCTCAATACAAGTATCAGTAGGCAAAGATAAATCATTGAGACGTCTAATTACCAATAGAATGTTTAAAAAAGTCATGGTGTCAGTAAGTATGTCCACGCCTGACCAGTTTCATTGCAAATGGACTTCTTCTTGGCGCATAGGTTCTACTCCCTGTCACCGCATAATATAGCCATTTATATATTCTCTTTTTCCTTGACAGATGCACTGCCCCTGAAGACATCCTCTTGTAACAAAACATGTTGGGTGGAGCCTTAGCTGTTGACATCTTTACGCATGCTGGCGGACAGCATTTGACTGATACATGCTGTATTTTGTCTTCCCTATGTAAGTACGCATTAGAGTTTTTTTTTTTTTTTTACAACAAAACATATATATTGTATTGTATTGTATTGTGCTATGAGTATGTTCTCTTCTTTCTATGGCACATGATGCTTTGAGGAGATGTGATGAGGTTTGTGGAGTTTTATCTGGCATTTGTCTTCATGCATGTATGACCTTCATCCATAGGTCTGATATCTTTGGTAAGAGGCTGCCTTTAGTATTGGAGAACAAGAGTGACCATGTGTAATATTCAATCAACACTCATCACTGTGAATGGACTTTTTTATTCATTGTGGAGTTATTCTCTTATATTATTTTAAACCTTCTTGGTTCTGGTGTTATGGGATATTACATACATAAATGTATTTCATTCATTTTTTTATTGTTATCTAGAGATGGGGCGAACACTCCCGGTTTGCACCAGAAACCTCGAATATCGCAAAAGTTCAGACCCAAACAATGAACTCCATCGTAGTCTATGGGACCCAATCTTGAAAAAAGTCTCCATTTTGAAGGCTTATATTCAAGTTATTGGCCATAAAAAGGGTATTGGGCCACGGCTACTGCCCTGGGAGACAGGTACCAATGCAAAAGAAAGTTTAAAAAATAATTTATTGGGGACATTTTCATATTTCCCCTCTTAACTGATTGTTGGTTACCATTAGAGATGGACCAAACGACCCCCTGTTCGGTTCACGACAGAACTTTAGAATTGCAAAAGTTTGTAACTGAATAATAAACCCCATTGAAGTCCATGGGACCTGAACTGGAAAAATAAAAAGTGCCCATTTTGAAGGCTTATATGCAAGTAATCAGGCGTACAGTGGTTATGGGGGTCCGGGTACCACCCTGGGGGACATATCAATGAAAAAAAGTTTGTAAAAAAAACAATTTTTAAATGAGAAGTGATTTACTGATGCTTAAAGTGAAACAATAAAATGTAAAAACTCCTTTAAATATAGTGCCTGGGTTGTCCCCTTAGTCTGCCTGTAAAATGACACATCTGTGCCTTGTATAGAGCCTGCTGCAGCATAAAAAAAGAAATTTAAATACATTTTCCCTGCAAGCTCTCTTTATAGTAAACAATGGCTTGGGTAGCCAGTCTGTATGATGAGCAGGGGCATCGCTAAGGGGGGGCTGACAGGGCTACAGCCCCGGGGGGTGCCCTCGAAAAGCCCCGGGGCTCGGACCATTAAACATTATTAATAGCCCTGAGTAGCCATTACTATCAATTGTGTCTGCGCGGTGCGGCCGTCAGCGCATATTATAGATGCCATCAGAGTCAGACTCAGTTATCACACCACCCCACGCGTTGCATCAAGGGATGGAACATGTGACGTGTGACGTCCATAAAGGCGTGCCCCTGCAAAACTCAGAAGGCGGGAGTGAGCAAAATGCACGGGAAGAAGAGGGACGCTGGCGCTGCCCACAGCCACCTCCAGAACACCTTGCCAATCATTTGCCATCACCCAGCTTGCGGCGTCACTCACATCCCTTCAGGCTGGGACTGACTGAGACGCGGTAGGTGTGTAGACTAGACTGTCTGTCACTGTGGCTGTGCAAAGTTTGCAGACAGTCAAGCTCAGACAAGCACCATCCATGTGTTGTGTCGATTCATCATGTCTGATTTGACAAGCAAGAGAGGGAGTGTAAAGTGTGTTTGTGAGGCTGTGCAGTGCACTGTGCAGGTACTATCCAGAATGGTCTTGCATCTTTCTGATGTTAACCCTTGCAATGCAAGGGTTAACACTTAACAGAAAGATGCACAGTGCACTGCACACCCCAACATACACACTTTACACTCTCTCTTGCTTGCTGGGCCTGAGAAGCTGCCACTGTGTCCTCAAAGGCCTAAGTAATCTAATGACACCACATTACACAAGAAAAAAACAATTTGGTTAGCTGCCAGAAATTGGCAAACCTGCTTAACCACTTCAATACTATGCACTTAGAACCCTTTACTACCAGACCAATTTTCAGTTTTCAGTGCTGCTGCGCTTTGAATGACAATTGCGCGGTCGTGCGACGCTGTACCCAAACAAAGTTTTTATCATTTTGTTCCCACAAATAGAGCTTTCTTTTGGTGGTATTTGATCACCCCTGCGGTTTTTATTTTTTGCGCTACAAATAAAAAAAGACCGAAAATTTTGAAAAAAAAAAAAAAATTCTCTATTTTTGTCACAAAACTTTGTAAATAAGTAAATTTTCTCCATCACTGGTGGGCACTGATGAGGCTACACTGACGGGCACTGATGTGGCAGTACTGATTGGCACTGATGAGGCGGCACTGATGAGGTGGCACTGATGATGAGGCACTTATATGCAGCGATGATGAGCACTGTTAGGCGGGACTGATAAGCAGCATTGACG
>BLSH010535174.1:872281-889325 GCA_018402905.1 Glandirana rugosa
GAGATCGGGAAAGGTCCTGAAAAAATCTCAGTAAAGTCACGGGTTTTCAAACCCAGTGGTAACTGAAGTTACCCCAAGCCCCAAACCCCAGTTCAAGCCCCGGCTTGAACTTGAAAAGACGCTTTGGGCTTGTAGGTCCACAGGCGAGTTGAGATTAGTAGTCTCTAGACCAATTGACTGTCTAGTCGATCCTCGTAACGTGACATTCTAATTGGTGAAGGGCTGGCGGCATACGTCTTACTGCCGGCCCTTCACCGACTCAATAGGACTGACCTGCAGTATACTGCAGGAGTCCTATTGGGGCGCGCGGCGGCTTGTTATCCTGAGGACGTCATATGACGTCCAGTCAGGATAACTCAGCCACTTCCCGGCCGTCATTCTGCATACGGCGGTCGGGAAGTGGTTAATCTTACAGTGCAATGCTCCTAGCTGATCTGTCAGTTAACCAGATCTCTGATGATTAGAGTTGAGCGGACACCTGGATGTTCGGGTTTCGCAGAAAAGTTCAAGTTCGGCCCCGAACTTGACCCCAAACCCCGAACCCCATTGAAGTCAATGGTGACCCAAACTTTTGGGCACTGAAATGACTCTAAAAAAGTCCTGGAAAGGGCTAGAGAGCTGCAAAAGGAAGCAAAATGGGGGTAAGAGTAGGACAAGTGCCATGCAAACAAATGTGTATAGGGAAATAACTTAAAATCACATAAAAAAAAATGGAGGAGGAGGTGTACGTGGAGTAGGAGGTTGAGGAGGCGGTGACCGTGGCGGTGTAGGTGGAAGTGGCGGTGGAGGAGGAGGTAGCCAACACTGTTTTATATTTGTTTGTTTTTTTTTTCTAATTGGGGTAGGCCCCAAAATATTGAGACATATTAAAAAAAAAAGATCACTATCTGCAGATAAACACAGAGATCTTCTAGCACGGGTTCACTTTTTCCATATAAAATGTAACATGGTTTATTTTTCATGTTTCTCCTGTTACAAATTCCAATAAAGACTTATGTTCTATAAAAAAAGAATAAATTCACGTAAGTATACCAATGGCTGTGTGAGGCCGGTATAAATGTCTATTCTGCACAAGGTACAGGCAAGTCTTGTGGGATCCATGCCTGGTTCATTTAAATAAACGTTAGCTTGTCCATGTTGGTTGTGGACAGGCGGCTGCGCTTGTCTGTGATAACGCAAATGTAGCACTATTTATTATTCTTTTTTTTTAAACCAGCAATGTAGACACACTTTTTAATTTTGTACAAGAAATGCACAGCAAGGTGCAAATGTACTATGTAGCACTATTTTTTTTTTTTTTAAACCAGCAATGTCAACGCACTTTTTAATTTTGTGCAAGAATTGCACAGCAAGGTGCAAATGTATTATTTAGCACTATTTTTTATTTTTTTTTTAAACCAGCAATGTCGATGCACTTTTAATTTTGTGCAAGAAATGCACAGCATTTATTATTCTTTTATTTTTAAACCAGCAATGTAGAGGTACTTTTTATTTTGTGCAAGAAATGCACCGCTGGTCGCAAATGTAGTATTTCAAATATTTTTTTTTTTAAACCAGCAATGTAGACGCACTTTTTATTTTTGTGCAAGAAATGCACCACTGGCCGCAAATGTAGCATTTAGAATTTTTTTTTAAACCAGCAATATAGACTCACTTTTTAATTTTGTACAAGAAATGCACAGCAAGGTGCAAATGTACTATGTAGCACTATTATTTTTTAAACCAGCAATGTCAACGCACTTTTTAATGTTGTGCAAGAAATGCACAGCAAGGTGCAAATGTACTATTTAGCACTATTTTTTATTTTTTTTTTAAACCAGCAATGTCGACGTACTTTTTAATTTTGTGCAAGAAATGCACCACTGGCCGCAAATGTAGCATTTAGAGTTTTTTTTAAAACCAGCAATGTAGACATACTTTTTATTTTTGTGCAAGAAATTCACCGCTGGCCGTAAATGTAGCATTTAGATTTTTTTTTTTTAAACCAGCAATATAGATGCACTTTTTAATTTTATGCAAGAAATACCCCGCTGGCCGCAAATGTAATATTTTGCACAAAAAAAAAAAAATAATTTGTCTAACTGCAATGTAAAAGCAGTATTGAAATATGCCAAAATGTTGCCAACTGAACTAACAGAACACGATTAAAGTAGTGTCCCTGACGTACAAGCAGTTGCAAGTGCACTGCACTTGCAAAAATGGCTGCAAACGCCCACCTAACAAACAGAAAAATTGCTTAGGTTTTATATGAGGCACTTTGCTTAGCAAACAAAATGAACTCTAGCAAACAAAAATCTCCTCTAGCACCCACCCACCAATAAATCGCTGTTTTTAACAGATTTTCTAAAGCTAATCTGTCCCTCACAACAGCAGCAGCATCCTCTCCCTACACTAGTATGAGATGATTTTCTAAAGCTAATCTGATCCTCACAGCAGCAGCAGCAGCATCCTCTCCCTACACTAGTATGAGATGATGTGACATGCAGCACTACGTGACTCCAGCTTATATAGAGGCTGGGTCACATGATGCACTGACCAATCACAGCCATGTCATTAGTAGGCATGGCTGTGATGGCTTCGAAGGGCAAATGAGTGAAACGCTTGTTGATTGGCTGCCCTGCAGCTATTCAACAGGAACGAAAAAATTTCTCAAATGTCCGGGTTCGGGTTCGGGACACAGACACCCTAAAGTCCAGTATGAACCCGAACTTTACAGTTCGCTTTCGCTCAACTCTACTGATGATCTCTTTACTTTAAAGGTACACATATGGGTTGGTTGTATGAAAATGACTCTATAGCCACAACCTAATGGCTGAGATGCTTTAATTTACTTTGGGGAATTGATTAATTCCTATCCATGCATTATGACTGGCCCAGAAGTCATGTCTGCAAAACTGTAGTCCAATCCCTTTGTTCTGTAGATGTTGGCAAGGGAGGTTGCAGACAGTATTTATTTGTCAAAAGATACTAACTCGAAGGCCTCCTAAATCAGGCTGTAGTTTGTCATACTCCCATAAAGGTAAATTCATTTGTATGCAGACTATAAAGAATAAATAATCTCTGGTGTGCATTAGCAGTGCACTGATATGTTGACTTTTTATCTTGGGTTGCTTTTTAAAATTCCATTACATTTTTCAATCAGGGTATATGAATTTACAGAAGTGGGGGAGTTTTCTTGAAGCTTAACATATACATTGCAATTTGACTGTACAATCATTATGGTGCCAATTCCTTTTTTTAACCCTTGCATGGCCCATTCCAAGATTTGGTGTCATAATTGGTTCCTTTTAAGGTGGGGGTGGAGCTTGGGCGGGACTTAATTTAAAATGTGTGAGGGGTTATCAAATTTACCTGCGGGCTGAAGCCCCTGGTCTTTTTCCACCTAGCAATGCCCCTGATGATAAGGCCACAATTTAGTGCACTTAGAACAAGATTAAAGTGTTTGTAAACCCCAAAAAAATGCTGCCCCTGTCTCTTTAATGTGCAATTAGCAGCATGGTGCTTTTGTTTTTTAAATGATCCCTCTGTATCCCCTAACATATCTGTTGGATAATGCCAGGTCATGACTTCCTCCCTGTGTACTGGCTCCTCTTGTATATTCCTTATCCTGAGAGCTCGTAGTCTATGCAGGCTATGTCACTCCCCGTTCTCCTATCTCCTGTGTTCATTATTTCGGATTTGTTTAAATTCGGTACTTTTGTAATTGGGAAATTCGGATACAGCCAAATTTCCGAAAAACAAAAATTTGTCCGAATTTTAATTCGGAACAAAACTAACAGCACATGTCTACCGCCTACCGGCTATGGGCTCTTAGGCAGTGCCGGGTCCCTGAATGGTTAGTCCACCCCTGGTTAATACTTAACAAACATAATGTGTGTGCACTAATAGGGATTGTGATTTGGAAATGTCTCGTCTTCAGACTCTGGTTTTCAACCTTTAGTGAAATTGGGCTACATGCATCCACAAACTGAGCTTACCGCAGTGCGAGGCGTATGACTCGGCTTCCAGGTTTTTTTAAATCAAAGTTTGGTTGAAAATTTTGAAGTTAGAAGCTGATTGGCTACCGTGCACAGCTCAATGATTTCTGCTTAAAGTTTGTAGCTCTAAAACGCTCAACCAGCCAAATCCTATTAATTTCAATGGACCCTGTTTACATCTGAGCATTATGTCACCTGAACCAAAATCCCCTAAGCTCAATAAAGTACATTCTTTTTTGGCAGATTACAAGCGTTTTTGGCCCCATAAACTTCAATAGAAACACCTGACTTCAGCGTTTTACAATCGTTTTGACGCTTGTTTTCTGCTCAAACAGCAGCTCTCCATCCCTAATTTCCTCACTCTCTCCTCCCCCTAGTGCTTTCTATTGGCTAAACAAAAATGCCTGACGCTGTAAAACGCTTGTAATATGCTTCTAAAAAGCGTTAGTGGTGGTTAGTGGCGGTTCACATTTGTGCATGGTGCGATGTCCATGTGTTGCAATTTCACCCATAGAGATAGTATGGCTGAATTTGCATCACATTCGGAGCAAACTCACACAGGACCCTTTTTTTGGTCTGCACCAGAATCGGATTGCATGGGTGTTCACACCTATGCAATCCAATTCATGTCCGAACTGTCAGTTCGCACTGCGATATGCGAGCTGAAATGGGGGTGTCATTAACATTGTATTGACACTCCCAACAGTTTGCATATGGCAGTGTGAACTGCCATGAGAGTCAGGTGCGATGCAGGATAGAGTGGATTTGCAGGGTTCCCGCATAGCAATTCGAAAGCTTGTAAATACTTGAAATAAAACTTTAAAAAACACATTAAAAATGCCAGTAAATTGATACATTTAGGCTGGGTTCACACTATCCGACAAAAAAACGGTCCGACTTTGATCCTACTTTGCTGTGCGATTTACCATCCTACATAGAGTCAAAGTCAGACCGTTTGTCTGTGAACAGGGATCTGACTTTGATCCAATGCCAGGCACCTTGTGCTCTGGGGATCTTGAAGGGGAATTCCACACCAAATTTAAAAAAAAATGACATGGGGTCCGCCTCCAGGAGCATACCAGGCCCTTTGGTCTGGTATGGATTTTAAGGGGAACCCCCACACCGAAAAAACGGCATGGGGTCCCCCCAAAATCCATACCACACCCTTATCAGAGCACACAGCCGGCAGGCCAGGAAAGGGGGTGGGGATGAGCGAGCACCCCCCCTCCTGGACCATACCAGGCCGTGCCCTCAACATGGGGAGTATGGGTGCTTCGGGGCAGGGGGGGCTCATATGATGTCACTGCCCCACCCCTGGGTGTGACATCATATGAGGCGGGGCCTGCCGGGTGATGTCAGCAGGTGGCCCCGCCCCATGCCAATATAAGGCACAGCACACAGCGGAGAGGGCAATTATGAAGGAGATTGCGTCGTGTCAACATGGGAAGAAGAAGAGAGGAAGAACAGGGGGAAGAGGACAGCGGAGAAGACCAGCAAAAGAGCAGAGGACGCCGCAGAGAAGGAGAAGAAAGAAGACCCCTCAGAAGATGGAAGACCCTGCAAAAGAGCCAAAGAAACAACACACCGGAGAAGGGACCGCTGGAGATGATTTAATAAAATATTTTAAAAACTTGTGTAGTGTGTTTTTTGCACATTTTTTTTCCAGGTAAATGGGTAGGGGTACGATGTACCCCATACTCATTTACATAGGGTGGGGGGCCGGCATCTGGGGGCTCCCTTGTTAAAGGGGGCTTCCAGATTCTGCTAAGTCCCCGCCCGCAGACCCCGACAACCAAAGGCCAGGGTTGTCGGGAAGAGGCCCTTGTCCTCATCAACATGGGGAAAAGGCGCTTTGGGGTGGGGGGTGCCCCGAAGCACCCATACTCCCCATGTTGAGGGCATGCGGCCTGGTACGGTCCAGGGGGGGGGCGCTCGCTCGTCCCCACCCCCTTTCCTGGCCTGCCAGGCTGCGTGCTCGGATAAGGGTCTGTTATGGATTTTGGGGGGGACCCACACTGTTTTTCGACTTGGGGGTTCCCCTTAAAACCCATACCAGACCAAAGGGCCTGGTATGCTCCTGGAGGGGGACCCCATGCCAGTTTTTTTTTTTTTAATTTGGTGAGGAGTTCCCCTTCATGATCCCCAGAGCACAAGTCGCATGCCAAAGTCAGATCAGTGAGAACACTGATCCGACTTTGATCCGACTTCAATGCTTTTCAATGGGCTGAAGTAGGATCAAAGTCGGACAAAAGTAGTACAGGAACCTTTTTCAAAGTCAGTCCGACTTTGAAAACACAAGTCGGACCAGTTAAGACTGCTCTCATAGGGAATCATTGTTTTTGTGATGTAATGCGACTTGTGCTCCTCATGTCGGTCCGGGAGTCGGACTAGTGTGAACCCAGCCTTAGGTATGAATGGAGCTTTAGTAAATAAACCCCAGTGTTCTATTGTTTTGCAATATGCATTTCATTTTCTTTTTCTGAAAAGCACATGACAAGTTTCAGCAATACACAGAAAACAGTAACAAATATTTTGGTTAGATGTACCTTGTGACATTTTGCTCTTTTAAAAAAAAAATCAAAAACAAACATAATGAAAATGACATTAATATATGCAAAAGGCCTTCAGTATAAAATATTGAGGGTACCTTTAAAATTATTACTTTTTGTTTTGGTATCTGATGCTGCCTTATTGGATTATGAATATGATCAGCAATGTACCTCTTTTTAATGAGGCCCAGTGGGAATCATGCTGTTAGTTCAGCATTAGTCTAAGATATGCACACAACCGTGCTGTATGTAGGATTATTTACTGAAATAAGTACATGTGTCTATTTTATTTGCGTTGCCTTGTCTGATTTTGGTATTTGTCTATAGATAGCAATGTTTAGAGATAAAGCAATAATGGTACAAAATATGTAAATACATATATATATATATATATATATATATATATATATATATATATATATATATATATATAGTAAGATTGGGGTTGATCAGACTCAAGCGTTAGGTGCATTTTCAATGAGTGCGCCAATCCAATGCAGTATTTTTAAGGGTATGGTAGCCCACTTTTAACCACTTGCCAACCGCCAACTGCAGGTTGACGGCGACAAGGTGGTTCGATATCGCAAACCGCAATCATACAACGGCGGCCGCGATCATGAGCATTGGTGTGCGCGCTCCAGGCGCGGGTGCTACAGCGCCATTTGACACAGGACCGATCAATCTACAAAAATGATTGGCCTGGCCCTTCCGATCAGTCCTGCCAATGATAGGGCTCCTCTGCCTCTGTAATGTAAACAGAGGCAGAGGAAGTTAGCTCCCCTTCCTCCCTGAAGCCCTTTTCAGTTTCAGCGAGGAAGAAGGAGCATTAGAAACGTGAGTTGCACCAACACCACACTGACACCAGGTCACATAGGCACATTTAACCCCTCGATCGCCCCCAGTTAACCCTTTCACTCCCTGTCACCCCCTGTCACAGTGTCATATAGTGCAGCGATCTGATTTTTACAGATCGCTGTACTTGTGACCCTTGTGACACTAAATCAGTGCTAGGGTAGGTTATTAGTAGGCCTAGTTAGGTGAAAATACCCCCCCCTTGCACCCCCCAATAAAGTTTTTAACCCCTTGATTGCCCCCTGTCACCTGTGATCACCGTATAAGTGTCACGGGTGACGCTAGCTAGCTAGCTAGATTTTTTTCAATCAAATTACCCGCCATATATTATTTTATTTACCTTTTATAGGTTTTAACCACCGATTGCCCGGCGGTGACCCCAGTTAGGTTTTAGTGTGCGTTAGGGAGAGTGTAAACGCCCGGGAGGGCCAGTTAGCGAGGCACTCTGACACACACGCACGCACATTAGGTAGGTGTTAGATATTATTGTAGTATCTGATCAGATCAATATCTGCGATCTGATCAGATATATATTAGCGTCCCCACTAGTCTAGTGTTCTAAAAAATGCAGTGTTAGCAGGATCAGCCCGGATAACTGCTAGCACCTGCGTTTAGCCCCTCCGCCCAGCCCAGCCCAGCCAAGTTCAGGATCAATAGATTGCTGTCACTTACAAAACACAACACACATATCTGCAGCCTTCATAGAGATCAAGCCCAATCCCTGCGAATTCTGACAGTGATTTTGGTAGCGTTTGAAACAGGTACTGACAACCAGGTGGGCTTTTTTGCCTGTGAGTCACGCTAGTGTACGTTTCAAATTTAGAAAGTCTAAAATGTCTGGCCGCACGTACACTAGCGAAGAGGCCTACAATGTGCTGAGGGTATTTATGGCAGAACATATGCTTTAACTACAGCACCCAGTGCACTGCACACAGTGTGAATCCACCACCGCAAATATGAGGAGGCTTCCCAGACCCAGCTGGAAGCCAAGCCTGGGGCAATGATATAATGGTCCAGCGTTGTTCTAATTCACCCAAAAGGATTCAACATCAGCAATCAAACAACTCAGGTCCTGTCATCACCATACTCATTTACGAATGGATTCCCAGGGAATTTCTCACACCGTAATGCAATGGATGTCCGCAAACAAGGGAAAGAGACCCATATAGTGAAGCACAGTTAAAGGCACTTTAATGAATGTATAAAAATACAGGGTACTCACAAAACGATAATAAAATTCAGGCATGTATCAGATAGAAAAGCCGGCTCTTCACATGGAAAATGGTGACGTCAGCGCGCCCTCCCGACGTACGTTTCGTCCCAGATGACATCGTCCGGGGATCATCTGTGACGAAACGTACGTCGGGAGGGCGCGTTCTGAAATGTTTTCGTTCTGACCTCCCTTCATGCAGATACGACTGTCCAAATTTCTATGGCAACTGCTCTTGTGGAGAAACCCCTCTGTGTCCACGAATATAACCTAAATATGGGGGGGGGTGGACCTCAATGATCAGTTACTGGCGCCCTACCTAATTGCCTGTAAAGCGAGACGCTGGTACAAAAAAGTGTCTCTATACCTTTTTCAATTGGCTTTGCTGAACGCTCATGTCTTATACAGAGCGTCAGGACTGACAGGATCCTTCCTCAAATTCATGGAAGAGATCGTCACAGCCCTTCTGTATCCAGATGGTGCTGCACCCCCACTTCACCATGTGAATGCAGTTAGCCGGCTGCATGGGAGGCACATGTCCTCCGTGGTACCCCAGGCCAAAGAACACCCCAAAAGAGATGTTGTGTCTGCAGACAACGTGGATACAGGCGTGACACCCACAGTTATTGTTCCACCTGTCCTGACCAGCCTGGTCTCTGCATCAATGACTGTTTTGAACACTATCACACAATAGTGAATTATTAGCGTAGGGTGCAGCAGACACAGCGATAGGCACACGTACATAGGGTCTCCAAAGATGCCAGTGCATTTTGAGAGACCTAAACCTGGAACCGATTTTTAGTTACAAAAAAAAATTTAAAACAACAAAAAATAAAAAAAAGTTAAAAAAAAACAAAAAAAAATATAAAATAAAAAAAAAACAAAAACAGTTGTATGTTTCTTTTTTCTCTCTCTCTCTTGTTTTCTCTCTAATCTCTCTCTGTTCTCTCTCTATTGTTAATATTTTCTATGCATACCTGTTTGTTACTGTTTTTATCATGTTTTCTTTGCAGGTATGTCATTTTTTTGTTAATGCTTACCTGTAATGTTTTATTGTTAACCACTTAAGGAACGGAAGGATTTCCAGCTTTAGGACCGGAGCCCTTTTTGCGATTCGGCACTGCGTCGCTTTAACTGACAATTGCGCGGTCATGCGATGTTGTACCCAAACGAAATTTGCGTCCTTTTTTCCCACAAATAGAGCTTTCTTTTGGTGGTATTTGATCACCGCTGCGTCATTTCTGATCGCCGCTATAAACAAAAGAAGAGCGACAATTTTGCAAAAAAAAAACAAATGTCTTACTTTTTGCTAAAATACAAATCCAAAAAAAAAATATAAAAAAACATTTTTTTTCACCGTTTTTGGCCGATTTATATTCTTCATCATATTTGCAATAAAAAAAATCGCAATCGGCGTTTATTGATTGGTTTGCGCAAAAGTGGTCGCGTTTACGGATGATGAGAATTCATTTTTGGGGTTTTTATTTTTTTTTTATTTTTTACTAATAATGGCGGCGATCTGCGATTTTTAGCGGTACTGCGATATTTCAGCGGACATGTCGGACCATTTTGACACTTTTTTGGGACCATTGGCATTTATACAGCGATCTGTGCTATAAAAATGCACTGATTACTGTGTAAATGTCATTGGCAGTGAAGGGGTTAACCTGCAGGGGGCACTCTAAGGGTTAACTATGTTCCCTGGGCGTGTTCTAACTGTATGGGGGCTTGCCTAGCTGGGGAAGGGAAGTGGTCACAGCCTTCACGTACAGGAAGGCTGTGATCACAGCCCTTCCCCCTCACACAGAGCGGAGGTCCGTGTTTACTTACACGGACCTCCGCTCCTTCGCTCTGGGGGGGGCATCGCGGGTGGCCGGTGGCAATCGAAGCCGCCGCACCCGCTCCCTGGCCCTCCCCGGACACAGTGAGCGCGCGGGCGCGCCGCCGGCGGCACGCGCGCGATCTGGCGGCCGCCGTCATATGACGGCGATTCGCCTTACAGCGCCACTTTGCCGCCGTCAATCGCCGATTGACGGTCGGCAAGTGGTTAATCTGTATTATCATTTTTTTTCTTCTTAGCAGGTATGTCATTTTTTAAGTTACTGTGTTTTATTAATTGCTTATGCCTTTTCAGGTACACCATTCAGCTGCAGCACTGATTTATTAATGGTGACAGCAAAAGCGTTTGCTCCCACCTTTCATAAAGCAGCGACTCCAGTGCTGTTGGCGGTGATTTCACCACCACAGTTAAAAAAAGAGTAAATATACCGGAGCATAGGGGCAGTGGGTGGAAATTGGGGCGGATTGGGAGTGGGAGGATGAAGGGAGGTTTTCTAATGGTGGGCATACCCACCGATTGATTCTTTTTTTCATGAAAAAAAGAACATTACGAGATATGCCCAACAAGGACCAGTGACATACTAGTGTGTTGCTGGTCTTCTCAGGCTATCCTGTCCCACCGGGGAATGTGAGAATGCAGCTGGTGGTTCCGCCAGCTGACCATAGAGCTGATTGAAGACTAGAATGGCTCCAATCATCTCCATGGCCTAAGAAACCAGAGGCTATGAGCATTTTGTGACTTCGGTTTCACCAGATATAAACAGCGCCATTGGGAAATTGGGGAAGCATTTTATCACACTGATTTTGGTGTGGTCAGATGCTTTAAGGGCTGGGGAAAGATCTAGAGTTTAGTAGGCCACAAATAAAAAAAAAAAAAAGAAAAATATGCGACAATATCTATTTTTATCATAGGGGATATTTAAAATCCCTGTGATAAAAATAAAAATGATAAAAAAAAAAGATGAAAGGGACAGCGTAAAAATAAAATAAAAAAGCAAAATTAATAATTTAAAAAAAATGCACCCCTGCTCCCCGTGCACGCGCACAAAGATGGACGTAAGCGTCAGTCTCCTGTCGTATGTAAACAATAATTTCACCATGCATGTGAGGTATCAACATGAACATCAGATCGAGGGCAGTAATCTAGCAGTAGACCTCCTCTGCAAATCTGAAGTGGTAACCTGTAAAGGCTTTTTAAGGCTTTTAAAAATGTATATAGTTTGTCGCCGCTTAGCGGGTGTGCGTCATTTTTAAAGCATGTCATGTTTGGTGTCTATGCACTCGGCATGAGATCAACCTTTATATTTAATCAAAAATTTGGGCAAAATAGTGTGTTTTTGTGCATTAAAATTCTAAAAAGTGTTTTTTTCCCCCAAAAATTGCGTTTGAAAAATTGCTGCACAAATACTTTCTGAAAAACAAAAATTGTAACACCCACTATTTTAATCTGTAGGGCCTCTGCTTTAAAAAAAATATAATGTTTGGGGGTTAAAAGTAATTTTCTAGCAAAAAAAAGTATTTTTTTCATGTAAACAAAAAGTGTCAGAAAAGACTTGGTGGATCAAGTGGTTAGAAGAGTGGGTGATGTTGGCCATAAAATGCCAGGACAGTTCAAAACCCCCCAAAATGATGCCAGTTTGGAAAGTAGACACCCCAAGCTATTTTCTACCACCCCAAGCTCTTTTTACCACCTTCAGGCTTTCTGAGTGCGTAAAAAGGTGATTTTACTCCTCACTCCCTATCACAGTTTCGGAGGCCATGGAATGCCCAGATAGCACATACATGAAGGCATACATTTTTGCCCTTAGAAATCCTGAAGGAGGTGATTGATTTTCGGGGTCCCGTACGCTGACAGGCTCCCAATAAGTCTCACACATGTGGTATCCCCGCACTCATGAGAAGCAGCAGAATGTATTTTGTTGTGTAATTCCACATATATCCATGGCATATGTGAGCAATATATCATTTCAGTAACAACTTTGTGTAATTTTTTTTTTTTTTTGGTCATTTTTCAATCACTTATGACAAAAAAATAAAATATTCACTGTTCTCAACGTGCCTCTCAGCAAATTCCTTGGGGTGTCTACTTTCCAAAATGGGGTTATTTGGTGGGGGGTTTGTACTGCCCCTCCATTTTAGCACCTCAAGAACTGAGATAGGCAGTCATAAAATGAAAGCTGCGGAAATTCCAGAAAATGTACCCTAGTTTGTAGACGCTATAACTTTTGCGCAAAGCAATAAATATACGCTAATTGGCTTTTTTTTTACCCTAGAGATGTGGTTGAATGCATTTTGGCAAAAATGTATTACTAAAATTTAGTTTATTGCATTTTTGTAATAACATAAAGTTGAAAATATCAATTTTTTTCAAAATTTCCGTTCCTTTTTTGTTTATATCGCAAAAAATAAAAAGAACAGTGGTGAACAAATACCACCAAAAGAAAGCTCTATTTGTGGGAAAAAAAGGACGCAAATTTAGTTTGGGTACTGCATTGCATGACCGCGCAATTACTATTTGAAATGGCGCAGTGCCAAATTGAAAAAAGTGCTCTGGTCCTAAAGCTGGAAATCCTTCCGGGCTGAAGTGGTTAAAAGAATGGAAAAGTTCACAAAAAACATCAGTAGCCCACGCCGGGGGTTCCACCATTACTGTGACTTGTACAATCAGAATACATCAGCCTCCTGGCTTATTCTTTTGCCACACGGCTGCTTCAGGCCTCCAGCCTAGGCCTTAGGTCTTCTTCTCCTACCAAAAGAGTAAAGCCTCGTACACATGGGACGCCGATCGTTCAGGTGCATGTAATTAGCATCCGGCCGTTCCTGACTTCTGAGCATGCGTGTTTTGCACAATACAACTTGTTGTACCAACTGCTCTGTACACACGATACAACGTCGTATGACCGCTTGTTGGTACGACCAAGTTTTCTAGTCTGCTCATACAACTCCCCTTGTACGACCATCGTATGTCGGCTGTTCTAATCGCGCATACGAACGATCGATTTTGCATACAACGGTCGTTGTATACGATCGTCGTCCCGTGTGTACGAGGCTTTAGAGTCAAGCTCTCTCCTAGCTTACTCACGATCAGCTCCTTGCTGTTCTGTCACAGACTAAGGCCTCATACACACGGACGTTTTCTGGCGTTTTTTGCAGCTCTCCATGTTAGTCAATGGCCCATAAAAACGTCAGCGCGTTTTTGAGCTGTAGATGAAGTCGGCGTTAGTGAGCTGAAACTAGAACCCACAGCCATCGCGTTCTGAGGCTGTAACGTTTTGGCATTTTTTGACGCCGACGCCACAATATGGCAACAAACGCCAACAAACGCCACCTAATATTATACCAGCGTTTTCCGGTGTTTTTTGACGCCGACATTTTTAGGTTGAAAAATAGCAGAGGGATGATTTTTTTTTTTAAAACGCCTATTGACGCCGACGCTCACTAACGCTCAAAAACGCTGATGCATAACGCCGAAAAACACCGACTTCTTTTCCTTGACGTCGGGCCCGACGTTTTGTTTATTTTTTTAGAAACGTCCGTGTGTATGAGGCCTAAATCTGCCTCCTGCAGACGTGCACAGTCAGGCTGCTAGATAAAGCCTCTCTAACTCCTGGAGAGGTGGGGAGTCCACATGACTCCCATGCACAGACTCCCTGTCTGTTGGGTGGGGCCCTGAGCCATAGTCAGGTCACCATTAAATAGCCCAGCACACAGCTGCGCAATCAGCGTACCTGTCTCTCCAAAATCTGGCATAAACCAGCAATCTGCCAGGTAGCACAGGGTAGACATGTGCATAACGAAAACATTTGTTTTGTTTTGATTCGGTAATCTAGTTATTTCTTTAGTTAAAATTCAGTTGACTCATTCAATTCGCATTTGATATTTGTATTCAGAATTTTTCGAATTTTCCTAGAATTTACTGTTTTTTTCAATTCAAAATGTTCAAACAAAAAAAGTTGAAACGAAAATGTTATATTTTTTTTATTCGAATGCAGCAAAGTAATGAAATGATTACAATGACCCTTTGAATCACCTCTGGTTTAACAAAAACAGCATTATTTCCAAATGGTATTCTAATAACACACAAAGTCTTTGATTTCAGAAGTATGTTTACAGTTCAAATTCAAATGGAATGCGATGTAAAATTAATTTCGAATTTCAATTCAAATTTCGGAAATTTAGAAGAATTTTGTTTCGTTGTTCGAAACATTCAGTAAACTTTATTTATACTGTAATTCTAAGATTGTATATATATCCGAATAATGAAAAATTTGTCCGAATATTAATTTGGAACAAAACAAACTGCACATGTCTAGCACAGGGTCCCACTGCCACAATATATATATATATATATATATATATATATATATATATATATACACATTTTAGAAGTAGCTTAGGAATAGGTTTTATAAGTATAGTATCTCACAAAAGTGAGTACACCCCTCACATTTTTGTAAATATTTTATTATATCTTTTCATGTGACAACACTGAAGAAACAACACTTTGATACAATGTAAAGTAGTGAGTGTACAGCTTGTATAACAGTGTAAATTTGCTATGCCCTCAAAATGACTCAACACACAGCCATTAATGTCTAAACCGCTGGAAAAAGTGAGTACACCCCTAAGTGAAAATGTTCAAATTGGGCACAAATTGTCAATATTTTGTGTGGCCACCATTATTTTCCAGCACTGCCTTAACCCTCTCGGGCATGGAGTTCACCAGAGCTTTACAGGTTGCCACTGGGGTCCTCTTCCACTCCTCCATGATGACATCACGGAGCTGGTGGATGTTAGAGATCTTGCGTTCCTCCACCTTCCATTTGAGGATGCCCCACAGATGCTCAATAGGGTTTAGGTCTAGAGACGTGCTTGGCCAGTCCACCACCTTTACCCTCAGCTTCTTTAGCAATGGTTGTCTTGGAGGTGTTTTTGGGGTCGTTATCATGTTGGAATACTGCCCTGTGGTCCAGTCTCTGAAGGAAGGGGATCATGCTCTGCTTCAGTATTTCACAGTACATGTTGGCTTTCATGGTTCCCTCAATGAATGGTAGTTTCCCAGTGCCAGCAGCACTCATGCAGCCCCAGACCATGACACTCCCACCACAATGCTTAACTTTAGGCAAGACACACTGCTCTTTGTACTTCTCACCTTGTTGACACCAGACACACTTGACATCATCTAAACCACATAAATGTATCTTGGTCTCATCAGACCACAGGAGATGGTTCCAGTAATCCATGTCCTTAGTCTGCTTGTCTTCAGCAACTGTTTGTGGGCTTTCTTGTGCATCATCTTTAGAAGAGGCTTTCTTCTGGGACAACAGCCATGCAGACCAATTTGATGCAGTGTGCAGCGTGTGGTCTGAGCACTGTTATACAAGCTGTACACTCACTACTTTACATTGTAGCAAAGTGTCATTTTTTCAGTGTTGTCACTTTAAAAGATATAATAAAATATTTACAAAAATGTGAGGAGTGTACTCACTTTTGTGAGACACTGTATCTGTTCATGTACTCATTATCTTCTGTATTGTGATGTAATAATTGTTCCCTATTCTTGAGCGAGACACCCTCATTTTTTTTTTTGGGAAGCTCTCACCGTCAAATATTCTAGGTTACAAATTTCCCATGTATGGACAGTCCTAAATGGGACCTAAGGTATCAGCTAGGTCAAAAAGCTCAAACCTGTAAAATCCAACTATCTGACTAAAGTTCAAAAAAGAGCTTGTCCATCCAGCTTTAGTCTAGATTACTATCCACCACAAGAAAAATAAAAGAAAACACAATGAAAAAGAAAGTCCAAAGAAAGTGAGGAGACCCCTGCAGTGTTAAAGTGTTACTAAACCCAGTACCCTGAATTCACAATATCTGGTCTCCCAGAGTACTCAGAATATGGAAATGCAATTAATATAATAAATGTAAACTGCTAAATACCTTTTCTCATCAGCAGTATAGAGCAGTCTTGTGACTTCTATCAGTGTCCGGCCAAGCACTGGTTAAAGCTTGTATGAGGAGTTTTCATTCTGACTCTGACTGCCCTATGAGGCTGCATGATCCCTGACTTTGTCTGGACAGTGCTGATTGGCCCTGTGCGGATCACATTCACCCTCCCAAAAAAAGGTTGCACAGTGAGTATAACAAGCATGCATTACTGAATATACAGACTGATTTTACAATTGTGGGTTTAGTAACAGTTTAACCACAACAGTACCTGGCACGAAAACCCCCTTCCTGTCCAGGCCATTTTTCAGCTTTCAGCGCTCTCACACTTTGAATGACAATTACTCAGTCATGCAACACGGTACCCATATGAAATTTGCGTCCTTTTTTTCACACAAATAGAGCTTTCTTTTGGTGGTATTTAATCACTAGGAGGGGGTTTATTTTTTGAGCTATAAATAAAAAAAGATTGAAATTTTTTTGAAAAAATGCCTTTTTCTTTGTTTCGGTCATAAAATTTTGCAAATTAGTAATTTTTCTTTGTAAATTTTGGCCAAAATTTATACTGCTACCTATCTTTGGTAAAAATAACCCAAATAAGTGTATATTATTTGGTCCTTGTGAAAGTTATAGAGTCTACAAGCTATGGTGCCAATCATTGAAAATTGATCACA
>BLSH010535203.1:17647-27781 GCA_018402905.1 Glandirana rugosa
CTTTTACGTAAAAAAATGCAGATAAATATTCCATAAAGGTTGTGTATCGTACAAGTATCGTTTTTACTGTGGGGTGTTATGTAAGATGATGAGGAGGGCTCATACCACTATGGTGTACACATTCTAAAAATGTGATGGACCCGTGTATGTCTTCAGGTTGTAAGTTTATCATGGTAGTCCGCAAGATCCTCGTATTTAATGTGTATATTAAAGGACTCTTAGTGTGTAGTAGTTTATCGTACATGTATGGTTCTTAATGTCCCTCACGTCTTAATAATCCGTTCAACATAAAAACTCCTTATTAAAATAATAACTTGTTGTTGGTACAAGAGTTACTAAGGTTTTTGTTTGATATTAATGAGTTTTTGGAATCATTGAGAACATGGTTGTTGTTCAATAATAAAATTATTCCTCAAAAATACAACTTGCCTAATAATTCTGCACTCCCTGTAATTCTTGGTATGTACATGCTATTTGATGATGTGTGATTCTCAGGAAATTATATGTGTAATTTATGCTCCTAGAACGCCTGATGGTACTATTTGAATGTTGGACTTCTGTATGTGCCCAGGTAGTGTAAAAATCTTACACATGTGGTATCACCATACTCGGGAGGAGTAGTAGAATGTATTGTGGGGTGTCATTTTTGCTATGAACATGCTATGTGTTGGAAATACCTTATAAATAGACGTAAAAAAATGCATTTTCATTTTTATTCCACATTTTCCAAAAACTTCTGGAAAAAAATTACATGTTCAAAAGACTCATTATGCCTCATATATTATATGTTGGGGTCTTTTCTTTCCAAAATGGGGTCATTTTGTGGGCAATTCCATTGTCCTGGTGCTCCAGGACCTTCAAAAATGTAATAGGTGGTTGAGAAATAAGATGTGCAATTTATGCTCGTAGAATGTCTGAAGGTGCTAGTTCAATGTTGGGCCTCTGTATGTGGCCAGGCTGTGTAAAAGTCTCACACATGTGGTATTGCCATACTCAGGAGGAGTAGCAGAATGTATTTTGGGGTGTCATTTTTGCTATGTACTTGCTATGTGTTGGAAATATCTTACAAATGGATAACTTTGTGTAAAAAAAAATGTGTTTTCTGGGAGAGCTCCTGCCTCCTCCTCCTCCCCCCTCTCTCTCCTCATTCCTCTAACACTTTCTCTAATTCCTTCCTTTCCTTTCCCTTTCCACCCTTGGCTTTTCTCTGTACCTTTATACTCGTTTTTGTTGCAAACTTATATACAACTGAGATAGCTTTCCAGCACTAAACAGATTCAATACGTTGTTCTGTACTCTGCTGTACAGATGGGACCTGATCACTTCAGGAACCCTTCTAGACATGACCCTCGCCGTTGCGACTGGTAGAAGTATTTAGTTACCTAACCAGGTGATGCAATACTAAATAAGGTACCTTGTTTATGCTTTTGACAAAGTTTCTACAGCAATGTCTAACGGAAATTGTGTAACACAACTTTTAAAGGATTGTTCTTGTATGTCAAACCCCTTCTTGTTACTGATGAAGGGGGTTTTCTTTCTGCCATGTATTAACGCTGGACTTCTCAACCAATTTCTCTTCTCCTGTATTTCTATTCTATCAATAAAAACCTTTTGAAACGGAAAAAAATGTGTTTTCATTTTTTTCCACATTTTCCAAAAACTTCTGTAAAAAAAAGAACCATTCAAAAGACTCATTATGGGGGCGTGGTCAGGACGCTGAAGGCAATGGCCACATTTCTGGAGAGCCCCGGAGCTCCAGATCTAATCCAAAGGCATCCTTCATCCCAACACCTTGGTGAGTGACCAAAAGCACCCAGGGAGCATCCCCTCACCTTCACCAACAACTTGGTATACTTCGGCCGCCGCTCCGTACGGACCGCCGCGGCGCCCGAAAATTTAGGCCACGGATCCTCCCGCGACTAGGCCGCAACGCTCCTCGCGGCCATCGGGCCTTTAAAAAATGGATCCATCCATCGAAATTAAACACAGGGGACCCACGAAGCTCCCCCCTACAATAGGAGCCATAAGCCAGCGTCACCCACATTGCCATCAGTGGCGCCCGCAAATTTAGTCAGCGGCTTCGCCGACTGCTAGGCCTCCCCATCCTAGCTGCCTTGATGACGCTGTGAACAAAGCTTGAAACCCAGAGAGCAGTAAGCGACGACCAACGACCGCACGGTTGATATAATAATTTTACTGTAAAGTCCCCATTAGCAGCAAATCACCATGTCCAGGAAACGGCAGGGCGACTGTAGACCAAAAAAGCTTACAGCCTACTTTCACTGGCCAGAGAACCGCGGTGAAGGCACTGACGGACCAAAACAAGTCTCCCGATAAAATCACTACTCGGAGCTGCCTGACACAGAGGAGGACAGCGCAGGGAGATCCCCCCAATTCACAGACCTTCCCCCCAGCCCACCTTGTTCCAGCCCGGCTAAAGAAAGGATGAGGTTGGACTCCGAAGACCCGGCACAAGGGGTAAGTGCATCCCCGTCTCAGCAACACCAGCTCAAGATGCATACTTCCCCCATAGCAGACTTTCCTACCACTAACCAGCCTGTGTTAGACACACAGATGAAGGACATGCTATTAACGCTTCACCGCTCCATGCATGCTGAATTCGTTAGCATTACCCACAAGTTCTCTAAAGACATATCTTTTTTGGGAGACAGAGTCGACCAAGTAGAAACGGCCATTACAAACATAGCGACCACGGTAAATTACCTCATTGACCCGCACGAGGAGGGAGAGGAAGACAGACAGTGGATCAGGGCTAAACTGGCGGATCTCGAGGACCGCTCAAGAAGAAATAACGTTAAACTAAGGGGGGTCCCCGAGAACGTTTCCCAACAAGACCTGTCTAAATATGCGGTGGACCTCTTCAAAACCCTTGTGCCCGACCTGACTCCAATCCAGCTGAGCATAGACTGCATACATAGGCTCCCAAAGCCTACCTTCCTACCCAAGGACATTCCTAGAGACGTCCTCATGCGTGTACACTTTTACCCTACGAAAGAAATGGTGCTTCAAAAGGCCCGCACACTCGGGAAACTCCTGGACCCATACGGGAACATTCAAATCTTCGCTGACCTGTCTAAATACACTCTGGACAAGCGGAGAGAATTAAACACTATCACTAAAACTTTAAGGAACAACAGTATCCAGTACAAGTGGAAACACCCCACAAAATTGTCCATTGACCACAACGGGTAGACCCACCTGGTACCTTCACTAGAGAAAGGCCTATCCCTCCTGAAAACATGGGGAATTATCCCAGACGCATCTCCTCCACCTGACATCGGAGCCAAGCCCAAACGTGTTCCACCACAATGGAATAACATGCCCGCCAGGAACAAGGCCTGGAACAAGAACCGCTGAAAATACTAAAAGCATTGAAAACCGTGAACTAAAAGTCTCTCTGGGTGACATCCATTATGATGTCGTCCTTACTCAGTGAACTCCCCCCCCCCCCTAGAAAGCTAGCAGCTAGAAGGAAGTCTCTAGCTACACAAGCTCTGTTCTCTATTTATGTTGTTTTGTTATTCTTTTCTTCATGTCAGCTGCCTCCTGCAAATTCCTCTTGAGAAGTCACCAGAAACACCACACATGACACATCCCACATGCGCTCCATGGATCCACGTTGCGGCCCAGGAAAGGGCTGCGGCTACGTCTCCATAAGAAAAGAACACACGCGCCTACAAACCGTGAGTTGCAATCCTATCGTTCTCCATTATACCTTTCATGGCTCTTAAAATACTCTCTATCAACGCAAAGGGTCTCAATCACCCAGCCAAACGGAACTCCTTATGGAGAACTGCCAACCAGTCACACAGCGACATTCTTTGCACTCAAGAGACCCACCTACTAGAACAGGACACACATTTATGCCACAACAAAATTACACTCACATCCACTGGGCATCCAACCAAGATTCCAAAAGAAAAGGAGTGATGATTGCCTTTCATAAAAATGTATCCTTTTCCCTCTTGGACAAGATTACCGATCCCAAAGGCAGGTTTTTAATTCTCATAAGCAAACTGAACTTGCTAACGTGCACACTAGTGTGCCTCTATGCACCCAATACGCACCAGATACGCTTTTTGAACGATTTGATGAAAAAAATAAACAACATCCGGAAAGGTGCTCTGATCATATGTGGGGACTTTAACCTAGTACCAGATAAAACTATGGATACCACTAACCTAGCCCCCAGAATAGCCTCCCGCTTGCCTAATTTTTTAAGAGAGTACGATTTGCATGACGTATGGAGATGCCTGCATACCACGGAACACGATTATACATTTCACTCAATCCCACATAACTCATACTCGAGAATCAATCTCTTTTTAGTTGACAAATGGTCCCTACAAAGAATCCAAGCAGCAGATATAGAAACAATAACATGGTCTGACCATGCCCCAATCAGCCTTAAATTCTTTGTCAATACTCACCACCCTGCATCCAAGCTATGGAGGGCCAACTCCTACGTCATGCAAACCCCCGCATATTCACACTTTATATGTGATAAAATAAATGAGTTTTTTAATGTAAACATGGGATCAGTGTCCTCCTCAGCCACTCTCTGGCTGGCACATACAACATGTGTCAGGGGGATACTGATCCAACAATGTGCAAGGGCTAACAGGAGGAGGACGCAGCGAGTAGAAGAGATCACAAGGGAAATCACAAGACTAGAAGCTCTAAACATAGCAAATCCCTCTAAGGAGTCCCAATTAAAAGTCTTGTCCAAACGCCAAGAGTTGAGAACAATCCTACTAGAAATCCATGAAAGATCATATCACAAATTGAAGGCCAACACCTACTCTACGTCAAACAAAGCGGGGAAAGCTATGGCAAATCGAATAAAGGGGCAGAGAATTAAGAGTCACATCCCCTACTTGCTTCACCCTCTCACTAAACAAAAAGTTATAAACCCACAGGACATTGCAGACGCATTTAGTACATATTATTGCTCATTATACAATATTAAAGATGACCCAGACACCCCCCAGCCACTCCAGGAAGAAATCAGTAAGTTCCTCTCCAAAACCAATTAAAGGACTTAAATTCCCCTTTCACCATAAGGGAGATTGAACAGGTGATTCACAATCTTCCCCCAAACAAGGCGCCGGGCCCAGACGGGCTCCCGGGCGAGTTCTATAAACAATTTCTCCCTACACTAGGTCCCCATCTGTGTGAACTATTCAACAAAGCTGCCTTCTCCTCCTCCCTACCTTCTGAAATGCTTGAAGCAGTAATTATTGCACTGCCCAAACCAGGCAAATCCCCTGATGCTCCACACAATTATCGCCCTATCTCCCTGTTAAACGCAGACCTCAAAATTTATGCCAAAATTATAGCACTAAGAATAGCAAAAATATTGCCCGATCTCATCAACAAAGACCAGACGGGTTTCTTGACGGGTAGACAAACATCAGATGCCACCAGGAGAATGCTAAACCTAATCCACACAGCGAGATGCAGCAGAACGCCTTCTCTGCTCCTGACATTAGATGCAGAGAAGGCGTTCGATAGGGTGCACTGGGGGTACATGAGGGAAGTTTTTCTAAAATTTGGTTTTAAAAACACAATTTTATCTGCCATACTGGCTCTATACACTACCCTCTCAGCTAGAGTATATGTGAGCGAAATGCTGTCCTGTCCATTCCCAATCACAAACGGAACCCGACAAGGATGCCCTCTTTCCCCATTAATCTTCAATCTAGCAATAGAACCCCTCGCTGAACTCATAAAAATTTTGGAGCAGATCTCTGGAATCCAGGCAGATACCTACAACCATAAAATAAGTCTATTTGCGGACGATATCATTTTGATATTAACCAACCCCCACTCGTCCCTATCGGCAGTAAACAGAATACTACAAGAATTCGGATCTATATCCTACTATAAAGCTAATGCATCAAAGTCCCATCTATTAGATATCGGATTAGACACAATAACTAGAAACCTAATAGCCTCACAATTCCCTTTCCAGTGGGCAGATCGAGGCATTGAGTATCTGGGGATAACACTAACCAGCAACCCATCAAACCTTTTCAAAGAAAACTATCAACCCTATAAGGAACAGTTCAATCAGGCACTCAGGGAGCTAAGCAGACACAAATTTTCATGGTTGGGTAGATTAGCAGGGTTCAAAATGATCGTCCTCCCCCAACTCCTATACTTATTCCGCACCCTGCCCATACCAATACCACCAAATTACATATCATCACTCCAGGCGGCCCTGCAAAGGTTCATATGGGCAGATAAGAGAACAAGGATAGTGAACTGCTGGCTCTCCAAACATAAAAATGCTGGAGGCTCAGGTCTAGTGAGTATTGCAGACTACTACTGGGCTAACATCTTGAATCAAGCAAAAGAGTGGTTCCTCCCTACACCCACAACAAGATGGGGGGACTTAGAATCACAAAACACTCCGAAAAAACACCTAAGCAAATGGTTATGTGGAATTCATCCCAAAGCCAAATTAAGTAGGTCTTTGCCACTCACAATGATAGCTACAGTTAAGGCTTGGCACAAACTAATAAACCTTAAGTGGACAGCCACGAACACAACTGACCTTAACCTCACAATAGACATAATAGAGGAAATCATTCCTTCTATACACCTCCCAACCCAAATAAAACAGAGCTCGCTAACTATCAACAGGCTCCTCTCAGATGGAAAAATAAAATCTTACCAATTATTAAAAAATGAGATAGCTCTAACGGAAAACTCACACTTTCAGTACCTCCAATTGGCCAGTTGTTTAAAGAAAAACCCTAAAGTCTGGGCTAAAATCCCCACACAAATACACACCTTCTTATCGCAAAGATCCGAGGGGAAAAAAGGGACCTCACTTATCTACAACACGCTTCAAGAAAAAACACTATTTATCCACTCACCTACATTCACCCAATGGGAAAGAGACTTAGGTAAATCCTTCTCAGCTGACAATTGGCACAAAGCAATGAAACACACGTACGCTGCAACCAAGTGCTCAGCACTTTGGGAAACAGCACAAAACATCTTCCAAAGAAGATACATGACACCAACTAAAATAGCCACATTTGACAAGCTAGCCTCCCCCCTATGCTGGAGGAAGTGCGGGGAACGGGGATCTCTCATACATATTTTATGGAGCTGCCCTAAACTAAAACAATACTGGAAAGAATCATTTATAGTTATTTCTCAAATCGCAAAACAGAAGATCATCCCATCCCCTGAGCTAGCATTGGTCAACTTGAGCATAGACACCTTCCCTCCAAAATATAGGACAATCATCTCACACATTTTACTAGTGACTAAGTATCACATAACTAAAAATTGGAAAAACTCAGACCCCCCACAATTCAAAAGGATAATAGAGACAACTCAAACCCACTTCTACTATGAAAGAATGCTGGCAACAACAAATAACTCACTTAAGAATATAGAGCGCGGCTGGACACCATGGAGCAAAATACAAATATACAGCAACTTTTGCTAGTTCAATATAGTTACTCTAGCCTAATTCAGTTTTCTCCCCCTTTTTTTCTATTCCATATCCCATTCCCACTAACCTCCCTACTTCACCCTACCTTTTCCCCATTACAAGAGATATGTGCCCTAGTATTAGCGTATAAAATCTGGAAAAATGAGCACACCTCCCCAGAGAAGTCACCGTGGCATGGAAGGGGACCAGCATGATACGACCCACCAGGGGTCCTCCCTAGGGCACAGTTTGATCCCATGAGGGGTGCCCACGGAGGGCCTACTGGATGATAAGGGGTAAAATGCCAATGCTGATCCTCTCAGACCAAGTGCTAGCTGTTGCATTAACCCATTGCTTCATATGTATGCATGTTTGCATGTGCAACCTGTTTAGTTATGGATATATATTGCTATATGGAAGCCATAGTGTCTAAAATGTATCTGTAAATGACTAACTGGCACATATTTGCATTATCTGTATTACTTGATAAAACCAATAAAAATATGTTTAAAAAAAAAAAAAAGACTCATTATGCCTCATATATTATACGTTGGGGTGTTTGCTTTGCAAAATGGCGTCATATTGTGGGCAATTCCATTGTCCTGGTGCTACGGGGCCTTCAAAAGTGTCATAGGTCGTCATGACATTAGATGTATAATTTATGTCCCTAAAATACCTGATGGTGCTTCCTGCATGTTGGGCCTCTGTATGTGGCCAGGCTGTGAAAAAGTCTCAGACATGTGATATCGCCATACTCAGGAGGAGTCGCAGAATGTGTTTTGGGGTGTTTTTTAGTTGCAAGTATACATATGCCATGTGAGAGAAATAACGCATTAATATGGAAGTTTTGTAAAAAAAAAATAATAATAATAATTTCATTTTGCAAAGAATTGTGAGGAAAAATTACAACTTCAAAGAACTCACCATGCAACTTACTAAATACCTTGGAATGTCTACTTTCCAAAAAGGGGTTATTTGGGGGGTATTTGTACTTTCTTGACTTGTTAGTGTCTCAAGAAATTAGATAGGCCTTCAGTACATCAGGTGTGATCAATTTTCAATGATTGGCACCATAGTTTGTTAAACTTTCACAAGGACCAAATAATATACACTGATTTGGAATATTTTTTTACCAAAGATGTGTAGTAGTATACATTTTTTTGACAGAAACAAAGAAAATGGAATTTATTCACAAAATTTTCAGTCATTTTTTATTTATAGCACCAAAAAAAACCCACTAATGATTAACCACTTCAATACCGGACGTTTATACCCCCTTCCTTACCAGACCAATTTTCAGCTTTCAGCGCTCTCACACTTTGAATGACAATTACTCTCTCATGCTACACTGCACCCAAACAACATTTTTATCATTTTTTTCACACAAATAGAGCTTTCTTTTGGTGGTATTTAGAACCTCTGGGTTTTTTATTTTTTGCGACATAATTGAAAAAAGGCGAACATTTTGAAAAAAAAACATTTTTTTTTAGTTTCTGTGATAACATTTTGCAAATAAGTAATTTGTGTCCATAAATTTGGGCCAAAACCTATACTGCTACCTATCTTTGGTAAAAATAACCCAAATAAGTGTATATTATTTGGTCTGTGTGAAAGTTATAGAGTCTACAAACTATGGTGCAAATCATTGAAAATTGATCACACCTGATGCACTGATGGCCTATCTCAATTCTTGAGGCCCTGAAATGTCGGGAAAGTACAAATACCCCCCAAATGACCCCATTTTGAAAAGTAGACATTCCAAGGTATTTAGCAAGAGGCATGGCAAGTTTTTTGAAGTTGTACTTTTTTCCCACAATTCTTGGGAATATTAAGACATTTTTTTTTTTTTTTTGCACAAAATTGTCAGAAAGTTATTTCTCACACACAGCATATGCATACTTCCAATTACACCCCAAAATACATTCTGCTACTGTCCCCAAGTATGGCGATACCACATGTGTGAGAGTTTTTCACAGCCTGGCCACATAGAGAGGTCCAACATGCAGGGAGCACCGTCATGCATTTTAGGAGCAGAATTTTCACATTTCATTTCCTAACGACCTATTACACTTTTGAAGGCCCTGGAGCACCAGGACAATGAAATTACCCACAAAATGACCCCATTTTGGAAAGCAAACACCCCAACCTATAATCTATGAGGCATTATGAGTCTTTTTAATGGTTCATTTTTTTCCACAAGTCTTCGAAAAACGTGGAAAGAAAATGAAAACGCTTTTATTTTTACACAAAGTGGTCAATTTATAAGTTATTTCTAACACCTAGCATGCACATAGCAAAAATTACCCCCCAAAATATATTCTGCTACTCATCCCGAGTATGGCAATACCACATGTGTGAGACTTTTACACAGCCTGGCCACATAGAGAAGTCCAACATGCAGGGAGCACCGTCAGGCATTCTAGGAGCAGAAATTTCACATCTAATTTCCTAAAGAGCCATTAAACTTTTGAAGGCCCTGGAGCACCAGAACAATGGAACTGCCCACAAAATGACCCCATTTTGGAAAGCAAACACCCCAACGTATAATCTATGAGGCATTATGAGTCTTTTGAATGGTTCATTTTTTTTCACAAGTCTTCGAAAAACGTGGAAAGAAAATGAAAACGCTTTTATTTTTACACAAAGTGGTCAATTTATAA
>BLSH010535216.1:50604-72472 GCA_018402905.1 Glandirana rugosa
ACATATATATACAAAAATCAGGCTGAAAAAAGACACATGTCCATCCAGTTCAACCAAAAAAAAAAAAAAAAAGAAAAAACATATATATACATACACACATCAGTGGAGCAGTTGTTGATTGTTTTGGTCTGATCTGAGTCTCATGGGATTGCAGGTTTACTTGCTTCTCCCTGACTTCTGGAAGACCCCAAAACATAGGAATGGAGCAAGTCAAATGAACAGTCTGAATATATAGGGGCCTCAGCCAATCACTGGGGACATGTGCCCAGTAGGAGGTTGAAGAGCATATCAATAGTCAAGAGTCTGGAGCAGTGGTGTTTTGTCCAGGAGGAGAAATCCACAGCCTGATGGCTACTGCCCTTCTGGGCAGCTCAGAAGAAGTTATACATGCGCTCATTGAGGTCCCAGCTAGGATACTGTGGTGGGGCCTACTTTTCTGAGAATCCTTGGAGTTGATCGAGGGACTTCACTAAGAATCTGGTCTGGGGAGCTCATGGGTGAATGTCTGACTGGTGGCAACCAATTATCCAGGAACATTGTAAGTACAGACCTGAGCCGAGAATACTAGTGACTATTTTGCTGCTCTTCCTAGTGCATGAGTGTCAGTGATTGCCTGGACTGAGACAAAGCTTACAATGCTTCAGTGTTGCTTCTTTACTGGGCTTCTATTGAAGGAACTATGCTAAGAATTGTCAATAGAGAGAGTGTCCTCTTACTACTGTACAGTACTGCTGGAGTATCCTACAGATGATCCCTCCAATAAGGCATAAAAAAATCAACTCCTTTGGCTGATCAATGAGCTAGAGTGAGTGACAATTGCTGTGCGCCTGGCTACCTCTACACTAATTGGGGAAAAAAACCCTGTGGCAATCAGCAGTCCTTTTAAAGGCGAGTACTACATGATGGTGCCAAGGAGCAGAAAGAACTTAAGTGACCGGAGATGTTGATTGTAGAACCTTGGAGTGCCAACCCGGACAATCCAGCAGAGCAGACAGCCAGAAGTGTCAGAAGAGGGATCAGCAGAACCACGAGAGAAACCAAAAGAAGTTAAAGGGGAACTTTGGTTGGGTAGCAGGTTCAGGATGGCAGAGTCCACCAGTGAACCCAAGCAGATAGGCAGTATTACTATGCATAGATATCTGTAACTGGTTTCAGAGTAGTCCAGAACTGGCACTATGTGATTATATGGCACATAATCAGGTACAGCAGCAGAGACACAGAGAAAGCTAGGGTAAGCAACAATCAGGTAGCACAGTACAGAGTCACAAGTGTATCAAGATCATGGATGAAGCTGAGGTCAGAATGTAGTAGGCAGCTGTACAGAGCAGGATCCAACAGTAGCTCAGGGGAGAGCAAGGTCAATAATAGGAAGTATATGCAGGATACAGGTCAGGACAAACTGAAGACCAGTCAGCACTAAAACCCCATACACACTATTAGATTTTCTGCAGATTTTTATCTTCAGAGTTACCAAAACCATATAATATGAGGTCAAACCTTAAGAGTCTCAATTTGTATTTAATCAGACAGGCCCTTGCACTACATGGTTTCGGTAAATCTGAAGACAAAAATCTGCAGAAAATCTAATAGCGTGTATGGGGTCTTAGTGCTGACTGGTCTTCAGTATGAGGTCTAACACTGAGTTAGAGCATCCCTCAAATAGGTCATCTGGTGCCAACACTGGGTAATCTGTGCATCATAAGCCTGTTCTGAATAAAAAAAATGTTAAACCAATTTGATACAGTATATACTGTAATATATATATATATATATATATATATATATATATATATATATTTATTTATTTTTTCCCATTATTGTGTACTTATTTTTTTAAGGTAATTAATTACACATACACATAAAACGTATGGGGTTTTTTTGTTTTTTGTTTTTTTGCTTATTGTTTCAGTTTAAATAAGAAAATTCATTAGTTTAAATTTTTGTTAAAGGCCATAGATTATATATTCACAGTTCAACAGACCATGAAATTGGACTGACACCTATCAGTTACAAGACGTGGCAACTGATGAAGCTAAAGGATGTTATAATTTCATGGTTCACAATTCCACTCCCTACAATCTGCTAATTTGCTGACAGCTCCGAAAAATTATGCTGACTCCCTCTGATGTCAAGTTGATTAATTTGGATGATACTTGAGATCCAATGTCAGGAGTTAAAAAATGCAACGATCTTGAATTAGTCCTGTATGCTTCAGTGGAGACCAGTCATGGCTATGCTTTTTTAAAAATGTAGTCAAAATTATAACAGCTGTGCAAGATGACTTATAATTACCCCTTATTTAGTTTTAGTTTGTGATGCTTGAGAATCAAGGGTTAAAAACATCAAGTGCTGCCCTGGAACGTACCTAGCCGCATGCACTGGTATTGAATTACTAAAGGCAAATAGTCTGTTCACTTTGCAAAGGAAGTTGCACTTGGCCAGGGCATTTTCCCCAAGAATATCCAATCACAGGCAAGGGAAATGAAAAAATTGCATTTTTGCTTCCACATGATTGGATAATGGAAGTCAGCAGAACTTCACCCCATTCACAAAGCTCTGATAAAAATTCACTTGCAAAGTGCAAATTTCCTTACAAAGTGACCAGTGTTTTTGCCCTTAGTAAATCAATAGAATGAAAAAATGCAGCGCTACTAATATATAGAATGGTATTAGCCGATATAGCTACACATATGTAGCGCTCCCATAGTATAGATGAGTTTTCTAGCAGGGTTTTGGCTAGGAGAGGTAAATTTAGTCAGGCCTGGCTGTAATGTGCAGGCCTGAATGTTTTGATTTGGGCTGGGAGGAGAGGCTCAGGGAGGATTGTTTGGACTTAACAGATGAGGTCACCAGAACCTCCCACTTCTTCCTAGAAACCTGGGGAAGGTTTTCTGGTCAGAGAGCTGGGAGATGGGAGGAGCCATCTGGAGTATTCTAAGGAGCCCTGACCAATCCCCAAGCAGGATTGGCAGGGGGCAGGCCTCCTTAAATACTCTGATTCAGCCCAATATGGGCGGAGTAGTGTCGGGTGGAAGTCTGGAGATGTCGCAGAGGCGCTGTGGAGCAGGCCCCTACCAACTTTCACTTTTATTGGTCCATCGCTGTCACACACATATCAGGCATCTGAAGCTAATGAGGCCGTCTTTAGAAAAAGTAAAGCCGAATAAAGAAAAAATACACATTTCTAGTCCTATATTTTCAGACTAAATATTCAAAACTATTTATAAACCCAACAGTTTCTGGTTATCTTAACAAAGAAATTGTCAGACGTGTTTAGGAAAAGCTCATATTGTTATATGAAAGTGCTTGTTGATGTAATTTGTAATTTGTCATGTGATTTCTCACAGTTGTGTACTCGCTGCATCAAATTTATGTAATCATCTGTCCCAAAAGGACTTGTGCATGGTTCCTTTAATGATTATATGTATGCAAGACAGAAAAGCCAACATCCTTGTTAACAAGAAGCTGTGAGAAAATTTATTACAGGACAAAAAAACTTGAAGAGTATGCTGTTTTCAGCAAATGTTCAGCAGATCCAAGAAAAATACACAGAGCTGTTTTATAGAATCTTGGAACCATTCCTATCTAAAAATGTCCATACTTGCCACATAATGCCTTTACTACATTGAAGTGATAGATGTTTTAACCTTTTTGTTACCAGAGTCATTTTTTGCATTTTTTGCACGTGTTAAAATGCACATTTTAGGCCTAAAATTAGTTAAAGACCCCAAACAAAGCCCTGGAGAACATGGTAGAAACTGGTAAGTACTGACCAGAGAGTTTAGTTTTCGGGCATAGGGAGCTATGGTTCCATGCATGTTAAAATGCATTAAAAGAGATGTTTGTGTTTGTTTTCTGTTTTCATAATCCCCTTTTATTTTGACCTGTTAACCACATAATACACTACCTGTCCACAGGTGGCTACACTCACTCTTCTACTGTATCTACGAAGGAGCCATTGCTGTCACACAGGCTTGACTTCAAACATAGTATGCAAAAACAGTGCAAGGGCGCTGGAGTTAATGAGACCATATACACAAGTTTATTAATATAGCAAAAATTACATGTTAAAATCTTGGTATACAGCACATGGGAACCAGCACTGGCACCGCAAAAGCGATGGAGTATTCCAGCCACAGGGAGCCAAGCAACACATGCAGGAGGGAAGCACACGGTGAGAATCATACACTGCTCTGGGAGCTGGTGGGCAAAGCAGCGGCGTCCTCCGCCAGATGAAAGACATGACATAGGCAAGAACCAAGGCTGTGGTGGACATTTTCCAAAGCACAGACCTTAGTGAAGGGCACCAAGGTATACTTCAAATTAAAATCATCAAAAACCACTCTGTCTGCCTATATTCCCCATGCTAACAGGTTTTCCTGCACCACCAGGCACTCCAGACTCTCCCTGAAAAATATATATATTTAGCCAACATGACCCCCTTTAGAGCAGGCCAGGGTCCCCATAGATCCCCCTTTAGAGCAGGGTTCCCATAGATACCCCTTAAAGCAGGGTCTCTATAGATCCCCCTTTAGAGCAGGCCAAGGTCCCCATAGATCACCCTTTAGTCTTAACTTTTCACCTATATTCCCCGTGCTACCAGGTTTTCCTGCAACATCAGGTACTCCAGGCTCTCCTTGCAAAGAACATAAATATTTAGCCAACATGTTATGCTGGAATCCATGCACGGAATCCATCCAGCTCCAGCACCTTGACCTCCCATGCCTGAAAAGCACCGCCCTCTGCATTTGAAAAGCACTGCCCACTTCATTTTACACTGTGGGACGGCCGTTGCACTTCCTCCAACATATCATTCGGCATATCCAGACTCTGTTTAATAGAGTGGGCGGTGCCAACGCCGCACCGGCTGGATCTACAGAGGAGCCAGCCATCTCATCGGGTGAGGGGAGGGTCTGACTCTTCAAGTACAAAAAAAGTCCTACCCAAAAGAGGTGGCCACGGACCCTGCAAGGATCCCTGGACATGGCAGTAATCAAAATACAACATTATGGAAAATGTCTTCACATATGCAAATCACAGAGAGGAGACGTTTTGCAAAACATGGTTCTACTAGACCGACTATACATCTTCCTCTAGTTATATTGCTGGCTGGTTCATAGCCTCCGCTCTTGAAGCCTCGACATGTACCTTCTGAGGGATTACCTGCCACATTCTCCAGGAGCGTTCACCAACTAGGGCTACTGTCTGATACCGGTGGGTTTGGGCCTCTGATTGCACACCCCCCAATTCTCCTCCCCTCCCTTTTTTAACTTCTTCTTCCTGAACCATACTCCTGAGTCCCAGAGTTATAACTATAGATATAAGTGGAAGGCGAATCCTGACAGGGGATGAGGGAACCCTGCTTTGTTTGTGGTAGGGAACCCTCTTACAGTAAGCTGATCTATTCTGGTCCATTTCCCTTAACCTTTCAGCTGCGTTCCAGCGCAACCACAGTTTTATGCTTTGCTTTTTCTTTCAATACCATTTGGACAGGGGGTTTCTCCTGCAAACAGGCTGATTTGCCCTGTTTGTATTTCTATACTCTATTTTTGTATTTTGCCAAAAACTTTAAATAAAGATTTATAAAAGCAAAACAAAAAAAAAGTAATGTTAGGTGAGGGTGGGCAAGAGGCAGCTGTCAGCTGGGGCCAGTGATGTTAGCAATGAGAGGGGTCGCAACACATTTCTGGGACCAAGTTAACTTCATTAACTCCAGCACCCTTGCTCTGTTTTTTGCATATTGCCCTTGGATATCCTTCCCAGATCTGTATTGTGGAGCTGCAGGAGTTGACTGAACCTCTCATTTCTAATACACTATGGACAGGTTTTAACGTAAGGAGCGCTGAGTAAGCTATACAAACCCCAGTGTGCACTATTTTTCCTTGTTGAACATCAAACATATGTTACTTTGGTTATCTCCACTATATGTGGTGTGATTTGAAGTTTACAAAAGAAAGAAAACATTGTTTTTGTTCCCATTATGTGACAAAGACACTACATTTCTGGCAAGTTTGACAGGTATTTTCTGTACTTGCTGAAATGCTCTTAGAACACTAATGCATTAATGCAGCCACCATATCTAATGACTGGCAAGCTACAATGTATTATATTTTTTTCTTGAGTGAAGGTACATTTAATAATTGGAATAATCAAATCTGTAGATCATGAACCAGAATTGTGTGTTTTGTTAAGCTCTATACAGGTTCTAAGACAGGGGAAGGCAGGTAACCAAATGGCCATAATGTTTTTGAAATATTTGGCTGCTAGTAGACCAAATCCCTTCCATTGATATGGAGTAGAGAGAATGTGTATAGGGTGCCATAATCATTATATGAAGATCAAAGTGCCTTTTATTACTACTCTAAATGAAAAAAATCCTTTATTAGTTTCTGTTGTAGAGAGGTACATGGTTGTAAGACCCATCTGTTTTGCTTCAGTGTCTACTAAAAGGTTACTATGCGGTATAAGTCAAGTAAGCTTAGAATTTGCAGTGTATTATTGTGCTTTTACTGAACAAAAATACTCTTCATACAAACTTCTACAATTATAGGGGAAAAAAACAAAACAATACAAGACTAGATATACTGTATTTTCCAGCGTATAAGGTGACTGGGCGTATAAGATGACCCCCTAATTTTCCAGTTAAAACATAGGTTTTAGGCTATACTCGCCGTATAAGACTACCCCTCTTCCAGGCTTCATATTTCCTTCTTCTTGCTGGGGCCATGATGGGGTAATTTGTCAGCCCGCTGGATGGGCAGTGATACTGTATGTACTGTAGCTTCAGCTACTTGCAGTATACAGTATACATACAGTATACCGCACTAAGCCAATCACGGCGAGCAATGTATTCTATAATGAATACAAAGCCTGCTCGGATTGGCAGATGTTGTAACATCATCAGACTGCCTCTCTGACTCAATCTGAGCAGGCTTTGTATTCATTAATAAAATACATTGCTCGCCGTGATTGGTTCAGCGTGGTATATTAGGGACGTTCGTTTTGGGCCAGCTTAGCCCAAACAACTAAAGGTTCACATTTTATACCCCGCGTATGACGACCACCCGATTTTTGGGGGATGCTTTTCAGTATAAAAAGTCATCTTATGCGCCGGAAAATATGGAACATAAAAACAAGCAAATTGCTTAAAACGGAGTTCCACCCTAAAGTGGAACTTCCACTGGTTGGATTCCTCCCCCCCTCAGGTGTCACATTTGGCACCTTTCGGGGGGAGGGGGAAGAGGACACCTGTCTTTAGACAGGTGTCCTTTTCCACACATCCGGGAGCTCTGGCCGGCCGCTGACGTCAGCAGCCCGGCTCCCTCCTCCCTGCTCTCTCTGCTTCTGGCCGCCTGGCCAGTAGCAGAGTGCGGCAGAGCCTCGGGCATGCGCAGTAAGGTGCCCGGCGTGAAGCTGTACTGCTTACACGTCCGGGTTCTCTTACACGCGATGGAGGCGGCTGCACCCGTCCCCCGATCCGAAGATCGACGGCGGGTGCCGACATCGCTGGACTCCAGGACAGGTAAGTGTCCTAATATTAAAAGTCAGCAGCTACTGTATGTGTAGCTGCTGACTTTTAATTTTTTTCTTTAGCCCTCGGACCTCCGCTTAAAAATTAACTACTTAACTCAGGTTAGAGTGGGTTGACGATCTCCATAGACAACGAAGACCCAGGCTTACTCTATAAGCTTGTAAAAGAAAAAATGTATTTCGTGCTGGGCCTTAGTGATGACGTGAACTGCTGCAACCTAAACCCTGGGATACTGGATTCATAAAACTACAAACGCAAAAAAGGCACGCTGTTCCTTTAAATCATATAAATGGTGCAAAACAACATAAATGAATTTAGCACAATGCAATAACATGCAAAGCAGGAGTAAAGTGCAAGTGCTAATGTGCTGTGCAAACGGGTAATATATACAGTATCTCACAAAAGTGAGTACACCCCTCACATTTTTGTAAATATTTTATATCTTTTCATGTGACAACACTGGAGAAATGACACTTTGCTACAATGTAAAGCAGTGAGTGTACAGGTTGTATAACAGTGTACATTTGCTGTCCCCTCAAAAGAACTCAACACACAGCAATTAATGTCTAAACCACTGGCAATAAAAGTGAGTATACCCCTAAGTGAAAATGTCCAAATTGGGCCCAAAGTGTCAATATTTTGTATGGCCATCATTATTTTCCAGCACTGCCTTAACCCTCTTGGGCATGGAGTTCACCAGAGCTTCACAGGTTGCCATTGGGGTCCTCTTCCACTCCTCCATGATGACATCACGAAGCTGGTGGATGTTGGAGCACTTTCGCTCCTCCACCTTCTGTTTGAGGATGCCCCACAGATGCTCAATAGGGTTTAGGTCTGGAGACATGCTTGGCCAGTCCATGACCTTTATCCTCAGCTTCTTTAGCAAGGCAGTGGTCATCTTGGAGGTGTGTTTGGGGTTGTTATCATGTTGGAATACTGCCCTGCGGCCCAGTCTCCGAAGGGAGGGGATCATGCTCTGCTTCAGTATGTCACAGGACATGTTGGAATTCATGGTTCCCTCAATGAACTGTAGTTCCCCAGTGCTGGCAGCACTCATGCAGCCCCAGACCATGACTTCTCACATGGTTGCCGCCACACATATTTGACACCATCTGAACCAAATAAGTTTATCTTGGTCTCATCAGACCACAGGAAATGGTTCCAGTTATCCATGTCCTTAGTCTGCTTGTCTTCAGAAAACCAATTTGATGCAGTGTGCGGCATATGGTCTGAGCACTGACAGCCTGACCCCCCCCACCCCTTCAACCTTTGCAGTAATGCTGGCAGCAATTATACGTCTATTTCCCAAAGTTAACGACTAGATATGACCCTAAGCACGTGCACTCAACTTTTTTGGTCGACCATGGCGAAGCCTGTTCTGAGTGGAACCTGTCCTGTTAAACCGCTGTATGGTCTTGGCCACAGTGTTTGTCAGGGATACCATATGCAGGCATCCAGCAGGGATGGTCAGATCGGTTGGCTGCACGTAAAGGAATCAGGACCAGATGTAAAGTGAAAATATTTAGATATTTATTAGGAAAGTAACACACTTCCAACACCAAACACCAGCAAACATAAACAAGCAAGTAAAAAATGAACACACACCATAAACCCAAAATAAACACCTAACTATCTGACTAACTAAATACAAGTGTAGAAAACACACATATACAATAAGCAAAATGGGGATATCAGATAAGGGGAACAGGGAGCCAGGTTACTTGGAGCAGAAGGAGAGCAAGGGAGCAGGAAGCAGGTTCAGGAATCAGGTCTCTGGATCTGGATCACAGATCGGGGATCAGAGCAGGTCAGATTCAGGCATGGATACGGCTTGCAGGGAAAATACTGAAACATTGGGACAGGGAGCAAGGCAGGCTTCTATAATCCCAGCAGACCCATCAGGTGCAGCTTAACGACCTGTATGATCAATCTCCTGGGAGACACCCGCTGGTGGCCACCAGAACTACACCATTTGGTTTTCCAAACACTGCCATCAGCAGGTGACCCAAGCAAGGACACAGGTCCTGACAATGCTGCAGCTCAGTTTCAGGGTCTTGGCAATCTTCTTATAGCGTAGGCCATTTTTATGTAGAGCAACAATTCTTTTTTTCAGATCCTCAGAGAGTTCTTTGCCATGAGGTACCATGTTGAACTTCCAGTGACCAGTATGAGAGAGTGAGAGCAATAACGCCACATTTAACACACCTGCTACCCATTTACACCTGAGACCTTGTAACACTAATGAGTCACATGACACCGGGAATGAAAATGGCTAATTGGGCCCAATTTGGACATTTTCACTTAGGGGTGTACTCACTTTTGTTGCCAGCAGTTTAGACATTAATGGCTGTGTGTTGAGTTATTTTGAGGGGACAGCACATTTACACTGTTATACAAGCTGTACACTCAGTACTTTACATTGTAGCAAAGTGTCAATTCTTCAGTGTTGTCACATGAAAAGATAGAATAAAATATTTACAAAAATGTACTCACTTTTGTGACATACTCTACATCATGTGATCAAAAAATATACATACATGCAGATAATGAATCACACATTAGTAATAAACTTCAAATAGAGCCCATCATGAAAATTCCACTGTAATAATGCTTCGCAATCTGATGCCACTCTAAAAGTGCTCCAGTGTTGAAAAATGTCCTCCTTAGTGCAAAAGATGGCCTTTTAAAAAACGGAATCGATCTCCATTACAGAGATCAGACACAGCCTGCAATCAAACTCCACATCAAAATAGTCTCAATAAACGTGTTTTCACAAACATCTCACAGCAGCATGACCCGTTCTTTGGGTAAGAACCACTCACCATTGGAGCATGTATGAAACATGAACAGGGAGAAGTCTCATGGCGTGAATCAGTTTAAAAGTTTTATTAGGATAAAAAGAAATACACCAACAATGAGGCACAGAAAAACGAGCAGTAAAATCAAGCCAGCCGTGTCACGCATCCTACCAGCTAAAACGCGCATGCTCTCCACCCAACGCGTTTCCCCCAAAATGGCGTCTTCTAGGATTGGAGGAACTCTATAAGCTGTTGCAGGAGGTCGGGTAAAAGCATCTTCAGTTGAAGTCCTCTCTCCTTCTGTCAGAGATCTTGGTGTTAAGTCATCTCAGAGTCCTCTTGTCAGCTTATGCCTGACAACCTTTTGTTTGGAAAGTTTACCATCCCTACATGGGTGTGGCTCCTTTCGCAATACTGAGTTTCAATGGGAGAAACATTCTCCAATTCGGCCTCTAGATGGCACTTAAGTATCATAAATGCCATACGTCATATATGCCAGAAGGTCAAGCTATTGTTTGACCATGGTTACAGAACAATAGCCCTATCCAATTGCCAACTGAAATACAACAATGGTATCCATGTTACCATTGTATCAATGGCATTTGTTTGAGAAGTCCACGTAAACATTCAAAAGTAACTTGATTTCTGTTTCTAAGATAAACTGCTAAACAGATTCTTCCATGTACAATAAAGTTTAAGCATAAAATCCTATAACATAAATGTATTTATATCAAACACAAGACACCCCCAAGGCTGGGCTTTGTAATAATTTCATTACAGAGAATTTGAAAGGCATAATGGCAGACACCTGAAGGCGGAATCACCTTCTGTCTTTGTATGTCTGCTCCCCTCACCTTTCATACTTAAGACCACAGCAATAACGTCACTCTCTTACAACCAGTCTCTTCAATTATTTTTGATTATTGTAAATTTAGGAGACACATTCAAGCAAGTGGGACAGAATCATTTGCCTTCAGAGTGGAAATCATAATGCATTTCAACTTAACAGCCAGGAAAACCTGAAAAATCAGATTTGGAAGGAATACATTTTCAATCCTTAGGTCAATGCTTAGAAATAATAAGAATTGCTATTATTAAAAGCAACAGTTAAAGTTTGCCTCTACTGTTTACCCAGGTGTACAACCAACGCATTAACATCCCTGGTAAGAACACCGTCATTGGGAAATGTTCCCATGGCCAGAAAAGTCATCCATTCATCGTTATTAATCATTCTTCCTTATTTTTTCACAGATGAAGAGGAAATTATTGTGTGTTTAGAAAAGTGACAGATTGTCCTTAATTGACTGAAATAATTACTCAATGAAGAAATAATTGACAATATTATTAGCCTGTGTTTAGATAACTACTTATAATTGTGTTTTTATATTTTGTGACCAAGCTGGCCAACGTTCTCCTTCATGTGAAAGCAGAAAGTAGCATTATTAATAATGGTGGAAACTCTTATTTTCTCAGTGATAATATACACTTATAGAGAAGGTCACAGCATGATTAGCCCTCCTTCCTGCATCGGTCTCTGGAAGTGAATAACTCCTGGTAAAAAGGCACAGGAACACCATAACTTGTCCACAGTCATTTACATAACCCATTGACGCCTATGAAAGGTGAATCTTGTTATTAAATTCTGGTCAATTTAGGGCTAATAGGCAATAGTCATAAAAGACATTGGAAACTGACCACTGTTATGGGGGACATGTACCAATACCAAAAAAAAAAAAACCTTAAAAGTGGGGTCTTTCCATGTGGCTTTAACCACTTAGAGGCCACCCCATGTACAGTTACTGTGGCAGGGCGGCCTCTCTGCGCCAGATCACGTACCTAGCATGTGATCTGACACTTCCGGGTCTGGGGAGCGCGCCACCGGTGATCCATTCCCGCTGTGATTGGACAAATTCAGAACCAATCAGCGGGTCCGGTGGACGCGATGTCCGCCAGGACCCGCCGATCGTTCAGGAGAAAGGCAGAACGGTGGTCTGCCTATGTAAACAAGGTAGATAGCCGTTCTGTGAGAGGGGAATGTGCTGATCCTCTCTCTGTTCCAGCTAAGCAGGGACACAGATCTTTACATTCCCCCAGTTTAAGCACATCCCCCATAGTTAGCAAGCACACCTAGGGAACACAGTTAACCCTTTGATTGCCCCTGATGTTAACTCCTTCCCTGCCAGTGTCATTAGTACAGTAACAGTGAAAATGTTTTAGCAGTGATCACTGTATTGGTGTCACTGGTCCCCAAAAAGTGTCAGTCCGTCTCTGATTTGTCTGCCGCAATGCTGCATTCTGCTATAAGTCACTGATCGCTGCCATTACTAGTAAAAGAAAATAAATAAATAAAAATATCCTGTAGTTTGTAGATGTAATTTTTGAGCAAACCATTCAATGTACACTTATTGGGATTTTTTTGTTTTACCAAAAATATGTAGTAGAATACAGATTGGCCTAAACTAATGAAGACATTTGATTTTTTTTACTTTTTTATTGGCTGTGTTTTATAGCAGAAAGTAAAAAATATTGTTTTTTTTTTTTTTTTCAAAATTGTTGGTTGTTCTTTGTTTCTAGGACAAAAACGAAAAACCGCAGAGATGATCAAATACCACCAAAAGAAAACTCTATTTATGGGAAAAAGGACATCAATTTTATTTGGATACAGTGTTGAATGACCGCGCAATTGTCAGTAAAAGTAACGCAATGCTGTATTGCAAATAATGACCTGGTCAGGAAGCCTTCCGGAGCTGAAGTGGTTAAAGGCAACAATGAAAATACAGAAATCCTTTAAATAACATACATGGGGGCTGCCTTAAAGCTGTATGCCTTGTTATAGAACAGCACACAGTAGAGTAGTTTCACGGACAGTATCAGTGACAGTGTACAATGGCAGTGCATTATTGGCTGTTTTATTGATTCTTTCCTTTTACAATTGGCTTGGCGCGCATGCAGCAACAGCACCCAAATTTGATTCATTTCAGTGTGGAAAAAAAGCTTTAAATTGGTAGCTTTAGCATGCTGTCTTGTCAAATGGTAACAGACCCACTTTAACCACTTCAGCCCCGGAAGAATTTCCCACTTTAGGACCAGAGCCCTTTTTGCGATTCGGCGCTGCGTCGCTTTAACTGACAATTGCGCGGTCGTGCGACGTTGTACCCAAACGAAATTTGCGTCCTTTTTTTCCCACAAATAGAGCTTTCTTTTGGTGGTATTTGATCCCCTCTGCGTCATTTATGATCGCCGCTATAAACAAAAGAAGAGCGACAATTTTGCCAAAAAACCCAAATTTCTTACTTTTTGCTAAAATACAAATCCAAAAAAAAAAAAATATATAAAAAAACATTTTTTTCTATCGGTTTTGTTCGATTTATATTCTTCCTCATATTTTTGGTAAAAAAAATCGTAATCGGCGTTTATTGATTGGTTTGCGCAAAAGTTGCCGCGTTTACGGATGATGAGAATTAATTTCTGGGGTTTTTATTTTTTTTTATTTTTTACTAGTAATGGCGGCGATCTGCGATTTTTAGCGGAACTGCGATATTTCAGCGGACATGTCGGAACATTTTGACACTTTTTTGGGACCATTGGCATTTATACAGCGATCAGTGCTATAAAAATGCCCTGATTACTGTGTAAATGCCATTGGCAGTGAAGGGGTTAACCTGCAGGGGGCGCTCTAAGGGTTAACTGTGTTCCCTGGGCGTGTTCTAACTGTGTGGGGACTGCCCTGGCTGGGGAAAGGGGATGATCACAGCTTTCACTTACAGGAAGGCTGTGATCATCGCCCTTCCCCCTTCAACAGAACGGAGGTCCGTGTTTACATACACGGGCCTCCATTCTTTCCGTGCGGGGGAGCCATTGCGGGTAGTGGGCGGCGATCGAGTCCACCCTACCCGCTCCCTGGCTCCCCCCGAACACAGTGAGCGTGCGAGCGCGCCTCCGGCGGCGCGCGCATGCTCACAATGCTAGTTATCGCGGCCGCCGTCACAGGACGGCGGCCGCGATAACTAACCACCTTGTCGCCGTCACGCTGCGGCGGGCGGTCGGCAAGTGGTTAACCGGCAGATAGAAATTGTTTCTGTCGTTTTTGTGGCTGCCAATGTTCTCAGTAATGCAAAATGGCCTGCTGCCGGGCAATTTCTATCAAGCTCTAATTAACCACTTCAGTCCCAGAAGGATTTACCCCATTCCTGACCAGAGCATTTTTTGCGATACGTCACTCTGTGGCTTTAACTGACAATTGCGCGGTCGTGTGACGCTGTACCCAAACAAAATTGATGTCCTTTTTTTCCTACAAACAGAGCTTTCTTTTTGCGGTTTTTAGAGCGAAAATTTTGAAAGAAACATTTTTTTTTTACTTTTTGCTATAATACATATCCAAAAAAAAAAATGTAAAAAAAAAAATTTCTTCCTCAGTTTAGGCTGATATATATTCTTCTACATATTTTTGGTAAATAAAATCGCAATAGGCATATATTGATTGTGTTGCGCAAAAGTTATTGCGTCTACAAATGATAGGAATAGATTTATGGCATTTTTATTATTTTTTTTTCTTTCCTAGTAATGGCGGCAATCTGAGATTTTTATCAGGACTGCAACATTTCGGCGGACAGATCAGACACTTTTGACACTTTCTTGGGACCAATGACATTTATACAGAGATCAGAGTTAAAAATATCCACTGATTACTGTATAAATGTCACTGGCAGGGAAGGGGTTAACACTAAGGGAGCGATCAAGGGGTTAACTGTGTTCCCTCAGCGTGTTCTGTGTGGGGGCTGGGCTGGCAGAGACATAGCAGATCTCACTGATTCCAATCACTGAGAACAGTAGTCATGTCATCCCCTGACAGAACGGGGATCCGCCCTGTTTACATAGGCAGATCCCCATTCTGCCTCTGTAGTAGGCGATCGCGGGTGGCCAGCGGACACAGAGTCCACCCGACACGCGGGCACACTCACGCAGCCTGCAGTGGGCATGAGAGCGCACTGGTGGCGGTGCGCTCCTGCCCGCAACTGCGCCTGCACGAACTGATGTACAGCTATGGCGATTCGCGCAGGAGAGCCGACCTACCACCATATAACGACGGTGGCCTGTCGGCAAGTAGTTAATAGGATAGTTCACTTTTACCAAGAAACTGCCTATGTAGATAAGGGTCATCTATAGATAAAAACAAACTATGCAGCTCAGAACAAAGTTGAATTAAGCCCTTGCTATAGGTGTAGGCTATTAATGTACCTTATGAAACCTGACTGGAATACTCTCAGGACGTTGCTAGGTACTCCCAGGACGTTGCTAAGTGAGGCCTAGTCATCACTGCTCACCTCCACCCCACCATCGCAGGAGTGAGCTCTCAAATGCTGAGCTCAGAGTTACTGTATGAGGGGAGAGAGAGAGCATATGAGGGGGTTTGAATCAGAGAAAGAGCTCCCTCCTGTGATGGAGCTCTTCTCTCCTCTCATTTCTGGGTCTCACTGGCTTTGCTATGACACTGAGAGCCATTGACTCCCGGGGCTGTTAATCAAAGACAGTGACAAGGAAGGTAGGGCAGGGCTGAGTCCCATTGCCTGTGTCAATGGACACAGCAGTGGGGCTCAAGAGCGAGTATGCACGAGTCCCCCCATCGGAAGTGGCCTCTCATGGGGGCACTGGGCAGGGAGGTGGGGCCTGGGGCGCAGACAGGGGACCTGAGAAGAGAAGATTCAAGGTCGCTCTGTGCAATGGAAGTTAAGGTAGGTGGAAGGTAAGTATAGACATGTTTGCTATTTTTTTTTTTTTCTTTCACATTCGCTTTTAAGGTAAAAGAAAAAACACTTTTCAGTAGAACCACTATAAAAAAGCAGTTCAGTACCTGCTTTTGTGTGGGAAACGGGCTTAAACTTCACTAAGTAATGTTCCATGTGGCTGCTTGGACTTTACTTGGTCCCTCTCCAATTTTGACAACTTTGACTCAACATTGGAAGACTTCTTCTCTCTTAACGTATCTACTTGCTTCCCAAGCCTATTCTGACACTTCTCACATCAATGTAAAAATCAGCTTTTTTGTTTACTGGAAAATTACTTAGAACCCCCAAACATTATATATTTTTATATAAAGAATAAAATGGTGTGTGTTGAGATTTTTAATGTCACATGGTATTAGGGCATTTTTTGAAATGCAATTTTTATTGGAAAAAAATACACTTTGATGAATATTAATGCACAAAAATACAATATAATACCCAATTGTTTGGTAAAATATAAAAGATGACGTTACGCTGAATAAATAAATACCTAACATATCATGCTTTATAATTGCGCATGATTGTGAAACGCAACAAACTATGATACTTAAAAATCTCTATAGACGAGGCTTTAAAAGCCTTTACAGGTTATTAGTTTAGAGTTACACAGGAGGTCTGATGCTAGAATTATTGTTCTTTTATAATGTTTTCACTGATACATCGCATGTGTGGTGTGATTTACATATGTGTGTGGGACCTACAGTATTTATGGGTTCGCCTTTGCGTGTGAGCAAGGGGGGAAAGGGGAGCTTAAAAATCGTTTTTTTATTTTTTATTTTATTATTTGCATTTTTTTACAGCATTTAATTGTTTTAATCACTTTTATTGCTATCACAAGGGATGTACAACCTCCTTTGTAATAGGCTGTGAAGGTACATTTTACTGAAACATTTGCGGTCTATTAAACCCCAGATCTCTTCTCTGCCCTCAAAAGACTCTGATCAAACCAATATTGGTTTGATCAGATAATTTCACAGGCTTCTAACAACCTGTTTATATTAGACCAAGACCAGAAGTGATAAAATACTTGTCGCTTCCAGTTTCACAGACCATAAAAATGATTGGGGAAGTTCTGGTCTTCGGTCATCTCTATGGTAAGCCAACCAAACCATCAGCTTTAATCGCAGTCTCCTTGGTGGGACGGAAGAGCCCGGGAAGGTGGAAGAAGGCAGCAGGCACCCTTTTGCAGCATGGAAAAGCAATCCTTTGGCTATTTAATCACTCAGATCTCTTTTACTTTATTCAGCAACCCAGCTGAAAAATAAGATACTGGGGTCATGACTGCAGCTACAGTCTTGGCCTGGGTATAATCACTTCAACTAGGATATGTTCAAGCGCAGTGTGAACCATGGACTAGGGATCAGATGGAGTGGTTATGCTTTGAGCATGTGATGGGAGGCATTTAGGTGGGGGCAATCACAGATGACCAATGATGGAGCTGAATGACATTCATGAAAGTTCATTAAAAACATAAAAAATCATAAAAATCATAAAAGTCATAAAATTGTCTATGCACAAAGATCCTGGGTGCTCTTGTGGGTGACTGTCCTGCCAAGGGCTGCAAATGTGGGAAGCAAACCAAACTTCTGTGTGAAAGGAAACAAGAAAAAAACAAATGCGCCTCTAAGAGTAACAGTAAAAACCAGGATTTTATTAAATAACAAGTGACTACTCACAGAAGTAGTAGGGTGCTGCGCTTTGCAGGGTCAGCCACTGCTGGCTCCTTTGCTGGAGTCCTGTGGTGGTCCTGCTGGGCTGGGGTGGTGGGGAGTGCGGGTTCAGCAGGGGTAGAGCCCCGTAAACGCGTCGCCGTTGCTGTGGTCACCTCTCCTGCACGCACTGGCACCGGTCGGATCGGATTGCTGCGGACCACTGTCTCCTAGAGAAGGTCTCCCCGGGACTCACCGAAGGACCCTTCTCCCCCAGTACAGCTGAACCTGCACTCCCCACCACCCCAGCCCAGCAGGACCACCACAGGACTCCAGCAAAGAAGCCAGCAGTGGCTGACACTGCAAAGCGCAGCACCCTACTACTTCTGTGAGTAGTCACTTGTTATTTAATAAAATCCTGGTTTTTACTGTTACTCTTAGAGGCGCATTTGTTTTTTTCTTGTTTCATAATCACTTCAACTCAAGGACGTACAAGTAAGTCCATTTGAGGGAAGTGGGTAAAATGTTGCATTTTATCTCACGTAAATTATTTATGCTATATACACTCACTGGCCACTTTATTAGGTACACCTGTTCAATTAATTGATAACACAAATTGCTATTCATTCAATCCCATGGCAGCAATTCAATGCATTTAGCCATCTAGACGTGATGAAGACAACTTGCTGAAGTTCAAACTGAGCATCAGAATGGGGAAGAAAGGGGATTTGAGGGACTTTGAACGTGGCATGGTTGTTGGTACCAGGCAGGCTGGTCTGAGTATTTCAAAAACTGCTGATCTACTGGGATTTTCACACACAATCATCTGTAGGATTTACAGAGAATGGTCCAAAAAGAGAAAATATCCAGTGAGCGGCAGCTGTGTGGAGGAAAATGCCTTGTTGATGTCAAAGGTCAGAGGAGAATGGGCAGACTTGTTTGAGATGATAGAAAGGCAACAGTAGCTCAAATAACCACTCGTTACAACCAAGGTATGCAGAATACCATCTCTGAATGCACAACACATCAAACCTTGAAGCAGATGGGCTACAGCAACAGAAGACCACGCCGGGTGCTGCTCCTATCAGCTAAGAACAGGAAACTGAGGCTACAATTCACACAGCCTCACCAAAATTGGACAATGGTAGACTGAAAAAAGTTGTCTGGTCTGATGAGTCTCGATTTCAGCTGCAACATTCAGATGGAACGGTCAGAATTTGGTGTAAACAACATGAAAGCATGGATCCATCCTGCCTTGTATCAAAGGTTCAGGCTGGTGGTGGTGGTGTAATGGTGTGGAGGGATATTTTCTTGGCACACTTAGTACCAATTGAGCATCATTTAAGGCTCCATGCACACTGGGCGCTATCTGGGCTCTCTCGGCGTCGGGCAGGAGACGCTGCTTACAAAACGTTCTTTTGCAACGTTTTGTAAGCAGCGTTTATTGGTGTCAGCGTTTTTGGGAGTTTTTTTTTTTCTTCATTAGCTTCCATTGACTGCAAAAAACGCCGGACGCCGATAAACAGCCATTTACCGGCGTTTATGAGTGTTTAGCGGCATTTATCGATGTCCGGTGTTTTTTGTGGTCAAAAGAACAACTTTTGAACTCCAATTCAGGGCGTTCAGATAACAGCCCAAAAACGCCACTGCTGATAAAAGACAATTAACGTCCATGTGTGCATGGACACATAGGATAACATAAAGTGGCGTTTTTGGGCTGTTAAAAAAACGCCCAAACGCCCAAAAGCGGTAGTTTATCAGATACAGTGTGCATGGAGCCTTAATGCCACTTCCTGAGTATTGATGCTGACCATCTCCATCCCTTTATGACTACAGTGTCCCCATCTTCTTCCAGCAGGATAATGCACCATGTCACAAAGCTCAAATCATGGCACTGGCATGACAATGAGGTCCCTGTACTCCAATGGCCTCCACAGTCACCACATCTCAATCCAATAGAGCACCCTTGGGATGTGGTGGAATGGGAGATTTGCATCATGGATGTGCAGCCAACAAATCTGCAGCAACTGTGTGATGCTATCATGTCACTATGGACCAAAATTTCTGAGGAATGTTTCCAACACCTTGTTGAATCTGTGCCATGAAGAATTAAGGCGGTTCTGAAGCCAAAAGGGGGTCAAACCCGGTACTAGCAAGGTGTACCTAATAAAGTGGCCAGTGAGTGTAAATGCCTGTAATATTTTAATGAAATGATTTTCTTTACTGGAGATAATGGTCACCAGGACAAATAGAAAAGATGAGTCTCCCCAGCAGGGATGGGGATAAGAAACTGACAGGGTTATTATCCCTTCCTTACTTTATCCAAACACAGCAACGAAAAAATATTCTATATTTTAAAAAGGGAAGGTTAGTTGACCTGTTGGACGCCATGAAATGTGCCCTAGGAAAAGTAAGTTAAAAAATAAACTGTTGGACTTGTTTTCTTTTCCATCCTCCATAACTGCGAAAATTACAGCATGAAATAGCAAAAATTGTCTGCACTAAACAATTAACAACTTTCATTCATCACTGTTTTGTAAAAACGAAGATGACATTTTCTCACTATTAAGTGCAATTTTGCTATTTTTACTGGCACCCAAAATTTCCACCTCTGTTATTAGAATTGTGGATTTTTTTTTTATTAAATAACTTTTCCATACTGCAGTATGGGAAAAAAAGGGGGATTTTTCAATTTGAAAATTCCATTTTTGTTAACTTAATTCTGACTGACAACAATTCAAGAAAGGAAAAAAAACTCATCAAACTGTTTGACAAGAAACATATGTTGGAAAGCATATGTTGGACACAAGAGAAAACAAACTACTTTAGAAAATTGCTACCTCTGGTGTTTGCGGGTTTAAGAGCTCTTAGAAATATCGATAAGATCCAAACGTAATCCTCGGAGTCTGGAAGTGCGTAGCAGTGCCTTTACCAAAACAGAACTCTACAAACAGTAAATTAGAAGCAAGGCCACATAAGAAAGAGATTAGGTATTGTCAATCTATGATTTCACTTTGGCTAACTAGAGGCTGATTGCTGGTCCATTTACGGAAGGAAAACAATGTGTAACTTTTCATTCAAGCGAGAATATTTTTGGGGCAGTAAATTCTCCATCACCTCTCACTCTTGGCTGGCGATTAGATGATATTGGCAGACTTGGTTCTTGGTGTAGGGTTTTACTAAACTATAGTTTTTTCCATTTTTCGCTTTCACACACATAATAAAACTAATTTAATTTTCACACTACTTGTTCCATATTTAAAATATTACTACTAATACTATTTTTGGGGATAATTACAATTCTTGAGATCTGGTTGACATGGACAAATAATAATGATACCCATGGGCAAAATTCCTAGTTATTATTATTATTATTATTATACAGGATTTATATAGCGCCGACAGTTTGCGCAGCGCTTTACAATATTAGGGCAGACAGTACAATTACAATACAATTCAATACAGGAGGAATCAGAGGACCCTGCTCGTTAGAGCTTACAATCTAGGAGGGAGGGTTAAGTGATACATAAGGGCAGTAAACTGCGGGGGATGAGCTGATTGAGAAAAAAGGAGTGTAGTTATTAGGCGGTGGCAGGATAGGCTTCCCTGAAGAGAAAAGTTTTCAGGGATTGCTTGAAGGTGGATAGATTTGGGGACATTCTGACCGATTGGGGTAGGGAGTTCCAGAGGATGGGAGAGGCTCGGGAGAAGTCTTGGAGGCGAGCATGAGAGGAGGTGATGAGGGAGCTGGAGAGCAGGAGGTCTTGGGAGGAGCGAAGAGGACGGTTAGGTTGGTATTTTGAGACAAGGTTGGTGATGTAGCTGGGAGCAGAGTTGTGGATGGCTTTGTAGCTGATTGTTAGTATTTTAAATTTAATTCGTTGGGCGAGTGGCAGCCAATGGAGGGATTGGCAGAAGAGGGTGGCAGACGTTGAGCGGTTTGTAAGGTGGATGAGTCTGGCAGCGGAATTCATGATGGACTGGAGAGGGGCTAGTCTATTTAACCACTTCAGCCCCGGAAGGATTTCCAGCTTTAGGACCGGAGCCCTTTTTGCAATTTGGCACTTCGCCGCTTCAAATGGTAATTGCGCGGTCATGCAATGCAGT
>BLSH010535245.1:31400-44107 GCA_018402905.1 Glandirana rugosa
ATAGAAGCGTCCGCATATGTAAACGACGTTCAAACCACACATGTGAGTAATCACCGCGATCGTCAGAGCGAGAGCAACAATTCTAGCACTAGACCTCCTCTGTAACTCAAAATAGGTATCCTGTAAGAAATTTTAAAGCGTCGCCTATGGGGCTTTTTAAGTACCGAAGTTTGGCGCCATTCCACAAACGTGCGCAATTTCAAAGCCTGACATGTTAGGTATCTATTTACTCGGCGTAACATCCTATTTCACATTATGCAAAAAAACTGGGCTAACTTTACTGTTTTGTTTTTTTTTTTTAATGCATGAAACAGTTTTCTTTCCAAAAAACAAAACGCATTTGAAAAATTACTGCGCAAATACCGTGCGAGATAAAAAGTTGCAATGACCGCCATTCTATTCCCTAGGGTGTCTGCTAAAAAAATGTATAATGTTTGGGGGTTCTTAGTAATTTTCTAGCAAAAAAAATATGATTTTTACATGTAGGAGCAAAGTGCCAGAATAGGCCCGGTATGGAAGTGGTCTTACCACGTGGCACAGGGTCCCTAGGCTTGCTGAGATCTATTCATCTGTGTCAAATGTCTCCTGCAGGGAGTGTGGCCAAAGGGGTAATTCCTTCATATTTGGTGAGAATGCCCTAAGATACAACCTTTTTTTGGCAAGACCTACGAGCCCAGATTAGGGCTATACTGGAGGTTGAGGTTCTTGACTCGCCATTGGGGCTACTGCTGCGTGTCCCTGCCATGCCTCTCATCCACTATAGCAAGTCCGTCTTGCCCCATCTGCTCAACGCAGCCAGGTGGTCAATACCGGTGTACTGGAAAAGATCACAAATTCCTGACCTGACAGACTGGATTCGCTTAGTGAATAGTATTATGGCTGCGGAGGAACGGATGGCGACATGCAAGGACCGATGAGTTCTATGGTATTTGGGCCACTTGGATAAGCTGCACTGGTAAGGCCACTTTGGGCTCTCAGTCGGCTCCACATACTGTAAGCCCCCATGTTAGCAGACCTGGGATCCAGGGGAGGGCTGGCAGCCTTAGGCCTAGGGGGCAAGTCCAGTCAAGTGGCCCACTGAACCACCGAATCAGCTCACCATCCATGCCCACCTGGTTTTATAACGGATATTGATGTTATGAAGCAAGACAAATATGATACAATGTGGTAACATAATTTCATGTTAATAGCAACAAAGGAGCTTTAAAAAATAATGCACCAAAGCAGCCTCACCAGTGCCCATCAATGCAGCCTCACCAGTGCCCACCAATGCAGCCTCACCAGTGCTCATCAATACAACCTCACCACCCACCAATTCAGCCTTACCAGTGTCCACCAATGCAGCCTCACACGTGCCCATCCACGCAGCCTCACCAGTGCCCATTAGCACAGCCTAATCAGTGCCAATCAGTGCAGCCTAATCAGTGCCCATCAATACAGCCCGATCAGTGCCTATCAATGCAGCCTCACCAGTGCCCAACAGCACAGCTTGATCAGTGCAGCCTAATCAGTGCCCATCATCCAATGCAGCCTGCAATGCAGAGAGAGGAGAGCTGCCGGATTACACAGGGCGGGGATCTCCCGCTCACCTGACGCGGCCGCTGTCATATGAAGTCCGCCTCCTGGACCAGCTCCTATGATAGACATCACCAGTGTGTTGACTGTTATAAAAGCTGGTCCAGGAGGTAGGACTTTGTAAGTGGGACATCCCCGCTCTGCGACGTAACGCAATGTTCTAGCTTGTTCCAAAGTACATGTACATATATTCGCTCTATCCCTCTAGTTTTGATTCAGTCCATGATAGAGGTTTTTGAGTCACCTTAGATATCAAGAAAATGTGCGGTACCTAAGGCGATATAATTTGCTAATGTTCATCAGTTACAGCACAGTTTTGATTTTTTTTGGAGTACCCTCTAGTACTGTAAACCACGACTGATACCCATAACAATCTCTTTGCCTTCTTTTATGTGTTTTGGTTTGGGACCTTTGTATTTTAAACTATGGAAACCTTTTAAATAAAGATTACATATAACAAAAAAATAGGAAAATCAATTTATTTCACATACAGTGCCTTGAAAAAGTATTTATACCCCTTGAAAGACATGGATGAGCGATGTTTGGGGTGGAGGAACTTGACTGGCCTGCACAGATTCCTGACCTCAACCCGATAGAACACCTTTGGGATGAATTAGAGCAGAGCCTGAGAGCCAGGAGTTCTCTTCTGACCTCACAAATGCGCTTCTGGAAGAATGGTCAAACATTCCCATAGACACTCCTAAACCTTGTGGACGGCCTTCCCAGAAGAGTTGAAGCTGTTATAGCTGCAAAGGGTGGGCCAACTCAATATTGAACCCTACGGACTAAGACTGGGATGCCATTAAATTTTATGTGCATGTAAAGACAGGTGTCCCAATACTTTTGGCAATATAGTGTATATTGTTAGAGTGTTGTAGGAAAGGTTGGATTCTTGATTGATTACAGCGAAATATGGTAAAAAGTCAAAGGTATTCTATCGGGTTGAGGTCAGTTAAGTTCCTCCACCCCAAACTTGCTCATTCATGTCTTTATGGACCTTGCTTTATGCACTGGTCCAAATCATTTGGTAGAGGGGGGATTATGGTGTGGGGCTGTTGTTCAGGGGTTGGGCTTGAACTCTTTAATGCATCAGTATATCAAGACATTTTGGACAATTCCATGCTCCCAACTTTGAGGGAAGAGTTTGGGGATGGCCCCTTCCTGTTTCAACATGACTGCCCACCACTGCACAAAGCAAGGTCCATAAAGACATGGAGGAGCGAGTTTGGGGTGGAGGAACTTGACTGGCCTGCACAGAGTCCTGACCTCAACACCTTTGCAATGAATGAGAGCGGAGACTGCGAGCCAGGTCTTCTCGTCCAACATCAGTGCCTGACCTCACAAACGTGCTTCTGGAAGAATGGTCAAACATCCCCATAGACACTCCTAAACCTTGTGGACAGCCTTCCCAGAAGAGTTGAAGCTGTTATAGCTGCAAAGGGTGGGCCAACTCAATATTGAACCCTACAGACTAAGACTAGGATGTCCTTAAAGTTCATGTGTGTGTAAAGGCAGGCGTCCCAATACTTATGACAATATAGTGTATATTACAATTGGTATTCTCCACATGGAGTAGCAACTTCACAACAGTTACATTTTTACATTGCAAAATGTAATTCCATCCAAGTTGTATCCCGTGTTGAGCCCTGATGAAGGTGATTTTGCTCCCGAATCGTGTTGGCTGTTTTTCTATGGCTTTTTTTTTTACCAACTTTTCCACTCCTTCCTGTAATTTGATGGTTTGAGCTGCTGTTGGGTACCCATTGAGGGAAGCCTTGCTGTGCGGGAGCTGCCTCACCTGAGCTGTTTGGAAATTTTCCTTCATCTGACTACAAGTTCTGGGGTGACCACACACGAGTGCCCCCATAGCAAGTGGCTTGCCATGAGGGCACTCAGGGAGAGGGAGGAACCAAGAGCGCTGCCGGGGGACCCAAGAAGTGGAGGATCGGGGCAGCTCTGTGCAAAACCACAGAGCAGGTACAGTCAGGTCCATAAATATTGGGACATTGACAGAATTCAAATATTTTTGGCTCTATACACCACCACAATGGATTTGAAATGAAACGATCAAGATGCGCTTTAACTGCAGACTTTCAGCTTTAATTTGAGGGTATTTACATCCAAATCAGGTGAACGGTGTAGGAATTACAACAGTTTGCATATGTGCCTCCCACTTTTTAAGGGACCAAAAGTAATGGGACAGATTAACAATCATAAATCAAACTTTCACTTTTGGTGTTGCTGAGCTCACCGGTGCATTCTTTCTTTTTAAGGATGTTCCAAACAGTTGATTTGGCCACACCTAATGTTTTTGCTATCTCTCTGATGGGTTTGTTTTTTTCAGCCTAATGATGGCTTGCTTCACTAATAGTGACAGCACTTTGGATCTCATATTGAGAGCTGACAGAAACAGATTCCAAATGCAAATAGCACACTTGAAATGAACTCTGGACCTTTTATCTGCTCCTTGTAAATGGGATAATGAGGGAATAACACACACCTGGCCATGGAACAGCTGAGCAGCCAATTGTCCCATTACTTTTGGTCCCTTAAAAAGTGGGAGGCAAATATACAAACTGTTGTAATTCCTACACCGTTCACCTGATTTGAATGTAAATACCCTCAAATTAAAGCTGAAAGTCTGCAGTTAAAGCACATCTTGTTCCTTTCATTTCAAATCCATTGCGGTGGTGTATAGAGCCAAAAAGATTAGAATTGTGTCGATATCTTAATATTTATGGACCTGACTGTAGGCTATTTTAAAGCAAAGACATTTTAAGGTTTACAATGTCTTTAACTTTTTAATGGGCTATTTTGTTATGTTTGGTTGGAGTTGCACCACTATTGTCCATTTCCTCAAAAGGCAGTTCTCCACATTACCCCCATTGCTAACAGCCATACTGAGGACAGGTACCACCAGAAGACATAACCTGCTAGCACTTGCCACTGCTAGTCCAAAAACAGGTCATGGAAGAGTTTGCATCATAGGTGTGAAAAGACGACACTAAGGATGCAGTCATTTTACCAGCAACTGAAGAGCAGGCCTGAAAGGAAAAGGTAAAGATAATCGTTCGGCTGAAAAATATGAAAGTGTTGAGACACATATCCTGTTTGAAATCCCTCTCCTTCTCAAAACGACTGAATATTAAAGTCACCAGAATGTGCAGTCATTAGCTACTACTACTAGCGTACATTCTCCATTAACATCTCTAGATGATGGGAAACAGATCATTTGGCTTCACTATGTCCTGTTTTATCAACCCAAAATGATTGGGCCCAAACAACACATTTCAAAATTATCTAGGCTGTTTTTGTTCTGTAGATATTGATATAGGCCGTGGCTGATAAATTTGTTTCCCCACTGCACACCCTGTAATAGAAGAGCCTTTATACTTACCTGACTGGTGGCCCGTGTCTTCTGCATTTCCTCCATTCCAGCCCTGAAGCCTTTGTAAGCCTCTTCAGCATCCAACAATTTCGGTGGTGTTGGTTGTCAACTTCCTTTACCCCAGGCTGTAGTTCTGTTCTCTGACCCCTATGTTGCAACAGCAAGGGCATAGGGGCTCTTGTTGGTGGTCTATGCCTCCTGCTTTTCCACCATTCCAGCTCTGAGATGTTTGTTAGCCTCTTCGGCATCCAACAATTTTGGTGGTATTGGGTGTCAACTTCCTTTACCTGACCCCTATGTTGCAACAGCAAGGACATAGGGGCTCTTGCTGGTGGTCTATGCCTCCTGCTTTTCCACCATTCCAGCTCTGAGATGTTTGTTAACCTCTTCGGCATCCAACAATTTTGGTGGTATTGGGTGTCAACTTCCTTTACCTGACCCCTATGTTGCAACAACAAGGACATAGGGGCCCTTGCGGGTGGTCTATACCTCCTGCTTTTCCACCATTCCAGCCCTGAGATGTTTGTTAGCCTCTTCGGCATCCAACAATTCCAGGGGTGTTTGGATGTCAGCTTCATTTACCCCAGGATGTGGTTTTGTTCTCTATGTTATTACAGCAAGGACATGGCTCTCTTTGCTGGTGGTCTGTGTCTCTTGTCTTTCCTTTATTTCATCCCTGAAGCCTTTGTTTAGCCTCTTCAGCATCCAACAATTCTTGGGGTGTTGGATGCCATCTTCCCTTACCTTAGGCTGAGATTCTGTTCTCTGACTCCTATGTTACTATAGCAAGGAAATAGGGGTCCTTGCTTGTTTTCTATGTCTCCTGCCTTTCCTCCATTCCAGCCCTGAGATGTTTGCTAGCCTCTTCGGCATCCAACAATTCCAGGGGTGTTTGGATGTCAGCTTCATTTACCCCAGGATGTGGTTTTGTTCTCTGACTATGTTATTACAGCAAGGACATGGTTGTCTTTGCTGGTGGTCTGTGTCTCTTGCCTTTCCTTTATTCCATCCCTGAAGCCTTTGTTTAGTCACTTCAGCATCCAACAATTCTGGGGGTGTAGGATGCCATCTTCCCTTACCTTAGGCTGAGATTCTGTTCTCTGACTCCTATGTTACTATAGCAAGGACATAGTGGTCCTTGCTTGTTGTCTATGTCTCCTGCCTTTCCTCCATTCCAGCCCAGAAGCCTTTGCAAGCCTCTTCAGCATCCAATTCCGGGGGCGAGTTGGATGCCAACTTCCGTTATTCCAGGCTGTTATTCTCTTCTCTGACTCCTGTTACTACAGCAAGGCCATAGGAATCCTTGCTGGTTGTCTATGTCTCCTGCCTTTGCTCCATTCCAGCCCGAAAGCCTTTGCAAGCCTCTTCAGCATCCAACCATTCCGGGTGTGTAGGATGCCAGCTTCCCTTAACTTAGGCCGAGCTTCTGTTCTCTGACTCCTATGTTACTATAGCAAGGACATAGGGGTCCTTGCTTATTGTCTATGTCTCCTGCCTTTCCTCCATTCCAGTCCAGAAGCTTTTGTAAGCCTCTTCAGCATCCAACAATTCCGGGGGAGTTGGATGCCAACTTCCGTTATTCCAGGCTGTTATTCTCTTCTCTGACTCCTATGTTACTACAGCAAGGCCATAGGGATCCTTGCTGGTGGTTTATGTCTCCTGTCTTTCCTCCAATCCACCCCAGAAGCCTTTATAAGCCTCTTCAGCCTCCAATAATTTTGGTGGTGTTGGGTGCCAGCTTCCCTTACCACAGGCCATGGTTCTGTTCTCTTACTCCTTTGTTACTACAGCAAGGACATGGTAGTCCTTGCTGATGGTCTGTGTCTCTTTCCTTTCCTCCATTCCACCCCTAAAGCCTTTGTTAGCCTTCAGCATCTTCAGCATCCAACAATTCTGGGGGTGTTTGGATGCCAGTTTCCCTTACCCCAGGTGAATCTGTTCTCTCTCTGACTCCTATGTTACTACAGCAAGGACATAGGGGTTCTTGCTGGTGGTCTATGTCTCCTGCCTTTCCTCCATTCCAGCACAGAAGCATATGTAAGGCCTATGTTACTCCAGCAAGTACTTAGAATGCCATCACTGTAGATTTTCTAATTTGCTAGACAGGTCATGAGGTGGAGCATCTTCTCGACATGTTTACTGGAAGAGAATTCAACTTCTTCAGGAGTAACCATTTTACTTATTTGTCACAGTCAGGGGTCAGGCTTGGAGGCCAGTAGCTATAGCCTTAGAGAGGCTCCCACCAACAAGCTGGATAAGTACAGAAGCAGGCGGATAATCGCGGAGATGGGATTTGCTGAGAGTTAGTACAAGGTCGCGGTCCTCAGGATCGCCCCTCCAGGAAGTGTGCAAGCCAAGGTCCAGCAGTAGATAGAGCAGGTAGGTATCAACCAGTAAACGATCCCTAGGTTATTAACTCATGGTTGCAGGTTGGGATTAAGCAGAAAAAGTAACTTTATTCAGAATACAACCTGTGTTTGCTGAATTCCATTCCAGTAGTGTGCACATGGTATGTCCTCGATTTTCATGGATTCCGAATAAAGTTACTTTTTATGCTGAGGGTGTTGCCACCTCTTCTTTCTTTGTTCCACATTCTGGTCACGGACCAAGGCTGGCACCTGGATGTTTTCACAGCAGCAATAAATATCATGGGTCACCTGGAGTGGTGCAACCCCCGTATTACAAGTTGCTGGAATCAAGCAGAAGCATAGTTGAGAAACAAGCCAAAGGTCAAGTAGCCGTGGAGTTAAGGAGAGCTGCATGTAAGCTCTCCTTAACTCCACTGCAAAGTGGAGTTAAGGAGAGCTTTGCTCTGCAAAGGAGCAAGATATCGGCTGGGGAGAGCACAATAATCTGGCAAACAAAAAATGTAAAGGCACGGCTTAAATAAGAAAGTTCATGGGACGAGTGAGTGGGTTCAAGGTTCACCAAAACCAAGAAGCAAGACAAGAAGGACCAAAGATTCAGATAGGGAGTTGTCCAGCATCTCAGGTGGCACAGCAAGAAGAGCCACTGCCAGATGCAAAAGAGGTTGTGGGCTCAGGTCCTGGTCCTGACATCTATACATTGTATTACATGCCCTATTTTTACTTTATATCCTGGCAACATTTTTTTACAAGTTATCATAAAAGTAAACTTTCCCTTGAAAAAAAGAATAAAAAGAGAATTTACAGATATCTCTCTGGTGGTGTATAAAGCTGTCTAAACATCAGGCACAGGAATCCTGAACACAGAGAATTATAGTATAGAATGTATCCCCTGCATCCTTCTAAAAATTCTCCCAGAGATGAGCAATGGGCCAGTACATCAAACGAGCTGCGTGAGAATTCTCTCATTTTACACCATGGAATTGCAGACTGCATAACGTCTACCCTCAGGATTCTCTTCAGAGTCGCTTTACAGCTACCAGCCAGATTCCAGGGAGCACTATGACTATAGGAATAATTTTAGAATTACGAGCTTCTGAAAAAGATCATCAAGGTATAAGAAGCAACAAAGTTGTTATTTTATGGAGCCGTGAAAGACCAGAGCAATTTTTACTCTTCGGCTATTGGCTTATTGATTTGGCAATAACTTTGTTATTACTTATGACACCAAAGTAATATTTTTATTTTTTGTTTTTTCGAAAAGACACAACTTTCTTCTGGTAATATTGTCCAAGGCCCATAGAATTCACTCCCGCATTATGTTCTCTGACTCCTATATTACTATAGCAAGGCCATAGGGATCCTTGCTGGTTGTCTATGTCTCCTGCCTTTCCCCTATTCCAGCCCAGAAGCCTTTGCAAGCCTCTTCAGCATCCAACAATTCCGAGGGTGTTGGAAGCCAACTTCCGTTATTCCAGACTGTTATTCTCTTCTCTAACTTCTATGTTACTACAGCAAGACCATAGGGATCCTTGCTGGTTGTCTATGTCTCCTGCCTTTCCTCCATTCCAGCCCAAAAGCCTTTGCAAGCCTCTTCAGCATCCAACAATTCTGGGGGTGTTGGATGCCAACTTCCGTTATTCCAGACTGTTATTCTCTTCTCTGACTCCTATGTTACTACAGCAAGGCCATAGGGAACCTTGCTGGTTGTCTATGTCTCCTGCCTTTCCTCCATTCCAGCCCAAAAGCCTTTGCAAGCCTCTTCAGCATCCAACAATTCTGGGGGTGTTGGATGCCAACTTCTGTTATTCCAGACTGTTATTCTCTTCTCTGACTCCTATGTTACTACAGCAAGGCCATAGGGATCCTTACTAGTTGTCTATGTCTCCTACCTTTGCTCCATTCCAGCCCAGAAGCCTTTGTAAGCCTCTTCAACATACAACAATTCGGCTGTGTTGGATGCCAACTTCCGTTATTCCAGACTGTTATTCTCTTCTCTGACTCCTATGTTACTACAGCAAGGCCATAGGGATCCTTGCTGGTTGTCTATGTCTCCTGCCTTTGCTCCATTTCAGCCCAGAAGCCTTTGCAAGCCTCTTCAGGAGCCAACAATTCCGAGGGTGTTGGAAGCCAACTTCCGTTATTCCAGACTGTTATTCTCTTCTCTAACTCCTATGTTACTACAGCAAGGCCATAGGGATCCTTGCTGGTTGTCTATGTCTCCTACCTTTGCTCAATTCCAGGCCAGAAGCCTTTGCAAGCCTCTTCAGAATCCAACAATTCTGGGGGGTGTTGGATGCCAACTTCCATTATTCCAGACTGTTATTCTCTTCTCTGACTCCTTGTAGGATGCCAGTTTCCCTTACCCCAGGCTGTGGTTCTGTTCTCTGACTCTTATGTTACTACAGCTGTCCTTGCTGGTGGTTTATGATGGAAGACTACGTTTGATACATAAAGAGTTAAATGTTTTCACAGTAAAAAACATGGGTTAATAAATCATTAATAGAGTCCATTCATAGCAATACGTGGACTTTAAATAAGCTCCTTAATTTACTAAAAATTTAAAAAATTTGCCTTAAAAGATAAATGAAGAAAAAAATATATACATATCTAGAGACCAGGTAATCTGCAAAACCATTGAATAAATCCCATAATCCTGAACTGTGGCCCTCAACGAGAGAAGTTGGACAGCTCTGTGCTAAAATTAAAAGCGCTTTTCCCCGCTACCGTTTGGCCGGACCGATTTGCACCCGTAGTGAACTATGTATAGTATGTGGAATGTATGACTCTTCCAGTGTCAGTCTATCCCACAGATAACACCTCTTCATTCAGGCCACAAACACAATGCCTGTCCTCCCACTTCTTCTGATTCATTTCAGAATATCTCACTCTCTTACTCATAAACACAATTTGTGAAGCTATAATTAACTTTTTTTTTTTACACAGGTGGTGAAATAAAAAAATGATAAAGATGACCTTTTTTTTTTCCACCACCGGTATGCATTGCGGATACAAATGGTCCGGCGTAACCCTGCAGACTCCGAAAAATAGACATTTTAAGAAAATTGAAACATCTTATATAGTCTGCTAGATATAAAATAAGGGTTTATGTCTGTAGAACACTTTGCAGTGTTTTATGATATTTCTGCTCACATCTCTGTTGTGATATCTGAAGATACACTATATTTCCAAAAGTATTGGGACGCCTGCCTTTACACGCGCATGAACTTTAATGGCATCCCAGTCTTAGTCTGTAGGGTTCAATATTGAGTTGGCCCACCCTTTGCAGCTATAACAGCTTCACCTCTTCTGGGAAGGCCGTCCACAAGGTTTAGGAGTGTCTATGGGAATGTTTGACCGTTCTTCCAGAAGCGCATTTGTGAGGTCAGGCACTGATGTTGGATGAGAAGGCCCTGGGTCACAGTCTCCACTCTGATTCATCCCAAAGGTGTTCTATCGGGTTGAGGTCAGAAGAGGTCAAGTTCCTCCACCCCAAACTTGCTCATCCGTGTCTTTATGGACCTTGCTTTGTGCAGTGGTGCGCAGTCATGTTGGAACAGGAAGGGGCCATCCCCAAACTGTTCCCACAAAGTTCAGAGTATGAAATTGTCCAAAATGTCTTGGTGTGCTGACATCTTAAGAGTTCCCTTCACTGGAACTAAGGGGCCAACCCCAACCCCTGAGAAACAACCCCACACCATAATCCCCCCCTCCACCAATTGGTTTGGACCAGTGCACAAAGCAAGGTCCATAAAGACATGGATGAGCGAGTTTGGGGTGGAGAAACCTGACTGGCCTGCACAGAGTCCTGACCTCAACCCGAAAGAACACCTTTGGGATGAATTAGAGCGGAGACTGCAAGCCAGGCCTTCTCGTCCAACATCAGTGCCTGACCTCACAAATGTACTTCTGGAAGAATGGTTAAACATTCCCATAGACACTCCTAAACCTTGTGGACAGCCTTCCCAGAAGAGGTGAAGCTGTTATAGCTGCAAAGGGTGGGCCAACTCAATATTGAACCCTATGGACTAAGACTGGGATGCCATTAAATTTAATGTGCGTGTAAAGGCAGGTGTCCCAATACTTTTGGCAATATAGTGTATATTGTTAGAGTGTTGTAGGAAAGGTTGGATTCTTGATTGATTGTAGTGCATATGGTAAAAAGGCAAAGGTGTTCTATCAGGTTGAGGTCAGTTAAGCTCCTCCACCCCAAACTCACTCATCCATGTTTTTATGGACCTTGCTTTGTGCACTGGTCCAAATCATTTGGTGGAGGGGGGATTATGGTGCGGGGGTCGTTGTTCAGGGGTTGGGCTTGGTCCCTTATTTCCAGTGAAGGGAACTCTTTAAGGCGTCAGCATACCAAGACATTTTGGATAATTTCATGCTCCCAACTTTGTGGGAAGAGTTTGGGGATGGCCCCTTCCTGTTCCAACATGACTGCGCACCACTGCACAAAGCAAGGTCCATAAATACATGGATGAGTTTGGGGTGGAGGAACTTGACCTCTACCGACCTCAACCCCATAGAACACCTTTGGGATGAATTAGAGTGCAGACTGCGAGCCAGGCCTTCTCCTCCAACATCAGTGCCTGACCTCACAAATGCTCTTCTGGAAGAATGGTCAAACATTCACATAGACACTCCTAAACCTTGTGGACAGCCTTCCCAGAAGAGTTGAAGCTGTTATAGCTGCAAAGGGTGGGTCAACTCAACATTGAACCCTACGGACTAAGACTGGGATGCCATTAAAGTTCATGTGCGTGTAAAGGCAGACGTCCCAATACTTCTGACAATATAATGTATATCATTTTCTGGCCCCTTCCTTTCCTGAATGAACACAGTGAGGGATTGGTACCAATCGCTCCTGTGTTTATTCATCACTACTGCATTTACTATGTTTCAGTTTGTGAATGAGCGGGAAGCATTACAGAGCACTTCCTATTCATTAATCTATGCCGCTGAGGTTGCAGAGAAAGGGACTGATAAATCTATGCCCTCAGTCACCTTTGGGCGGGGTGGGTCCAGTCAGGTAAGCTATATGGGGCCTCGTGGCAACCCTAGCCAGAATGGACTGACCTGGGTGGGGCGGGTTTCCACTGACTCCCGTATCTAAATAGTCAGGGAAAGAGACGTTGGAGTCGCCGTATCTAATTACTTATCCTTCACGAGACATTACGAAGGGCGAGTAAGTGTTTGACTTTGTATCATTTACGTCATCACTACTTATTTGTGTCCTCGCTAACCATGGTTAGGGAGTGACACAAGTAAGTCCTTTCCTTCCCCGGTCTTTTACTATATGTAATATAACAGTCTTCATAACCCTGCAGACGGAAATGTGCGTGTACTTGAAATTACCGTAGGGTCAGAATCAGGCA
>BLSH010535245.1:44434-68797 GCA_018402905.1 Glandirana rugosa
TTCCGGGGGGGGGGGGCAATTGCCCCCCCTTGCCCCTACCTGCGGACGCCCATCCAACCCACCCACCCACAGTAGTTGCACCGCAGGCGGCAGCTGCAGGCCAGTACATGTACGTCGCAGCCTTTTTTTTTTTTTTTTCCCCAAGTATAATAAATTATTTTATTTTCATGGAATGAAAGACCCATTGTTGGTTACCACTTACCCATGCAGTGAAAAGATGGCTCTTGATGACAAAATAGAGAGCATCCATCACCATTTATCTTGTTCCTGTCATCGCACTCTTCTCCCAGGTCCCTAAAGAAGGAGGAAGCAGACTTCGCTTGTAATATTACATCAGGATTGGAATACTTCAACTAAAAAGCATTGAAAAACATATAGTGCCACAAAAAAAGTTTTTGCTTATTTTAGTTTTGGGGGTGGGGGAGGGGGTGAGTTTCCATCTATTTGACTTTATTCCATTCAGATTTTGGGAGTAATTCATAGACACCCTGTAGAATTGTGTTGGTCTGCTGAACCAAAATCAAGCCAGAGCTTGAGTCCCATTTTCGTAGCTGCCAGAAAAAAGGTACATAAATCTGTTGGAGCCATGTTCTGAGGTTGGAGTGTCCATGCTGGACCCAACTTCCAAGGTGCAATCCCTCCCTGGCCACTGCGTCCGTCACACTGACAGGTGCATGGCCAAGGAGATTTGTAGTTGGGTGGTTGGAGCTTGATGGGGTAACGAGACAAGTTTCCATCAGGTCCACTTTGATGGTGATTGACAGCACATAGAAGTGGGTGGATCTATAGCTGCTATTCCGTCCAATAGGGACTTTTGAATCTGGCCATTGCCATCCACTAAGGTCCACTATGCCGTACTTGTCTCTTGGCCTCGCATCAGTCACCACTATGGTCATGTTGGGCTTGTAGTGCCACTCAAAGCTGGAGGATTAAGGATTTCCCCACTGACGTTCAGAATGTGGGAGCGGGCGTCTATGCACTAATCCGGAAGTGTGAACATACCAAGGGTAAGACGCCGATCAAACCGACCCGGTGCTTTTTCAGTGTGTGTGGACGCGGCCAAAGTGGTTCCAACCACAACCCCTGACTTGTTTTGCCCTGCCCACTGGGGGCTTGGTCACACACTGCAATAGCACCAGGTCAGTTTGAGTGGAATCTTACCTTTGGTATGGGCATTGCTATATTTGGGTTTCAGCATCAATGGAATCTCCTGGTAGCCATCTGAATGAGGCCAGGGATAGATCTCTTTTGGAAAAGCAAGGAATATGTCACCAGCACACCAAGGAACTCTATTAAAAAGGGTCCAACACTTTATTTAATGATCACAATACAGCAGAAGATAGCAACGTTTTGGAGTCACGCAGGTGCCCTTCGTACCCTTTTTAATGGAGTTGCTTGGTGTGCTGGTGACATATTCCTTGCTTTGAGACATTCCGGTCCCCAGTCAGTGACATTACAGCACCCACTTACTCTTCAGCCATTCCCAGGAACGTGTGCGTTGGGAATTTTGCTTTGGGCTATTTGGGAAGCTGACAGCTTCCCAGCATAGACACGTCCCACTCTAAGTACTGGCGTACGTCCATATGTCAGCTGAGAATTGGTCCTAATTATCACCAGTTTCCTAATTTGCCAACTGGTGGTAATCTTTTTTAAGAACTCGTTGAAACCATACCAAGTGGCAGCAGTTAGAACTACCTGAATTTGTTGCTTGTTTCCTTAATGTTACCAAAACTGGCACAAATTCTAGCCTGAATTAGGTGCAGGTAATTCTAAAGGAAACTACTGAAAAGTTATAATTACCACTCTATTGAGATTCCCAGATCATGAACAAACTGAAAGAAATGGAAGCTCTTAAAAGTCTGTAAATATTGCCAAGTTAAAATAATTCTGGGGAAGTTAGCCAGAAATCCCCAACAACGATGGAAGACCATGGTCATCCACTAGGGTCTATGGGAAGAAGTAAACCAGAAATCCCCAACAATAATGAAGACCATGGCCAACCACTAGAGTCTACGTGGGGAAATTAACCAGAAATCCCCTACAACAATGAAAGACCATGGTGATCCACTAAAGTCTACGTAGAGAAGTGAACCAGAAATCCCCAACAATGATGGAAGATCATGGTCAACCACTAGAGCCTTTCTGGGGAAATGATCCAGAAATCCCCAACAATGATGGAAGACCATGGTCAACCACTAGAGCCTTTCTGGGGAAATGATCCAGAAATCCCCAACAATGATGGAAGACCATGGTCAACCATTAGAATGTATGTAGAGAAGTGAACCAGAAATCCCCACGATGGAAGATCATGGTCAACCACTAGAGTCTATGTGGGGAAGTGAACCAGAAATCCCCATCAACGATGGAAGACCATGGTCATCCACTAGAGTCTACATGAACAAATGAACCAGAAATGCCCAACAACGGAAGCCCATGGTCAACCACTAAAATCATTATGTAATCGCAGTCTTTTTTTATATTTGACACTACATTTTTATCTTATATTATGCAACAAGGTAATGACATAACATAATTCTGTAGAAATAGTTTTTTTTTTTTCCTTGGCTCATCTGTTATACCAATGGCACTTGGAGAAAGATCTCATCAAACTGATGTTGAAAGCTGAAAAAAACAGGTCATGCAGAAATTACAAATAACCTTTCACAGCATTGTCCGACCTTGAACAAAGCTTATCTTCAACCTGTAAGTAAAGTGTAAACTTTTTTTAGTTTTGGATAGAGTAGAGGAGGGTTAAGTTATTGTCCCATTGGAGAGATTTTCCTTAATTGGAGATGCAACAGCAATTGAATTCCCATCTCAGACTGTTGTAACCAATACAGGCAAGTTTGGGGTGGAGGGACTTGACTGGCCTGCACAGAGTCCTCCTCGTCCAACATCAGTGCCTGAGCTCACAAATGCGCTTCTGGAAGAATGGTCAAACATTCTCATAGACACTCCTAAACCTTGTGGACAGCCTTCCCAGTGGAGTTGAAGCTGTTATAGCTGCAAAGGGTGGGCCAACTCAACATTGAACCCAACAGACTAAGACTGGGATGCCATTAAAGTTTGTGTACGAGTAAGGGCAGGTGTCCCAATACTTTTGACAATATAGTGTATGTCCCAGAACACCTTCTTATTGAGAACCCATTTCCCCAGGTCCAGATTTTGCTGAGAAAATTTGCCTGCCAGTTCTCCACCCCATGAATGTGCACTGCCTAGGGCAGGAAAGACCAACCTTTCTCAACCTTTTCAACAGAGGAACCCTTGAAAAAACCTTACGGTCTCAGGGAACCCCTGTTAAAAATTACTATATCTACAACTCATGATACATTAGTGTGATGGTCAGTGGGAAGAATGCTCCTTACATTGGTGGTCACTGGGAATAATAACTCTCTTACAGATCGCTAAAAAGATCAATGGAGTCCGAGGCAATTTATCTGAGAGGTAGAATTTGCTCAATGCTCAAGGAACCCCTAGCAACCTTTAATGGAAATCTAGGATTCCATGGAACCCTGGTTGAGAAACCCTGGGATAGACTATGTCTGGGCCAGGATTCTGACCATTCTCTACTTTCTCCAAAACCAAAGAAAAAAGTTTTAGCTGCACGTAACTCTTTACTTAAGCCTGTTTTTACACCACGTTTCAAAAAATAAAGAGCTCTAGTAACCAATATACAGATATCATGAAATTACCAATGCAATAAAAAAAACATGTATTATCATGAACTTCGAATACTTTGTAAAAAGTACAAAGAATACCCTGATATTTGATGCCTAACAAGTAAAGACTGGAATTGAAAGAGGAAGTTTTGGGTAAGAAGCAGGAGATCGAACACTAGACAAGTCATCTATTTTACAGCTAAAGAAAAAAAGTTGTTCTCTCTCATCCTTGAATTCATGCTTTAGAAAGACTTGGAATAGGCTAATGCAGGATTTCTCAACCAGGGTTCCATGCAACCCTAGGGTCCTCCTGAGGTTGCTGGGGGTTCCTTGGGCAATGAGCAAATTCTGCCTCTCAGATAAATTCCCACAAATATCATTGATCTTTTTAGCTATCTGTAAGGGGGTAATTCTTCCCAATGACCACAAGTGTATGGAGCATTCTTCCCATTGACCATCACACTAATGTATCATTAGCTGTAGATATAGTCATTTTTAACAGTGGTTCTCTGAGATCCGAAAGTTATTTAAAGGGTTCCTCTGTGTTGAAAAGGTAAGGGATAAGCTGGGTTAGTGGGTCTGGTGAGGGATATAGCCAATAGGTTATAGGTTTTGTTGATGTAAAATTAGAAAGTTTAAGATTTGTGTGTCACAACAGGTGAGGGTTGGGTCGTTGATGGCGCCTATAAGAAAGCTCATTAAGATTTGGAAGCTTTGTGACCAGTTGTTTTATTCTCAATGATCACCAATTTATTATGTAAGTTGTATGAGGACTAACTTCACAAGTTTGGTGTTAAGTTCTTTCATAGTAATGGAGTTGTATAATATGCCATTGAATGTATGAAGTAACTGGTATGTGTACCCACTAATCTGTTAACTAGGTGTAGCTAGCGGCATGGTACCCATGGTATGGGTCTAATGCAGTTTACTAAAGGAGTGCACTGCCAATGACAAATAAGGATCAGAAGGGCAATGAACACTATATAGGTCATCTATTTTACAGCTGGAAAAAGTTAGTTCCTCTCTCCAGCTCTTGGATTCGTGGTTTAGAGTCAGAATAGGTTAGCAGGTCTGGTGTGGAATAAGACCAATAGGTCATGAGTTTGGTCAATGAAAAGTTGAAAGGTCAAGGCTTTCCTTTGTCACAGCAGATGAAGGGTGGGTCATCAATGGTGCCTACAGGAAAGCTCCTTAACCACTTCAGCCCCGGAAGGATTTCACACTTTAGGACCAGAGCCCATTTTGCGATTCGGCGCTGCGTCGCTTTAACTGACAATTGCGCGGTCGTGCGAGGCTGATCGCCGCTATAAACAAAAGAAGAGCGACAATTTTGCAAAAAAAAAAAACAAATTTCTTACTTTTTGCTAAAATACAAATCCAAAAAAAAATATATAAAAAAACATTTTTTTCATCGGTTTTGGCCGATTTTATATTCTTCCTCATATTTGTGATTAAAAAAATCGCAATCTGCGTTTATTGATTGGCTTGCGCAAAAGTTGCCGTGTTTACGGATGATGAGAATTCATTTTTGGGGTTCTTATTTTTTATTTTTTTTTTACAAGTAATGGCGGTGATCTGCGATTTTAAGCGGTACTGCGATATTGGGACGGACATGTCGGACCATTTTGACACTTTTTTTGGACCATTGGCATTTATACAGCAATCAGTGCTATAAAAATGCACTGATTACTGTGTAAATGCCATTGGCAGTGAAGGGGTTAACCTGCAGGGGGTGCTCTAAGGGTTAACTGTGTTCCCTGGGCGTGTTCTAACTGTGTGTGGGCTGCCCAAGCAGGGGAAGGGGAGCGATCACAGCTTCCATGTAGAGGAAGGCTGTGATCACAGCCCTTCCCCCTCTCACAGAATGGAGATCCGTGTTTACATTCACGGACCTCCGTTCTTTCACTCTGGGGGGGGGGCATCGCGGGTAGCCGGCGGAGATCGAGTCCGCCGCACCCGCTCCCTGGCCCCCCGGACACAGTGAGCGCGCGCGCGCGCCTCCGGCGGTGCGCATGCACTCACAGTGCTCGATCTCGCAGCCGCCGTCGTATGACGGCGTTTTGCGATATCGAACCACCTTGTCGCCTGCGGTTGGCGGTAGGCAAGTGGTTACGATTAGGGATAGAGTTGATCGAACACCTGGACGTTCGGGTTCGGCCGAACTTTCCGAAAACGTTCGGGTTCGGTACCGAACATCATCCAAACTTTAACCTGGACACCGAACACAAAAATGACTGTAAAAAAGTCCTGGAAAGTACTAGAGGGCTAAAAAAGGAAGAAAATGGGAGATGTTATTAGATCTGCAATCTGTCCCTCAAAGCAGTAGTAATCTCTACCTAATCCAGTATCAGATCGTTCTGTAATGCAGGATGAGATGTTATAGATCTACAATCTGTCCCTCACAGCAGTAGTAGTAATCTCTACCTAGTTATTATCACTGCAATCTGTCCCTCAAAGCAGTAGTAGTAATCTCTACCTAGTTATTATCACTGCAATCTGTCCCTCACAGCAGTAGTAGTAATCTCTACCTAGTTATTATCACTGCAATCTGTCCCTCACAATCTGTCCCTCACAGCAGCAGCAGCATCCTCTCCCTACACTAGCCTGAGAGCATGTGACATGCAGCACTGTGACTCCAGCCTTATATAGAGGCTGGGTCACATGATGCACTGGCCAATCACAGCCATGCCATTAGTAGGCATGGCTGTGATGGCTTCTAGGGAAAACCAGTGAAACGCTTGTTGATTGGCTGCCCTGCAGCTATTCAACATGCGTGATAAAAAAAAATACCAGAACCCAGAACCCGAACCCGAACGTTTTCCGGGGCATTCGGGTTCAGATTCGGGGCACGGACACCCGAAAGTTCGGTACGGACCCGAACTTTACAGTTCGGGTTTGCTCAACTCTAATTAGGGAGCTTCGGGACCGTTGTTGTAATGTCAATGGTCAGCAGTTTTCAGTGTAAATTATGTAGGGGTCAACGTCACACATATAGTGTTATGTAATGGATCACTGGATGTACAAAGTAATTGATATGTGTACCCACGTATATGGTTAGGTGTAGCTATTGGCATTGTACCCATGATAGGGGTCTTAAATCCAGTTTACTAAGGGAGGGCACTGCCAAGGACATGGTTTGCTATTGCAATGCCATTATCATTTTTAATATTTAGAAATGCAATGCATTACTGTTTATGCTTAAATAATTTAACTGTATTTGACAGAATAACAGTTTATGATGATTATTAAAAGCCGTATCAGTAATTTTCCATTATTAACAAGAATCAGGTGTAATTATTTCTGGGAAGTCACCTTCAATGCTCAGCCCTGCTTGAGTCAAATGGAGGTGCTGCCAATAACAACCATCTGTCATTTTCCTTATGTAGGTTAGAAAATAAATGATAGCATCTGCCTGGTCACTGTGGTCACCACTACTTTATTATTAATGTATATTATTATTCATCCTTTATGGCACTCCTTCTACTTTTTAGGTTTTCATCCAAGGTCCCCCAACACTTACAGTAGAGGAAAACCTTGGTAGATCACCCAGACCAAACCCTTCTGACTATGGTTAACACTATCAGAGGATAGTATATATATTATACTTAAACCATTGCTATGCTTTGACATTGCGTACATCCAAGGCCTCTCAGCCTAGAGAAAAAACCTAGTCCAGAGCCCAGACCAAACCTTTTTCATTATGGTCAACACTGTCAGAGGAGCCTAAAACCATTGCATTGCTTTAACATTAAGTACATCCAAGGTCCCTCAATGCCTAAAGGAAAAAACTGGTCCAGCACCCATACCAAACTTTTCTGACTATGGTCAACACTATCAGAGGAGCCTAAAACTATTGCTATTCTTTAACATGGAGTACATCCAATGTCCCTTAATGCTTAAAGCAAATCCCTGGTCCATCACCCAGACCAAACCCTTCTGAATATTGTCAACACTATCAAAGGAGCCTAAAACCATTGCTATACTTAAACATTGAGTACATCCAAGGTCCCTCAATGCCTAAAGGAAAAGCCTGGTCCAACACCCATACCAAACCTTTCTGACTATGGTCAACACTATCAGAGGAGCCTAAAACCATTGCTATGCTTTAACATTGAGTACATCCAATGTCCCTTAATGCTTAAAGGAAAACCCTGGTCCATCACCCAGACCAAACCCTTCTGAATATGGTCAACACTATCAGATGGGCCTAATATCATTTAGATACTTTAACATTGAGTACGTCCAAGGTCCCTCAATGCTTAAAGGAAATTGCCTGGTCCAGCACTCAGACCAAACCTTCCTGACTATGGTCAACACTATCAGAGGAGCCTAAAACTATTGCTATTCTTTAACATGGAGTACATCCAATGTCCCTTAATCCTTAAAGGAAAACCCTGGTCCATCACCCAGACCAAACCTTTTTGAATTTGGTCAACACTATCAGAGGAGCCTAAAATCATTGCTATGCTTTAACATTAAGTACATCCAAGGTTCCTCAACACTTAAAGGAAACGCCTGGTCCATTACCCAGACCAAACCCTTCTGAATATGGTCAACACTATCAGAGGAGCCTAAAATCATTGCTATACTTAAACATTGAGTATATCCAAGGTCCCTCAACAGTTAAAGGAAAACCCTGGTCCAACACCCATGCCAAACCTTTCTGACTATGGTCAACACTATCAAAGGAGCCTAAAACCATTGCTATGCTTTAACATTGAGTACATCCAAGGTCCCTCGATGGTTAAAGGAAAACCCTGGTCCATTACCCAGACCAAACCTTTCTGAATATGGTCAACACTATCAGAGGAGCCTAGAATCATTGCTATACTTTAGCATTGAGTACATCCAAGGTCCCTCAACGCTTAGAGGAAAACCCTGGTCGATCACCCACACCAAACCCTTCTGACTATGGTCAACTCTATCTGAGGATTAGCCTAAAACCATTGCAATGCTTTGACATTGAGTCCATCCAAGGCCCCTCAAAGCTTAGAGGAAAACCCCAGTCTGTCACCCAGACCATACCCTTCTGACTATGGTTAACACTATCAGAGGATTAACCAAAAATCATTACAATGCTTTGACACTGAGTACATCCAAGGTCCCTCAACTCTTAGAGGAAAACCCTGGTCTGTCAGCCAGACCAGACCCTTCTGACTAAGATAACATAGGGCCTTGTTTAGCAAAGTATCTGAGATGTGCACTGACTACTTTACCCTGCAGAATGTAATCTTCCATTCATTCATCACCTGTCAATTTAAAGTGAAGTCTTGAATATGATTGGATAGAATCATATCTGCACAGCACATCTATATGCCAGCTTAAAAGCTACTTGCAGTGACCAGTCAGATGAAAATCCAATATGCAAAAAGTGTCATCAACACTTAACAGTCAACTGTTGAGTCCATCCTTAGGAGTCCTACTGGAGGAGGTCTAGGGCACCCCTAATAATGGAATAATGACATGATTTTGTTCTTTGCAGAATTCCTATATAAGTCCAAGGTGGCTCACTGTCCATGACACCTTGTGCTTATAAGCAGTTGGTCGAATGACGCTGGATGACAATCAACCTGGGAAAGGAGTGGTGAGTTTGCAGGAGACCTCAATGGGAATAGGGAATACACTGTTGCAAGAGCTATTTTTTCAGTTTAATAATTGCTGGGAATTTGATGTTTGTGCTGCACAAGCTCTGTAAATACTATAAGAAGAACAAGAGGAACATACAGTAAGGATGGGGCTCTTCAGCAGGGCTAACTATGCCGAAGAAAGGTTATCACTTCATAAATATTCCCAAATACATAAAGCACTCATTCTATGGGTACAAATGCTAACCAGCCCCATATGTGCCTACACAAAAATGTTGGATCAATCATATTTATTGCTTCAATATTATCTGCTCCTACGGAAATGAGTAGAAGAAAGAGTCCTATCAAGTCCTTTCAAGATCACTACAATTACTAATAAACACAGTAGAGTCTTCTAAGAACAAAAGGTATTTTGCAGATCTCTCTTTCATCACTGATCCAAAAAAATGGGTCTATGCCTCATTTTACAATAGTGGGTGGAGCCAAGAAAATAACTCCTTTATGCCTACTGGCCAACTGCACTGCCAATGCAGGACCGCTAGTTATAGAAGAGATAAGGCCCAATGTTATAGAGACCTTTATTCCAAACTGCCACATCTGTTTCAGGCAAGTTGGCCATCATCAGCACAATGCATGGAAGCAATGGAAGCAATGGGGGCTTATAGGGTGGCCATAAAGCAATGCTAATGGTAGCAATTATCCAGGCATGTTTAAAAAGAAAAATTTCCAGAAAGCCTCCATTGTCCTAAAAATAAGACCAGGAGATGCAAATGATAATTAATTGAGCCCAAGGTTGGATGACAGTGTGTGTGCCCAAAGCTACAGGGATTAATTCCCTACTATATAGCTATAAAATACCTAACAAATGTATACCTGTAAAATAAACACTGTAGTACCATTTTTCTTGCTGCCCATGCAACCATACATTGCTCTGATCGTGAGCAGAGGGTTCGGCCAAACCTTGAAGACAGCTGCTATTCTTAGGCCAATGAGCTGTGGCTAGGGCATTCCCTCTCTACAGCTACAATTATACAAAGGGGTAGGGGTACTTGAGGTATCATTGACTTAATATGGGCAAATGGCCTTATTGGGTCAAAGACCTAATATGGCCATTTGGCTATATTAGGTCTGTGATGTCATGATGAACCCCACCTTGTGTATGTGCATTTGTGAAGTGGTTTATTGGCCAACCGCTGATAGCTAACTTCCGAGATGGACCAAACCTGAAGTTCACCCTTCATCCTGAGAAATCATCTCTAAAAGCCCAATGGGAGACCAGCACTTCCAAGAATGGTGATCTCCTGGGGGCCCATCAGTTCTCACTAGTTCCTCCTGTTAACATCTTTGGGTCAATAACATTAACATTAACCTAATATAGCTATGTGGTCATATTAGGTCAATGATGTCATCCCTTCCTGTTTGTGTATGAGCAGCTTCAGGGTAGTGAATCTGCTGCCAGCAGCCCAACACTGACAGCTGACTTCTAAATTCAGCCAAACATGGACTTGGCCTGAACCAGAAGCCCATCCTTGATCCTGGGAAATCATCTCTCAAAGCCCAAAGGGAAACTAACATTTCAAGAGTGGTGATCTACTGGATGCCCAGTAGCTTTTACTAGTTCCTCCTGCTGATGTTCTTGGGTCAAAAAACATTAACCTAATATGGCCATGCGCCCATATTAGCTCAATGATGTCACCAGCAACCCTACCTCTTTGTGTACATGTAGCTGCGGAATGGCACACCTGCAGTTCATTGGCCCAGCACTAACAGCTGACTTCTGAACTTGGATCAAACCCGTGGCTCATTCTTAAACCTGAGAAATCATCTCTTGAAACCAACACTTCAAAAAGTGGTGAAGCCTTTGTTCTCTGTGAACAGCAGGTTTATCTTTCAGGGCAGATCAGCTAAGAAGAGACTGGTAAACACAAGAGTCTGGATCTCCACCTGTTGGCTGTAACTGTTAGTATAAAATGTTCAAATACTTTATTTCATATGTTTTTACTTTAAACAAAAAATAAGAATTCTTTTTTTTTGTTTATAACATAATAAATACATACACAAATATGTACAAAACGCTATATATATACATATACAGAAATACATACATATTTATAAAACACTATATATTCCTTTTAAGTAGATGTGCATTAAAATATTCCTGTCCCAGGAGGGCATGCACCTGTAATCCATGGGCTACGAGACAGGATAAATGGCTACCTCTGATAACTGTCCCATCCTTTAAGCGCCTCTTACTTTTGGATTATTCCATCCCCGCAGTACCCGCTGCCATGATGGTAAGTCAGCTCTGGAGATGGCTCACTCTCTCCTTTAGATGTCATTGTCACAATCTGGTATCTGTAGACACTTCCATGCCCCAAAGCTCTGCAAAACAAAACATATTCTAAATCTGGGATGTACTCTCACATAAAAATCTCTGGATAAATTACACCATATGACCAAAAGTTTATTAACACCTGACCATCACACATATCCAAGCATGCCCCTCCTGGGTCCAACTCTGATGCCATTCAACAACGCTGGTTGTTTTTGGCTACAACAAAGTCTTGTGTTGGGTGAAACATGTAAGTTGAGGGCCAAGAGGAGGGCTTCCTTTAAGTTTGCCCTGGAATAATAAAGTTTTATAAACACTGAATCATATGGTGGGCTGCTGGTTGTTTTTCTCTGGATGGGTTAACGGTTTGAGGTTAAAATGAGCCCCTGCTTGGTGTCTGCTCCCGTTCCTTGGTCTACTATATAGGACGTGGGAGCAATGAGAAACATTTTGGTGAAAAGCATAAGTTGAGTATCATAGCGGTGCTTCCTTTATGTTTGCCCCGGAATAATAAAGCTTTACAAACCACTAAACTCTGATCCACTATTCAGGACTTGGACTTGAGGTTACAATGAGCTTGGTGTCTGCACCTGTTCCTTCTAGGATGTGATCCACTATATAGGACTTGGGAGCAATGGGAAACGTTTTGGTTATGGTTACGATGAAGTTCAGTGTTGGGTAAAATGCGCAAGTTGAGGACCAAGGCTGGGGCTTCTTTGAAGTTTGTCCTAGAATAATAAAGTTTTACAAACACTGAAGCTGGGTTCCCACTGCATCACGAAGCGGCTCACAGCAGGGGTCCGGTGTGTCCCCATTCACAGTTTCAGGTCCGATTTCAGCCCAAATTTTTAGTGGAATTCAAAGCTGAAACAGACCAGAAGATGCACAGGACGCCGCTCTGGAGGTGTGTGAACCGGCTCCATAGAGAGCCCGTCACAATCTCATGACATGCAAATTGGATACAAAGAAACCCTGCATCCAATTTGCAATAGTGTAAACCCAGTCTTAATGATATGGTGTTCTGCTGGCTGTTTTTGAGGTTAGAATGATCCTTGATATCTGCCCCTGTTCCTTCTAGGATGTGATTCACTATACAAGACTTGCCAGCAATGGGAAACTTTTTGGTTTTGTCTACGATGAACTTTAGTGTGGGGTGTAATGTGTAAGTTGAGGACCAAGACTGGGGCTTCTTTGAAGTTATTCCTGGAATAATAAAGTTTTACAAACACTGAATGATACGGTGTGCTGCTGGCTGTTTTTCTCTGGATGGGTTAACAGCTTGAGGTTAAAATGAGCCCCTGCTTGGTGTCTGCTCCCCTTCCTTGATCTACTATATCGGACTTGGGAGCAATGGGAAACTTTTTGTTGAAAAGTGTAAGTTGAGGACCAAGGTTGGGGCTTCTTTGAAGTTTTTCCTGGAATAATAAGGTTTTACAAACACTGAATGATATGGTGTGCTGCTGGCTGTCTTTGAGGTTACAATGATCCTTGATATCTGCACCAGTTCCTTCTAGGATGTGATCCACTATATAAGACTTGGGAAACTTTTTGGTTTTGGCTACAATGAAATTGAGTGTGGGGTGAAATGTGTGAGTTGAGGACCAAGACTGGGGCTTCTTTGAACTTTTTCCTGGAATAATAAAGTTTTACAAACACTGAATGATTTGGTGGGCTACTGGCTGTTTTTCTCTGGATGGGTTAACAGTCTGAGGTTAAAATGAGCCCCTGCTTGGTGTCGGCCCCCGTTCCTTGATCTACTATATAGGACTTGGGAGCAATGGGAAACTTTTTGGTGAAAAGCATACGCTGAGTACCGAGGCAGGGCTTCCTTTGTGTTTGCCCTGGAATAATAAAGCTTTACAAATCACTAAACTGTGATGCACTATATAGGACTTGGGAGCAATGGGAAACTTTTTGATGAAAAGCATATGTTGAGTACCTTCATGTTTGCCCTGGAATAATAAAGCTTTACAAACCACTAAACTGTGATCCACTATACAGGACATGGGAGCAATGGGAAACTTTTTGTTGAAAAGCGTAAATTGAGGACCAAGGCTGGGGCTTCTTTGAAGTTTTTCCTGGAATAATAAAGCTTTACAAACACTGAATGATATGGTGTGCTGCTGGCTGTTTTTGAGGTTAGAATGATCCTTGATATCCGCTACTGTTCCTTCTAGGATGTGATCCACTACAAAAAGACTGGGGAGCAATGGGAAACTTTTTGGTTTTGGCAACGATGAAGTTTAGTGTTGGGTGAAATGGGTAAGTTGAGAACCAAAGCTGGGGCTTCTTTGAAGTTTGTCCTGGAATAGTAAAGTTTTACAAACACTGAATGATATGTTGTGCTGCTGGCTGTTTTTCTCTGGATGGGTTAACAGTTTGAGGTTAAAATGGGCCCCTGCTTGGTGTCTGCTCCCGTTCCTTGATCTACTATATAGGACTTGGGAACAATGAGAAACATTTTGGTGAAAAGCATAAGTTGAGTATCATAGAGGTGCTTCCTTTATGTCTGCCCCAGAATAATAAAGCTTTACAAACTACTAAACTCTGATCCACTATACAGGACTTGGGAGCAACGGGAAAATTTTACTTATATTGGACCGTTATAACTGCTGTCCAAACATTAGCACATTCTGATTCACATCACTTTATGGAATTTAAAAACCCTTTCCCACCCACCTGCCACAGCCCTTCAACTGGGTCCTAAGGTGGGAACAGACTTGCCTGTTGGCTGTCGCAGTGGTCACATGATTGGGAGCCACTCCTGACAACTCACGAGCAGGGTCCAACAACTACAGGCTTCCTGTAGAGAACGACAAAAGGGCAGAGACAGGACCGGATGGGACAGATTTGCCTATTGGCTGTCACAGTGGTCACATGATTGGGAGCCCGCCCTGGCAGCTCACGAGCAGGGTCCACCCACTACAGGCTTCTTGTAGAGAACTACAAGAGGTCTGGAGGCAAGATCGGATGGGACCGACTTGCCTATTGGCTGTCACAGTGGTCACATAATTGGGAGCCAGTCCTGACAACCCACGAGCAGGGTCCACCCACTACAGGCTTCCTGTAGAGAACTACAGGAGGGGGGCAAAACAAAACCAGGAGGGACAGACTTGCCTATTAGCTGTCACAGTGGTCACATGATTGGGAGCCAGTCCTGACAACTCACGAGCTGGATCCACCCACTGTAGGCTTCCTGTAGAGAACTACAGGAGGGGCGGAGACAAGACCTGACAGGGGGGACTTTTCTATTGGCTGTCACAGTGGTCACGTGATTGGGAGCCAGTCCTGACAACTCACGAGCAGGTTCCACCCACTGCAGGCTTCCTGCAAATAACTACAGGAGGGGGCGGAGACTAGACCAGATGGGACGGACTTGCCTATTGTCTGTCTCAGTGGTCACCCCCCAAAAACAGCCACCCACAGCTCATGGACAGCAACAGACGGTCTTGGTTACTTGGGAAGCCATGGCCCAGTCTGAATAATGTTTCCAGGTTTCAGTCCGCCTACAACCCGGACACATGATTCAAAACCTGGATTGTCCTGGTGACGGGTGGCAACTCTAAGAGGCAATGACCGGTCTTTTTTACAGGAAGCATTACAGCACAGATCTGGAAGAAATGTATAAATCACACCAAGATTCAAGAAGAAGACACATGATGAATGGATTTAGAAAATATTTGCTCATCTCCGAGTTCAGCTTTAGGAACATACAGAGAAAAATTCCAGAAACAGGAAGAAGATGGAAGAACTTTGGGAATAATTTATCCTGTCCCGTAGAAGGGAGATGAAACAATATGTTAGAATGATCACGGTGTCTCCCCATTAAATGTCACTTATAAAGTTAAGGCAAGAATTTTGGCAATAAGATTAGACGTTAATCTTCAGGGGATCCTGGGAGACTAACCATGTGGTTTTCGGAACACACTGACTACAGATCAGATTTTTTGAGTTACACACGATGCTGGAACACTGTGCTGAATATAATAACAAACTCCGCCATCTGTTTATTGATTGCAAACAGTCCTGAGATAGCGTAAGAAGAGAAGCATTATATAAAACAGAATCGGAATGTGGAATTTGTATTAAATTAATAAGGATAGTAATAATGACATTTACAGATACAAGAAGTAAATTGATATCCTGCCATGCAGACTGTTTGAAGTGGAACTCCAATTCACAAGAAAAAGAAAATAGTAATGGTTCAAACTAAAAAAAAAAAAAAATTGCGGCAATTCCTCCATTCAATAAGGGCATTTCCCCCTTTGGTACTTTTTTCTGCCATTAGATGCCCTCACTCTTTTAGGCTGAATGACTGCAAACCTCATTGAACCCACTTTCCCGTCAATAAGGACCCGTCCCCTGCAGCATTTATTTCTGCCATTAGATGCCTTTGCGTTGAACGACTGAAAACCTTATTCCACCCACTTTCCCTTTACTCAGCCCACCTTTGTGATAAAAAAAAGATAAAGTAAACTAAAAAAGCTGTTCTCCTTTTATTTTTTAGCTCATATAAATTGGAAATAGAACTTGAATACACAGGTGTGCAGGTTCATTATATACCAAGCGTAAGGATAGCTCAGGAATGTTGGAGGTTGGGCTTAGCCAGGAGCCAGGAGGTCTCAACCAGGGGTCAGGTCTACCCCAGTCAGGAGGTGTCAGCCAGGGGTCAGGCATGCCCCAGCCAGGAGTTCTCAGCCAGAGGTCAAGTGTCCTCCAGCCAGGAGGTCTCAGCCAGGCATCAGGTGTACCCCAGCCAGGAGACAGAAGGCCTCATCGTAGGAGTCAATTGGGCTCCTATCGAGAAGTCAGAACATGGACCTGGGCAGCAAGGTGCTGCAATCTACAAGGCTGAGCGAGCTCAAAAAAGCTGGTAGTCTGAGGGACCAGTATTCAAAGCAGCGGTGCTGTCGAAGCTTAGCCAGGTGGGCTTGGTGTTTTTCAGTTGACTGTTCATTTTGATGTTGGAAACCCCTGCATGGGCAACTGATTTCTTGGTGAACTGTTTAAGAAAAGTTAGCTGCCTAAAATGCAATTTGGACTAACACAACTCAATGGAAAACGCATCAACCACAAGAGCATAATCGCCCCAACACCACAGAACCCAGAAGTGGAACCTGGGATACATGGTGGTGGGATGAGACTTTGCCTTACCTGCCAACGTTATCTGGCATTTTTACAACCACCCAAAATATTTCTACAAGAGAGCCGATAGTTGGCTCTGGAAGAACACACATATTCCTGGCTGCAAGATCAACAGGTATTTTCTGTGCTTGACCAACATTTTTGAAAAATGAAAACAAATGCAGGACTGGTAAGCTGCAAAATGTTAAATACTTGTTCTCGGGCTTAGTTATCTTTTAAATGCATACTGATACAAAGATGACTACACATGGTGTGCAACAATTTAAGATGACTGAATGTTGTTTTTATAAAAATAAAGTGTTATGGTGATAATCAGAGGCAAGGTCAAGGACAGACTAAGGATCAATAAACAAATATCACTGAAACCACAGTCAAAAAAAGTCAAGGGTCAAGAGCTGGCTCCAAATGAAAGGCATTCAAGGTCAACGACAACCCAACAAAACAGAAAAACAGCAAAACATTCTTATGCAAGTAGAGCTATAAGTATTGATCTTCAGTAACTATCGATCTTCATATATCCAAAAGCTGCACTGCGAATGTCCACTCACTTGGTTATAAGGTCCCAGGTCCTTTTCCAAGGGTGGGATAAGGAATGAATTACTTTACAATTGAACTTGAACATGTTTAAATGCCTAGAAGATCAGAAGGAGGGAAAGGGACAAGATATCTAAAGGATTTCTACCTAGAGCACAGTTTCTGATCTTCTGCACATCTTTCTTGCCTCCGTCTCTAGGTTTCCGCTTTTGAAGGGCTATGCTAGCTAAACACATAAGGCATGGCTTCTTGCTGCTGAACTGTGTCTACGCTAAATCTTAGAGTTCCAAGGTAGAACAGCTGAAAAGGTTCATGTGTACACTTTTCAGTCTACTCAAGACTCACCACCAGTCTTGTGGTGGACAGCTACAGCTGCTTCCTCAATGCCAATTAGAAGAGTTTCCAGTAGCCAACATTTTCAGGACTCTTCAAAGTAGAAGAGATTCCTGCAGCACTTCAAGCCATAGGCCCAAATGCCTAGGGAAAAAGATGGCTCTCGCATCAGCTTCCTGAAAATGCAGAAGCCCAGAAAGAAAGACCATGTTCCAAGAAGTGTCTCAAATAGTAATGTTAGTTTTTTGCACCTCTTATGGGACTTTGTTGGGAACCATACATAAAGACATAAACATTTATCTCAAAGCAGCATCCTGACAGGGCCAAAGCCCAGGAGGAAAAAACATGTTCCAAGAAGTATCTCAGATATTAATATCTTCCCAGCCAACTCACCACCTCTCTTGTGGTGGACAGTTATAGTTGCCAGCTCAAGGCCATTTAGAAGAGCTTCCAGCAGCCAACATCTTCAGAATTCCTTCAAGAATAGGAGATTTCTATAGCACTCCAAGCCCTAGGCCCAAAGGGCTAGGGCAGGGGTAGGGATAAAGATGGTTCTCACATCAGCTTCCTGAAAAGTCAGAAGCTCAGAAAGACCATGTTCCAAGAAGTGTCTCAAATATTGTTTGTTTTTTTGTACTTCTTATCAGACTTTATTGGGAACCATACATAAACATTTGTCTTAAAAAAATACAAAAGGGTTCTTTATTTATAATACATTATAAAAATCTTTGCCACAAAACTTGCAGCAGTGTTAAAACTGATGTGATCAAGACAATGACATAGGATCAATATTACAGCAGTACATTGGTAGAGAGTGGTACAACCAGTTGTTATCCACTGATTGGGAGGTCACCTCCACGGTGTACTTGAATACTCCAACACGTTTTGAACATAGACTAAAACATATTGATCCTATGTCATTGTCTTGATGATGTGTAAGGAAACAATGTTTTAACATGCCACAAGTTTTGTGGCGAAGATTTTTATAATGTATTATCAATAAAGAAATAAAGAAAACATTTGTATTTTTTAAGACAAGTGTTTATGTCATGTATGGTTGCCAACAAAGTCCCACAAGAGGTACAGAGGCGAGGAGTGGCAGCAGCCCATACCTACACTTGAAGGGTAGTATAAATCTTGTCTCAAACATTAAGACCTTCCTAGCCAGCTCACCACCTTTCTTGTGTTGGACATTTACAGTTGCTACCTCAAGGCCAATTAGGAGAGTTTCCAGCAGCGAGCATCTTCAGGATAACTTCAAGAAGAGATTACTGCAGCATTCCAAGCCCTACACCCAAAGGCCTAGGAAGAAAGATGGTTCTCACAGCAGCCTTACAGGGCAGAAGCTCAGGAGGAAAGATATTAATACCTTCCCAGCCATCTGGAACAATTACATTTGCTTCCTTTATGTCAATTAGAAGAGCTTCCAGTAGCAAACATCTTCAGTAGAGTTGAGTGAACCCGAACTGTAAAGTTCGGGTCCGTACCGAAATTTCGGGTGTCCGTGTCCCGAATCCGAACCCGAACCTTCCGGAAAACGTTCGGGTTCGTGTTCTGGGTTCTGGTATTTTTTTTATCACACATGTTGAATAGCTGCAGGGCAGCCAATCAACAAGCGTTACACTGGTTTTCCCTAGAAGCCATCACGGCCATGCCTACTAATGGCATGGCTGTGATTGGCCAGTGTATGATGTGACCCAGCCTCTATATGAGGCTGGAGTCACAGTGCTGCATGTCACATGCTCTCAGGCTAGTGAAGGGAGAGGATGCTGCCGGCGCTGTGAGGGACAGATTGTGAGGGACAGATTGTAGATCTAATAACTAGGTAGTGATTACTACTACTGCTGTGAGGGACAGATTGTGAGGGACAGATTGCAGATCTAATAACTAGGTAGTGATTACTACTACTGCTGTGAGGGACAGATTGTAGATCTATAACATCTCATCCTGCATTACAGAAAGATCTGATTACAGAACGATCTGATACTGGACTAGGTAGAGATTAGTACTGCTTTGACGGACAGATTGCAGATCTAATAACATCTCCCATTCTCCCATTTTTCTTCCTTTTGCAGCCCTCTAGCACTTTCCAGGACTTTTTTACAGTCATTTTTGTGTCGAAAAGTTCGGGTCCCCATTGACTTCAATGGGGTTCGGTGTCCAGGTTAAAGTTTGGATGACGTTCGGTACCAAACCCGAACGTTTTCGGAAAGTTCGGCCGAACCCGAACGTCCAGGTGTTCGATCAACTCTAATCTTCAGGATTTCTCCAAGGAGAGGAGGTTCCTGAAGCACTTTAATTCATATGCCCAAAGGCATAATGAGAAAGATGGTTCTCACAGCAGCTTTCTGAAAGGGCAGAAGCTCAGAAGGAAAGACCATGTTCCAAGAAGTGTCTCTAATAGCCAGCCAGCTCACCTCAAATTTCTCAAAAAAAATTCTCAAATATTAATACCTTCCCAGTCAGTTCGCCACCTCTCTTGCAGGTGAATTACAGTTGCTACCTCAAGGCTAATCAGAACAACTTCTAGCAACCAGCATCTTCAAGGTTCCTCCAAGCTCCACACCTGCAGCACTTCAATTCTTTGGCCAAAAGGCCTAAGGAAAAAAAAAATGGTTCTCACAGCAACATCCCTGAAGGAATGTATATATTCCAAGAAGTGTCTCAAATAATAATACCTACCCAGTCAAGCAAGCTCACCCCCTCTCTTGATATAAACAGTTACAGTTGCTACCTCAAGGCCAATTAGAAGAGCTTTCAGCAGCCAGCATCTTTAAAATTCCTCGAAATAGATGAGATTCCTGCAGCACTCTAACCCCTAGGCCTAAAGGCTTAAGGAGAAAGATGGTTCTCACTGCAGCATCTTTACAGGGCAGAAGCCCAGGAGGAAAGACCATGTTCCAATAAGTGTCTCAAATATTAATTCCTTTCCAGCCTACTCACCATCTCTCTCTACCTCAGGGACAATTAGAAGCAGCTAGCATCTTCGGGATTCCTTCAAGAAGAGGATATTTCTGCAGTGCTCCAATCCTTAGGCCTAAAGACCTAAGTAGAAAGCCGATTCTCAGAGAGGCATCCTCACAGGGCAGAAGCCCAAAAGGAAAGACCATGGAAACAAAAAGTGTCTCAAATATTTAGACTTTCCCAGCCAGCTTACCACCTTTCTTGGGGTGGACAGTTACAGTTGCTACCTGAAGGCCAATTGCAAGAGCTTCCAGCAGCCAACATCTTCAGGATTACTACAAGGAGAGGAGATCTCTGCATCACTCCAATCCCTAGTCCCAAAAGCCTAGGAAGAAAGATAGTTCTCACAGCAACATCCTTACAGGCCAGAATCTCAAGAGGGAAGACCATGTTCCAAGAAGTTTCGTGGATATTAATTCTTTCCCAGCCAGCTCACTAGGCCCTCCAAGCCTGCTGACTGAGTCATTAAACAATCATAACACGGTTATCCTGCTGGACCATGGTCAACAATAGCTGGCAGAGAAAGGACACACTGTGCTTAGAGAACACATAAGGAGACACAGGCAGGCTGGCCACTGCCTCCTAAAGATCACAAAAAAGAATTTGGTAAAATACTATATCTGTAAATGGCCAGTTCCATCCAGGGAAAACCTCACTGACTTATGGTGCCAACTAACTTGTGTAATACAAAAGGCTCAATTCACAACACCGTGGTTGTGCCCTTTAGAGTGTTCTCTACATAATGCTACAGACTGTCTGTTTATTCATGGTGCAGCTTTGGGATTTTCCTAAGAGAAGTGCATTGTTACGCTTTATATACATTTGCAGTTGTTTAACTCCAATCATTTTAGTTTTACTGTGCTATATATTTTTTTGCAGTGTAATCATTTTGACTGTGTCATCATTCTGTTTGTCATCACAGAGGTACTACAGCGCCGAGGAGGCATATGAGTTTGCTTTGTATCCTGGATGACAAAAGAAGTGAAGAAAGATTCTGAATTCGAGCCAGATAAAGGTAGTGAGACGCTGACAGATGCTTCTAAACCAGAGTCCGATAAATCCACAACAGAGTGCGAGAGAGCCAGAACTAAAACATTTTCCGCTTTGGAAATACAATTCCCGGTGACATTGTTCCCCTAACACCGTCTGAAAATAACTGGACTCATATTGTACATAACTTTTGGTCGTCATAATGCAGAGATGTCCAGGTTTGTCCATCTCACGCATGTCTTCTAATCATGGACAAACCACATATGTGCACATTAATTCCTTGTAAATGTCTTCGACAGGTCAGATGAACAGTGCAGTTATTTCTGACTCTTTGTGCAACAATGCTATGAACCTGAGGTGAAGTCTGTGGGCCTTGATGCAAAAGCTGACTTGGGGCCCCCCACTAGCACCCGCCGCTTGCCCCATGGCAGTGGCGGTGATGCTAGTCCTAGACTGACTGGGTATGTACTGTCCAAAAGAAAAGGAGGATGGTAGCATAGGGTAATGGCAATTATTACAGGAGGGGATATTCTTCTGCTGGCTATTGTTGGGGTCCTTTAAGAGCGTTGGTGCACTTAAGGACAGTACCAGTTAACCTGCATGCAGTAAATGTATAGTAAAAGTATGGTATAGTCTTATTCAGCGGCAGCTGATACATAAGGGGTGCAGGAGTGCCGTCCCCCTAATCTACATGTGCCCAACCCCTAACCTCCATGCAGGGCGTCGGATGCATTGGTTTTCTATGGGTTTTTTTTTGTGAAGCACATGATTAGAGCCGGAGGCTCTGCTTCAAAAAGGCTTGACTTGGGGCGCAGAGCAATGTGCCACGAGCCCACCCACTTGTGAGAATAGCAAATGTTGATTCGCTATTGCATTCCTGCTTCTCCTCCTGGGCAATCAGGACAGGAAGCGCAGACTGCGAGCCAGGACTTCTCGATCACATCACTGCCTGACCTCACAAATGCACTTCTGTAAGAATGTTCAAACATTCCCATAGACACACTCCTAAACCTTGTGGACAGCCTTCCCAGAAGAATTAAAGCTGCTGTAGCTGCAAAGGGTGGGCCAACTCAATATTGAACCCTATGGACTAAAACTGGGATGCCATTAAAGTTCATGTGCATTTAAAGGCCGACATACCAATACTTTTGACAATATAGTGTAGATCTGTACATTTTCTGTCAATCCAAGTTTTATTCTGTGTTGAGCCCTGATGAAGGGAGAGTGGTGCTGCCCCCTAACGCATTGGCTGTTTTTAGCCACAGCAAGGCTTCCCTTAATGGTTATGTAGTGAAGGAGAGGTCCCTCAAGCCCAACATCACTGCAATACCTTCCCAGAAGAGGTGAAGCTGTTATAGCTGCAAAGGGTGGGCCAACTCAATATTCAACCAGATAAAAAAATGTGTGTAGGGCGCTTTGAATAACAGGATTGAGGAGGAAATTGTCTGCAGTAAGGATGGATGCAGTTTATGCAACATGGTGTCCTCAAACACTAGGGCAGCACTCAATGAGGGAAGCAATCTCTATTATGAGGATAAAAACAAAAGAGGCCCCTCTAAGTGCAGCATTAAAAATACTTTAAAAACCCAAAGGGTTAAAAACACTTACAAGACATCAGATGAAAGAAGGCTCATCGTGATAATGTGTAGGGGTGGCAGTCCGGCATCAGTGTGGTCCCAGTGGTGGAGGTCCCAGAAGTGGTCCGATCTGCAGCAGGGAGTCCCAACCTGGCCAGCAGCTGAGGGAAGCCGCAGAAGTGAAAAAAATCAGCCGGGCTGCCGGGATCAGTGTGGAACATGAGACCCAGAAGTGACGTCAGCGGAAGGAGACCAACAACGAGCATGGACCGCAAACAGGAAGTGATGTAAAGAGGGCAGGACACGTTTCGGAACAACTGAACTGATTGGTTCTTTCTTCATACCAGTCAACTCAATATTGAACTCTAGGTCCTCCTTCTCATGCCAGCCAAGTCAATATTGAACTCTACGACCTCCTTCTTCATGCCAGTCAACTCAATATTGAACCCTATGGACTAAGACTAGGATGCCATTAAAGTTCATGTGCGTATAAAGGCAGGCGTCCCAATACTTTTGGTGATATAGTGTGTATTCACCCAAAAAAAAAAAAATCATACTTCTAGTAACTGAAAAATAAGTAGGATAAAGAAAAGACTGGTACAAAAGTGGTTAATGAGAATTTATAAAAAAATAAATAAAAAAAATTCCCTTTTTTTTTTTGCATGACTACATAATACAAACATTTATTAAAACGAAATTTCAAAATCCGTTTCCAGTCGTTTTAACATCGTAAAAGAGTTTCTCTACACAGCAGGTCAGCTTTGTGCTTTCTAAGCAATTAAAGCGACTTGCTTTGAGTAACGGCAAAGCCCCGGAGTTGCGATCCACCTTTTGATCATTCCTCTTTTCATTCTTCTCTATTCCCCCCCTCTGTCATTCTCAGGATTTTCTGAGGAATTTTTAAATTTAAGTTTACCAGAATCTCCTATTACAGCGCCGCTGAGGTCAGTTCAGGACACCGGCCAGCATTCTCTCCCCTTTTTGCTTGGAGCGCTATCAGAGTGCTTTTCATTACGATTGTCTGCTCTTTTCAGAACGGGTACGGAGCATAAATAGTCAAGCCAACGGTGGATGGTAAGCCACTACGGCAATTCTTTAAAAATTCTGATAGAAATACTTAATGAAAAGGTACTGGAAATAAATAAAATAAAAATCTCCAACTCATGACAAGTCTAAAAAAAAAAAAAAAAATCTAGAAAAATGTACTGAGAGAAATATATCCAGAATCCATTTCGGAGATGCAA
>BLSH010535245.1:68807-79677 GCA_018402905.1 Glandirana rugosa
CCGCGACATTATCCTCTAAGACCATTTGAATTTAAATTTTTAAGGAGTCTTTTAGGACTCTTGGTCAGCTTTGTGCTTTCTAAGCAATTAAAGCGACTTGCTTTGAGTAACGGCAAAGCCCCGGAGTTGCGATCCACCTTTTGATCATTCCTCTTTTCATTCTTCTCTATTCCCCCCCTCTGTCATTCTCAGGATTTTCTGAGGAATTTTTAAATTTAAGTTTACCAGAATCTCCTATTACAGCGCCGCTGAGGTCAGTTCAGGACACCGGCCAGCATTCTCTCCCCTTTTTGCTTGGAGCGCTATCAGAGTGCTTTTCATTACGATTGTCTGCTCTTTTCAGAACGGGTACGGAGCATAAATAGTCAAGCCAACGGTGGATGGTAAGCCACTACGGCAATTCTTTAAAAATTCTGATAGAAATACTTAATGAAAAGGTACTGGAAATAAATAAAATAAAAATCTCCAACTCATGACAAGTCTAAAAAAAAAAAAAAAAAAAAAAAAAATCTAGAAAAATGTATTGAGAGAAATATATCCAGAATCCATTTCGGAGATGCAACGAAGAATTAAAGTGGAAGAGCTTAACCACTTAAGGACCGTTTTTCAAACTTGTTATTTACAAGTAAAAATAATTTTTTTTTTGCTGGAAAATTACTTAGAACCCCCAAACATTATATATATATATTTTCAAACACCCTAGAGAATAAAATGGCAGTTGTTGGAATACTTTACGTCACACAGTATTTGCGCAGCGGTCTTACAAACTCAATTTTTTTAAAAAAAATACACTTTTTAAATTAAAAAAATAAGAAAACAGTAAAATTAGCCCAAATCTATTTTGTGGAAGATAATGTTGCACCGAGTAAATTGATACCCAACATGTCATGCTTCAAAACTGCGCCCCCCTCATGGAATGGGCGACAAACTTTGGTACTTAAAAATCTCCATAGGTGAGCCTATTTGAATCCCCCATACCTGACACGCCCAAGTTCTTCCTGCTTGGTTTGTTAGCACCAAAGCTGACCAAACAGCATAAAAAACTGCTCAGATATATACTCACTGCTTAGTCGCCCTAAACTGGAAGAGACAGCCCCCTCCCCACTGCTGAGGCTCTATACGCTAGGGTAAAAGATGTCAAACTGATGGAGCGTATGACGGCTAGAATGCAGGAGAGGCTGGAGGCTCACGACGGGATATAGGGGCTTTGGCATCGCCGGGAGGACACACCGTTGGTGAGACATGACCCTTTCAACTACTCTTCTTCTTTCCTTCTTCTTCATCTTTCCCTTTTACAGAACTTTCTTTAAAGCTTGTTCCAGTTTAATTACTTCTCGCATAAGGTACTCTAAGCTACTATGAGTCAGTCAATAAATTGGGTAGTGGACCACACATTACAGTTGACTACCAAGAATGGAAATGACTTCATCTCAGGAGGAAAGGTACTTCTCTAGCTGATGAGCCCAGTGCCCACGTACTGAGCGCTTGTACTGTACTTACAGAGCTATGTGTTAAGCCTATGTCAACTGACCTTTTATATCCTGAATATCGCAATGTCTAAATCGCGGAAATAGGCTTCCCTTCTTTGTACTATGACTGTATGAGAATAACCTTTGTTCTATACATATACAATAAAAACTGTTAATTGAAAAAAAAAAAAAAATCTCCATAGGCGACGTTTAAAAATTTCCACAGGTTACCAGTTTTGAGTTACAGAGGAGGTCTGGAGCTAGAATTATTGCTCTCACTCTAACGATCGCGGCGATACCTCACATGTGTGGTTTGAACACCGTTTACATATGTGGGCGCGACTTGCACATGCGTTTGATCTGCACGCGAGCTCGGCGGGGCGTTTTACATTTTTTTAATTATTTATTTTACTTTTATTTTTTATTTTTATGCTGTCTTTTAAAAAAAAAAAAAGATCACTTTTATTCCTATTACAAGGAATGTAAACATTCCATGTAATAGAAAAAATCAGGACAGGGCCTCTTTAATGTGAGATCTGGGGGTTAAAAAGACCTCAGATCTCACATTTACACTTAAAAGCAATAAAAAAAAAATAAAATTCCCCTTTAAGAACATTGGGCGGGAGTGACGTTTTGACGTTGCTTCCGTCATCCAATGGCATGGAGTCGAGTGGGGGCCATCTTTCCCTCACTCGACTCCATGCCTCGCAGGGGAGAGGATCGGGTCGTCTCCGCCGCTACCAATGGATCCGGTAAACGGCGGTGGGGTCTGGGGTCAAAAAGACCTCAGATCTCACATTTACACTTAAAAGCTATTAAAAAAAAAATTCCTCTTTAAGACCATTGGGCAGAAGTGACGTTTGACGTTGCTTCCGTCATCCAATGGTATGGAGTCAAGTGGGGGCCATCTTTCCCTCACTCGACTCCATGCCTCGCAGGGGAGAGGATCAGGTTGTCTCCGCCGCTACCGATGGATCCGGTAAGCGGCGGAGACGACCAGGACGCGGCAGGAGGGGGGGCACCTCTTCCGCAACAAAATAAAAGTGATCTTGCGGTGAATCTGCCGCAGAGACCACTTTTATCCCAAAGCGGACCTCCCGCCGTTTTCAATAATACTGGCGTTATGCCAGCTATGTGCTGCCATAACAACAGTATGCAATGTCAAGGTACCGACATATAACAACGGCGGTCGATCCGGTAGTGGTTAGTAACCTATGAGCTTCTCTGGTCCCCTGCCGATGCTGTGGGCTCCTCCTCTTCCCGGTGCTCTGGGCTCCTCCTCTTTCCAGTGCTTTAGGCTCCTTCTCTTCCCAATGCGCCACCATAGGAAGTCGCTTCCTTTTGGGGGCACACCTATAGGGTGGTGTGCCCCCACCAAAAAAAAAGAAAATCACTTTTCCTAGCACAAATCCTCTACCCCTCAAATTTCTCCTCCAAGTACACATCCACCCCCCCACTTCAAATCCCTCCTCCCAGCACAAATCTTAGCCCCCTTATCTCTCCCCCCAGCTCAGATCCCCCCCCCCCAAAACCCCAGAGCATCCCCCCAAAAAAAAATCACTTCTCATAGCACAAATCCTCTACCCCTCAAATTTCCCTTCCGGGTACTCATCCCCCCCACCCACCCCAAATACCCCTTTCCAGCACAAATCCCCCCCCCCCACAATCCCCATGTTACCACAGTGCTCAGGGCAGCCACTCACTACATATAATGGTGTATTAATAAATACAGAGCTGGATTAATATGTGTCTTTTATATATGCCTGGACGTCGGCATTAAGCAACAGATCCTGGATGTGTGGCACACTGATAAAAAATGCCCCCTGTGCGTTGATTTTCAATTTGTTTTAAAGGGGCCCAGTAGAACCTCAGCTTATTAGTACCACCCCTCAGCAGATCCCTAGCTCATTAGTACCCCTGTTCAGCAGATCCCTAGCACATTGGTATCCTCGTTCAGCAGATCCCCAGCTCATTAGTACCCTTGTTCAGCAGATCCTCAGCTCATTAGTACCCCTGTTCAGCAGATCCCCAGCTCATTAGTACCCCGTTTCAGTAGATCCTTAGCTCATTGGTGCCCTCATTCAGCAGATCCCCTACTCAGTAGTACCCCCAGCTCTGCTGATCCCGCACTCAGTAGTAACTTCCAGCTCTGCTGATCCCCCACTCAGTAATAATCCCCATCTCTTCTGATCCTCTGGTTTGCCGATCCTCCTCTCTACCTCTGGTCCTGTTCACCTCCCACTATATTGCTCCCACGCTGCAAATCACATGTGACAATTCTAGTTTCTCCTGCTCTAGTCCCCCAGCTCTGTTGACCCTCTTCCACTCAGTCCTCTCTCTCCAGTCCCCGCTCACCTTCCACTATAGCGTTCCCATGTTACACACCATGTGTGCCGTCAGATAGTTGCTCCACTCCAGTCTGGACCCCGCTCAACCTCCCGCTGCTCCACACCAGATGTGACATCTGCACCAGACACCCCCAAAATATATAAACATGAACCAGAAGTGACTGCTGATGACCACTTCCCAGTTTGCTTGATGGTTTCCCAGTGCATCCTGGGACATCTCATACTTGCAATACCTCCAAAACAAAGCAAAGCTAAAGCTAGATAGGAGCTCCTCAAAGCTGTAGGCGCTGTTAGCGAGTGTTGTCATCAGCGGCGGCCCGTCCAATGCGAGGCGCAAGGGTGCCGCCCCCCTAATCCATGCGCCCGCCCCCTAATTTACATGCAGGGAGCCAGGTGGATGGATTCCAATGTTTTTTTTTTTTTTTAGAAGCATGTGATTAGAGCCTGAGGTGCTAATTGGCTTTAAAAAAGGGCCCTCCCCGTACTGCAAGAAACCATAGGTAGAATGAATAAAACCATGTTACACTCTAAAATGCTTGCCATCGAGACGAACAGGGTCCGTAAATTCGAAGCTCAATGGCAGCCTTGGATCGAACACTGCCTCCCCCCAGACTTTCAGGAAGAATTGTTACTGCCGTTCTAATGACGACATAGCTACCTAACTCTGATGGGTCCCTATCCTCGCCGCCATGCTGGTCCGCCCGACATCCATCCCTTCCCCTCCCCTCCCCTCTTCTTTCTCTTACTCCCCTACTTCCCTATCTTAATCTCACTGTTCCAAATTCTGCTCCAAATATGGCATGTTTATTATAATTGCTTTCTCATTCTATGTTGGAATCCACACACTCATAATTGATGTTCCTTACAACCGCTGCAGACCAAAATGTCTAGCCACAAGTACCATCAGTACAGATCCTCTACCAACAACTTCAATACCAACTGAGGGTAATTACTTCTTGTTGGGGATAAGCCTTCACCCCTATGTGTCAGACGTATTGACTTTCCGACAGGCCTTGCGGAGGGGTAAGTGGGGGGGGCCCTGCCCTGATGGCACAGTGTGTACCCAATGGGGTGCCTCAGGAGACGGCCCTTCTCAGGCCCAACGTGTGGACCTAGTAGCTATCTTGACCCTCTATTTCCATGTGATATTGAAGGTACTCCCCCATTTCATGTTACTCATCCTATACCGCTCAGGTAGCCACCTTAATTGTTACCTGTACGTGTGTTGTAAACCCTGTTCAAATGTTGTGGTTCCGCCATTGTATTTGACATGCTGTAACTATTATAATCTTTAATAAAATTTCTTAAATACAAAAAAAAAAAAAGCCAAATCCGTCTCAGGAAGTGGGTCCTGAGACCCGATTGGCCGAGATGAGAAGCAATCCTATTGGCCATCAAGGAGGAGGAGGGAGGAGACGCAGGGTGAAGCCCCACCCACCGCCCGGGGTAAGCCCGCGACCTAGATGGGGTAAGCGCGGTGACCAATTGACCACCACTGGTTGTCATAGACTTCTTTGGAGGCTTTGGAGACGCTCTGAAGCACCAAGTAAGCGATATGGGATATCATTTTCTCTTTCAATAGTTTTTATTGATAGTTTACAAATATAAAGATACTTGTACAGGTAAAAAGTTGCTCAATGTTGTTTAACATTAGGAGTAGAGATTAATCTACAGATCAAAGGTATAACAATAACTTATAGCATAACATTAAAGTAGAATATCACCAGTGGTGTGTATTGTAGATTTCTACCATTTTGGTTTGGACTGTCAGGGTCCATCTCCTTCACGTCCACCCCAAGAGGGAACAATCTTGAACGGTGGAGTGACTCCTCGACAGCCCAATCCCAACCGCTGGGCTTACGGTGGACCAGTCATATACTTCAGTAAGTGGTACACGGTAAAGTAGTATGGGTGCATTATTGGTGGTTGCATATCGTCTATTATCTGGGATATTTGTCATCGATAGTTCCATTCAGCTTCCCATAGTACCAATAGCGCCATGGTGCCCATTGTTTGAGCAGTTTCTGTGTTTGAGTGATGGATATGGTCGAAATCTGTTCATATGAGTAGTGTGTGTCTGTCAAAGGCATACTTTGTTCGTGGAAGGGGGTAAGGGATTTTTCCAGTTTCTGGTTAGGGTAAGTCTAGCTGCCAGTAAGATGTGGATGGTTCCCTGGGGAGGGACTCTGTTGCAAGAGACAGTAGCGCCCAACCTGGGTTTGGTGGAACTGTTGTTTGGGCTATGTTGGATATGATAGTGAAAATGTCTTGCCAGTATTGTTGGATTTTTGGGCAATCCAATAAAATATGGAATGTGTCTCCCTTCCCTCCGCACATTCTCCAGCATTTGTTCGAGAGCTGAAGAGTTGAAGTGAGATGTTTTATCAGGAGTGAGATACCATCTGAGTGTTATTTTCGTGGATAGTTCTCTCAGTGTAGAGCGTTTGGTGACTTTCTGTGTGATTCCTAATGCTTTAGACCAAGCGTCATCATGGAAAGTCTGGCCCAAGTCTTTTTCCCATTGGATAAATGGGCGAGATTTGTAAAATTCTTGTTTGGATATCATTTTTATAGTGAAGCAAGGCAAACGTAACCTGGGAACAGGACTGTAAGGTGACCATTTTATTTAGCAACAGGAGCTTTGATTGGCATTCAGAGTGCTTTAAAAAAGCGTGTCCAATGCCACATTTTGAAGTGTAAACGAGCCCTTCTAGATTGTAATCTCAACATTCTGAGCTTAGATGGAGGACCAGGAGGAACTCTTGTAAGACCTGCACTGTCAGCAGAACACGTTGCCAACTACAGTATCGTCTACTGTACACTAATGAAATTGGGCTTCCATCCAGATATTGTGGTGACATCATGCAGCTTTTCCAATGGCTCAGCAGCCCACCGCTACAAATTAGTTTGGGACTGACCAGCGAAGGACGTTCCTAGCCATCGATCACCCTGTCTCTGGTCCAGTAAAACTGATATAACCCTTTTGCTTTCCCTACGTGGCTGGACTGTATTGAGCAGGGTTGTAAATCACGTAAAAAAAACGACTATTCCTGGTGCAATAAAAATGAAGGGAAAAGAAGCCTAGAGGAAAGCCCAGCTACGTGATCTGTCAAAGTCATGTGACCGCTTGCTGTGCAAAGTTGGGCTCTTCTGCATCTTCCTTGATGTTGCCCAAAATGAACACACAACTGGGAAAGGGTGGTATCAATCATCAATATGGTTTTTAACTCCTCACTCAACAATAGTCCACTCAATATGTATTTCAGGGTCCAATACAAATCAATTGAACAGAACAAAATGGACTTTATGGGTGCACAAAAGGCTTTTAATTATACACAAGCCACAGTAATAATGAAAACAGTGGCTGACCTAAAGCTGTTGTAAAGCTATTTTTTCTCAAAATAATAAATGTGTTATACTTACCTGCTTTGGGCACAGTGCAGCCCCGAACCTTCTCTTCTGGGGTCTCCCATTGGCAATGTTGGCTCCTCCTATTCTCTTCAAGTGGCTTACTATGGGGACATTTGTGTGAGCTTGATCCTGAGTCCGGGCTGTGTGCATCCATGGGCACACACGCAGCACTGGTAGGCCCCCGTCCTTCGCTCACTCCTCATAGGATTTGATCCGGCCAGTCTTCTCCATGAGGTCCTCTCTCTGTGCATGGTCGCATGGTATTCTTCATGGCCACTGTCACTGCCTAGCTTCAGCTGTCACAATACCTAGTTAGCCAATCTGTCCCTTAGTGGGCATGGACTCCCGTCTGTGACATATACACTGTGTGTATATGTAGATATATAGTTATATACTGTATATATACACTATATTACCAAAAGTATTGGGACACCTGCTTTTACATGCACATGAACTTTAATGGCATCCCAGTCTTAGTCCGTAGGGTTCAATATTGAGTTGGCCCACCCTTTGCAGTTATAACAGCTTCAACTCTTCTGGGGAGGCTGTCCACAAGGTTTAGGAGTGTCTATGGGAATGTTGGACCATCCTTCCAGAAGTGCATTTGTGAGGTCAGGCCAGTGGATGAGAAGGCCTGGCTCACAGTCTCTGCTCTAATTTATCCCAAAGGTGTTCTATCGGGTTGAGGTCAGGCCAGTCAAGTTCCTCCACCCCAAACTCGCTCTTCCATGCATTTATGGACCTTGCTTTGTGCACTGGTCCAAATCATTTGGTGGAGGGGGGATTATGGTGTTGGGTTGTTGTTCAGGGGTTGGGCTTGGACCCTTAGTTCCAGTGAAGAGAACTTTTAAGGGGCCAGCATACCAAGACATTTTGGACAATTTCATGCTCCCAACTTTGTGGGAAGAGTTTGGGGATGGCCCCTTCCTGTTCCAACATGGCTGCGCACCACTGCACAAAGCAAGGTCCATAAAGGCATGGATGAGCGAATTTGGGGTGGAGGAACTTAACTGGCCTAAACCTTGTGGACAGCCTTTCCAGAAGAGTTGAAACTGTTATAGCTGCAAAGGATGGGCCAACTCAATATTGAACCCTATAGACTAAGACTGGGATGCCATTAAAGTTCATGAGCGTGTAAGGGCAGGTGTCCCAATACTTTTTAGTAATATAGTGTGTATATATATACAGTATCTCACAAAAGTGAGTACACCCCTCACATTTTTGTAAATATTTTATTCTATCTTTTCATGTGACAACACTGAAGAAATGACACTTTTGCTACAATGTAAAGTAGTAAGTGTACAGCTTGTATAACAGTGTAAATTTTCTGTCCCCTCAAAATAACTCAACACACAGCCATTAATGTCTAAACCGCTGGCAACAAAAGTGAGTACTCCCCTTAGTGAAAATGTCCAAATTGGGCCCAATTAGCCATTTTCCCTCCCCGGTGTCATGTGACTCATTAGTGTTACAAGGTCTCAGGTGTGAATGGGGAGCAGGTGTGTTAAATTTGGTGTTATCGCTCTCACTCTCTCATACTGGTCACTGGAAGTTCAACATGGCACCTCATGGCAAAGAACTCTCTGAAAATCTGAAAAAAAAATATTGCTTTATATAAGGCCTAGGCTATAAGAAGATTGCCAAGACCCTGGATCTGAGCTGCAGCATGGTGGCCAAGACCATACACCGGTTTAACAGGACAGGTTGCACTCAGAACAGCGCCTCGCCATGGCCGACCAAAAAGATGAGTGCAAGTGCTCAGCGTCGTATCCAGAGTTTGTCTTTGGGAAATAGACGTATGAGTGCTGCCAGAATTGCTGCAGAGGTTTAAGGGGTGGGGGGGGGGGGGGTCAGCCTGTCAGTGCTCAGACCATACGCCGCACACTGCATCAAATTGGTCTGCATGGCTGTCATCCCAGAAGGAAGCCTCTTCTAAAGATGATGCACAAGAAAGCCCACAAACAGTTTGCTGAAGACAAGCAGACTAAGGACATGGATTACTGGAACCACGTCCTGTGGTCTGATGAGACCAAGATAAACGTATTTGGTTCAGATGGTGTCAAGCGTGTGTGGTGGCAACCAGGTGAGGAGTACAAAGACAAGTGTGTCTTGCCTACAGTCAAGCATGGTGGTGGGAGTGTCATGGTCTGGGGCTGCATGAGTGCTGCTGGCACTGGGAAGCTACAGTTCATTGAGGGAACCATGAATGCCAACATGTACCGTGACATACTGAAGCAGAGCACGATCCCCTCCCTTCGGAGACTGGGCTGCAGGGCAGTATTCCAACATGATAACGACCCCAAACTCACCTCCAAGACGACCACTGCCTTGCTAAAGAAGCTGCAGGTAAAGGTGATGGACTGGCCAAGCATGTCTCCAGACCTAAACCCTATTGAGAATCTGTGGGGCTCCTCAAACGGAAGGTGGAAGTGCGCAAGTTCTCTAACATCCACCAGCTCTGTGATGTCGTCACGGAGGAAGGGAAGAGGACTCCAATGGCAAGCTGTGAAGTTCTGGTGAACTCCATGCCCAAGAGGTTTACGGTAGTGCTGGAAAATAATGGTGGCCACAGAAAAGATTGACACTTTTGGCCTAATTTGGACATTTTCACTTAGGGGTGTACTCACTTTTTTTGCCAGCAGTTTAGACATTAATGGCTGTGTGTTGAGTTATTTTGAGGGGACAGCAAATTTACACTGTTATACAAGCTGTACACTCACTACTTTACATTGTAGCAAAGTATAATTTCTTCAGTGTTGTCACATGAAAAGATATAACCAAAAATGTGAGGGGTGTACTTACTTTTGTGAGATACTGTATATGTACACAGTGTGTGTGTATAGAGTGTCAGTATGCACAGATGTGTATATAGTGTGTGTATGGGGTACCGCTGTGCTATGAATAAGGAGGCAGTGCTGAAATAAATCATAGCAGGTGCTATGCACTGGGCTGTTAACATATTCCTGACCCTTGCACTACATATGTCGCATACATCTGACCCTGCCCCCTGTATATTACACAACTCTGAGCCCTACACTGGGCTGTACAATATGTCACATACTCCTGACCTCTGCACCCTATAGTCTGGGCTGTATGTTACATACTCCTTACCCCTGCACTCTGTACTCTGGGCTGTACATTACATACTCCTGACCCCTGCACCCAGTACTCTGTTCTGTATGTTAAATACTCCTGAACCCGGGGGCGCATGCGCGAAGCCGATGCAGTCAGACGTGCCTGCATAGAGCTCCGCTCCTGAGTGGACACCGCCGCCGGGCTACAGACAACCAGACCCCCGAGAACCGGCTCCAACCCCGCATAAAGTCTGCGTGAACCCCCGGAGACAGCTTCCATGGTCCCAATCGGAGCGAAGCCGAAGCTCCGGACCAAAAACATCAGGGACGCCCTGACGAGGCCTATCCTCAAGATGGCGGCGGCGCCCTCGCAGCAAGCCAGGTCGCCGCGCTCCCCGCGCTCACCGCGCTCCTCGCAGCCGCGATCATCACAGCCACAGCAGAGGCAGTCCTCGCAAGCACAGCTCTTCCAGGGTGAGTTAGACCAGGGTGACTGGTCCACATCTAACAACTCCCAGACTGACGTTTTCGCAAAATTTGAAGCCATGCTTAACAAGGCCCTAAAACA
>BLSH010535245.1:79687-91383 GCA_018402905.1 Glandirana rugosa
TTTAACAGGTTTTACAGAACCATACGACCGGGGAATTTTCAAGAGAAATGACCTTGATTCCCAGGTTCGGGTTGGGGACTTGTTGTTGGGTTGTGGTATTAGGGGGGAGGTGGTTTACTAAACCTGGTCACGTGTTTCGTTCCAGGTATTTACGTACCTTCTCGCTCAAACCCTGGGGAGGCTGTCCACAAGGTTTAGGAGTGTCTATGGGAATGTTGGACCATCCTTCCAGAAGTGCATTTGTGAGGTCAGGCCAGTGGATGAGAAGGCCTGGCTCACAGTCTCTGCTCTAATTTATCCCAAAGGTGTTCTATCGGGTTGAGGTCAGGCCAGTCAAGTTCCTCCACCCCAAACTCGCTCTTCCATGCATTTATGGACCTTGCTTTGTGCACTGGTCCAAATCATTTGGTGGAGGGGGGATTATGGTGTTGGGTTGTTGTTCAGGGGTTGGGCTTGGACCCTTAGTTCCAGTAAAGAGAACTTTTAAGGGGCCAGCATACCAAGACATTTTGGACAATTTCATGCTCCCAACTTTGTGGGAACAGTTTGGGGATGACCCCTTCCTGTTCCAACATGATTGGGCACCACTGCACAAAGCAAGGTCCATAAAGACATGGATGAGCGAGTTTGGGGTGGAGGAACTTAACTGGCCTAAACCTTGTGGACAGCCTTTCCAGAAGAGTTGAAACTGTTATAGCTGCAAAGGATGGGCCAACTCAATATTGAACCCTATAGACTAAGACTGGGATGCCATTAGTGTGTGTATATATATATATACAGTATCTCACAAAAGTGAGTACACCCCTCACATATGTGTAAATATTTTATTCTATCTTTTCATGTGACAACACTGAAGAAATGACACTTTGTTACAATGTAAAGTAGTGAGTGTACAGCTTGTATAACAGTGTAAATTTGCTGTCCCCTCAAAATAACTCAACACACAGCCATTAATGTCTAAACCGCTGGCAACAAAAGTGAGTACTCCCCTTAGTGAAAATGTCCAAATTGGGCCCAATTAGCCATTTTCCCTCCCCGGTGTCATGTGACTCGTTCGTGTTACAAGATCTGAGGTGTGAATGGGGAGCAGGTGTGTTAAATTTGGTGTTATCGCTCTCACTCTCTCATACTGGTCACTGGAAGTTCAACATGGCACCTCATGACAAAGAACTCTCTGAGGATCTGAAAAAATATTATTGCTATATATAAAGAAGGCCTAGGCTATAAGAAGATTGCCAAGACCCTGAAACTGAGCTGCAGCATGGTGACCAAGACCATACAGCGGTTTAACAGGACAGGTTGCACTCAGAACAGCGCCTCACCATGGCCGACCAAAAAGTTGAGTGCCGTGCTCAGCGTCATATCCAGAGGTTGTCTTTGGGAAATAGACGTATGAGTGCTGCCAGCATTGCTGCAGAGGTTGAAGGGGTGGGGGGGGGGGGTCAGTCTATCAGTGCTCAGACCATACGCCGCACACTGCATCAAATTGGTCTGCATGGCTGTCATCCCAGAAGGAAGCTTCTTCTAAAGATGATGCACAAGAAAGTCCACAAACAGTTTGATGAAGACAAGCAGACTAAGGACATGGATTACTGGAACCATGTCCTGTGGTCTGATGAGACCAAGATAAACTTATTTGGTTCAGATGGTGTCAAGCGTGTGTGGAGGCAACCAGGTGAGGAGTACAAAGACAAGTGTGTCTTGCCTACAGCCAAGCATGGTGGTGGGAGTGTCATGGTCTGGGGCTGCATGAGTGCTGCCGGCACTGGGGGACTACAGTTCATTGAGGGAACCATGAATGCCAACATGTACTGTGACATACTGAAGCAGAGCATGATGCCCCCCTTCGAAGACAGTATTACAACATGATAACGACCCCAAACACACCTCCAAGACGACCACTGCCTTGCTAAAGAAGCTGAGGGTAAAGGTGATGGACTGGCCAAGCATCTCCAGACCTAAACCCTTATTGAGCATCTGTGGGGCTCCTCAAACGGAAGGTGGAGGAGCGCAAGGTCTCTAACATCCACCACATCCGTGATGGCGTCATGGAGGAGTGGAAGAGGACTCCAATGGCAACCTGTGAAGCTCTGGTGACCTCCATGCCCAAGAGGGTTACGGCAGTGCTGGAAAATAATGGTGGCCACAGAAAATAGACACTTTAGGCCCAATTTGGACATTTTCACTTAGGGGTCATTGCGTCATTTCTTCAGTGTTGTCACATGAAAAGATAGAATAAAATATTTGCAAAAATGTGAGGGGTGTACTCACTTTTGTGAGATACTGTATATGTACACAGTGTGTGTATAGAGTGTCAGTATGCACAGATGTGTATATAGTGTGTGTATGGGGTACTGCTGCGCTATGAATAAGGAGGCAATGCTGAAATAAATAATAGCAAGTGCTATGCACTGGGCTGTTAACATATTCCTGACCCTTGCACTACATATGTCACATACATCTGACCCTGCCCCCTGTATATTACACAACTCTGACCCCTGCACTCTGTGCATTGCATACTCCTGTCTCCTGCACTTTGTGTGCTACATACATTTGACCCTTAAACTCTGTACACTGGGCTGTACAATATGTCACATACTCCTGACCTCTGCACCCTATAGTCTGGGCTGTATGTTACATACTCCTTACCCCTGCACTCTGGGCTGTACATTACATACTCCTGACCCCTGCACCCAGTACTCTGTTCTGTATGTTAAATACTCCTGAACCCTGCACTCTGTACTCTGGGCTGTACATTGCATAACCCTGACTCCTGCATTAAGTACTCTGGGCTGTACGTTACATTCTCCTGACCTCTGCACTCTGTACTCTGGGCTGTATGTTACATACTCCTTACCCCTGCACTCTGTACGCCGGGCTGTACATTACATGCCCCTGACCCCTGCAACCTGTACCATGTTCTGTATGTTAAATACCCCAGAACCCTGCACTCTGGGCTGTACATTGCATAACCCTGACCCCTGCATTAGGTACTCTGGGCTGTACGTTACATTCTCCTGACCTCTGCACGCTGTACTCTGGGCTGTAGGTTACATTCTCCTGACCCATGGGCGTCCGCAGGTAGGGGCAAGGGGGGGCAAGTGCCCCCCCCTGGAATCAGGGATCGCAAGGTGTCTGCGCAGATTGTGAGCAGGTGCTGGAACACTCTATGTACTTGCTCCTGGAACAGGAAGGAAGATTACACTGTGGACGGCAGCCGGCAGGGCTTCCCATCATCCGGTGTTAAGACAGCACTGACCTGCAGAAGCCTGTGCCAGGAGCCTGACCTGCCAATGTGAGTTATAGACAATTATTTTCTGTGGGGGGAAGAGAGCTCTGTGCGGGGGATTGGATATGTATACTGGCATAGCACACGCCTGGAATCTGCACCCTGTACATAGCACACACCTGGAATCTGCACCCTGTACATAGCACACGCCTGTAATCTGCACCCTGTACATAGCACACGCCTGGAATCTGCACCCTGTACATAGAACACGCCTGGAATCTGCACCCTGTACATAGCACACACCTGGAATCTGCACCCTGTACATAGCACACACCTGGAATCTGCACCCTGTACATAGCACACGCTTGGAATGTGCACCCTGTACATAACACACGCCTGGAATCTGCATCCTGTACATAGCACACGCCTGGAATCTGCACCCTGTACAAAGCACACGCCTGGAATCTGCACCCTGTACAAAGTGCATGCCTGGAATCTGCACCCTGTACATAGCACATGCCTGGAATAAAGTCTGCCATTTCCCCCTTTAAAATAAATAATTGTGAGTTGCGGCTAAGCCCCTCCCCTTCATGACATTGTCGAAAGGGGCGGAGCATGGGAGACCTTAAAATGATGCCCCCCCCCCTGAAAAAAGTTCTGTGGACGCCCATGTCCTGACCTCTCCACTCTGTACTCTGGGCTGTATGTTACATACTGCTTACCCCTGCACTCTGTACTCTGGGCTGTACATTACATACTCCTGACCCCTGCACCCTGTACTATGTTCTGTATGTTAAATACTCCTAAACCCTGCACTCTGAGCTGTACATTGCATAACCCTGAGCCCTGCATTAGGTACTCTGGGCTTTACGTTACATTCTCCTGACCTCTGCACTCTGTACTCTGGGCTGTATGTTACATTCTCCTGAAAACTGCACTCTGTACACTGGGCTGTATGTTACATACTCCTGAACCTTGGGCTCTGTACTGGGCTGTAAGTTACATACTCCTGACCCCTGCACCCAGGACTCTGTTCTGTATGTTAAATTCTCCTGAACCCTGCACTCTACTCTGGGCTGTACATTACATAACCCTGACCCCTGCATTAGGCACTCTGGGCTGTATGTTACATTCTCCTGACCCCTGTACTCTGGGCTGTACGTTGCATACTCCTGAACTCTGCACAATGGGCTGTACGTTGCATACTCCTGAACCCTGCACAATGGGCTGTACGTTGCATACTCCTGAACCCTGCACAATGGGCTGTACGTTGCATACTCCTGAACCCTGCACTCTTCACTCAGGGCTGTAAGTTGAATACCTCTGACCCCTGCGTTCTATATCATTGGCTGTATATTGCATACATCTGACCCCTGCATTCTGTATGCTTGGTTGCACATTCATTTACTTTTGGCCACTGCACCCTGTTCACTGGGCTATATGGTACTTTTAACCCTGACCTTCACCCTCTGTGTGCTGGGTTATTATTTTTCTTGGGTTTTAAGCTGTGCCCACAAAGTCAAAATTTATACATTTTAAAGTACCTTTCAAAAAAAAACATTATTTTCAGGAAATTATCCCGGGATGAAACGTCTCAAACCTTTAAACGGTCTCTGGAATCCTAACACATGGCAACTATAAATGTGTCATAGGCTCTTAGCTTCAAACTACATAATTCTATGGCACTATCAAAATTGTCTGCAGCTGGTGAGAGATCCCTCCCGTTCAATTGTTCCAACCTGCGCCACAAGACAATCGCCACGGCCATTTCATTTTTCAGGACTTTTATTTAACAAGGTCTGTTGCAATGTTTCCTATGAAACAATAAAAATAACCAGCCAGTTTGTGGGGATCAAAGCACACGAATGTTTCAGAACCTCGTGCTTCAGCGTTGATTAAAGGCATGGAGGAGTTTTGCTCTCCAAAACTTCATACTACTCAGGGTATGAAGACCCACCACAGGACAGATTGGGCAGGAGTGCCCTATGGATTTTTCTTAACCCTCCATCAATTGAAAAAGGAAGAAAATTTACTCCATCAAGGAAAGTGAAATTCCTGCCAATTCACTTGATAAACATTCGAACCATAGGGCATGGCCACCAGACATGAACATAGACCCCCTAGTCTGGGCATCCCCTAAAACACATGGAGTCTGGATGGCCAGACTAGGGGGTCAACGTTCATGTCTGGTGGCCATGCCCTATGGTTCGAAGGCTGTGGATCAGGGTCTATAGTAGGACCAATTCACTTGATAAACCTACTTAGAAATCAACAGGAAGTGGTCCTACATAAATCTAGTGAATCGTATATATATATTAGAAATACCAACAAAACATTGTTAACCCATATCTTTATGGCCACCAGAGAGACTATAGCCCATTAGAGTTGAGCGAACACCTGGATGTTCTGGTTCGGCCGAACTTCGCGGAAATGTTCGGGTTTGGTACCGAACGTTATCCGAACTTGACCCCGGACCCCGAATCCCCATTGAAGTCAATGGGGACCCGAACTTTTCAGCACAAAAATGACTGTAAAAAAAGTACTGGAAAGTGCTAGAGGGCTGCAAAAGGAAGTAAAATGGGAGATGTTATTAGATCTGCAATCTGTCCCTCAAAGCAGTAGTAATCTCTACCTAGTCCAGTATCAGATCGTTCTGTAATGCAGGGTGAGAGATCATTCTGTAATGCAGGATGAGATGTTATAGATCTACAATCTGTCCCTCAAAGCAGTAGTAGTAATCTCTACCTAGTTATTATCACTGCAATCTGTCCCTCACAGCAGTAGTAGTAATCTCTACCTAGTTATTAGATCTGCAATCTGTCCCTCACAGCAGTAGTAGTAATCTCTACCTAGTTATTATCACTGCAATCTGTCCCTCAAAGCAGTAGTAGCAATCTCTACCTAGTTATTATCACTGCAATCTGTCCCTCACAGCAGTAGTAGTAATCTCTACCCAGTTATTAGATCTGCAATCTGTCCCTCACAATCTGTCCCTCACAATCTGTCCCTCACAGCGCCGGCAGCATCCTCTCCCTACACTACCCAGAGAGCATGTGACATGCAGCACTGTGACTCCAGCCTCATATAGAGGCTGGGTCACATGATGCACTGGCCAATCACAGCCATGCCATTAGTAGGCATGGCTGTGATGGCTTCTAGGGAAAACCAGTGAAACGCTTGTTGATTGGCTGTCCTGCAGCTATTCGACATGCGTGATAAAATACCAGAACCCAGAACCCGAACCTGAACCTGGACTTTTTCTCAAACGTTCGGGTTCGGTACACGGACACCCGAAAGTTCGGTATGGACCACCCGAACTTTACAGTTCGGGTTCGCTCAACTCTATAGGCCATCCTTAAGTTTCACTGTGATCAAAAATAGCCTACAAGAAAAATTTATAATGAGACATGAACAGCAAACTTTAAGGCCTCATACACACGGACGTTTTTTGACGCCGGCGTTTTCTGGCGTTTTTTGCAGCTCTCCATGTTAGTCAATGGCCCCATAAAAACGTTGGCGTTTTTGAGCTGTAGGTGGCGTCGTGGCATTAGTGAGCAGAAAGTAGAACCCATGGCCATCGCGTTCTGAGGCTGTAACGTTTTGACGGTTTTTGACGCCGACGCCACAAAACGCCAACAAACGCCACCTAATATTGTACCGGCGTTTTCCGGCGTTTTTTGACGCCGACGTTTTTAGGTTGAAAAATAGCAGAGGGATGATTTTTTTAAAAAAAAAACGCCTATTGACGCCGACACTCACTAACGCTCAAAAACGCCAATGCATAACGCCGAAAAACGACGACTTTTTTTCCTTGACGTCGGACCCGACGTTTTGTTTATTTTTTTAGATACGTCCGTGTGTATGAGGCCTAATGGTTCTCAAGATAAATTTCTGAAAGTTTGGCGCCCCTGGTTATCAGATTAGCAACCACCTCAAAGGATGCTGTAAATGTCCTCCAAACACCTTAGAGCCATTGTGGGAATCGGTGCTCCTCTTTAGAAGTCCCGAGCAACCCTGACCCCTGTCCCTTTCTTATTCCCCTCCCTCCACCCCTCCATATCTCACTCGTCCTCCCAAGTCGACTCTTCTTCCTTCCATTGTCTTCTCTTTCTTTGATATCTAAGATATCACCCTAGATCAAAATCTCCACTACAGTATCTTCGTCATTGTATTTATCTTTCTGCATTCTCAAATCATTAATCATTAATGGTCACAGACTATAGACCATGCCTTGAAGTGCCTATCTATAAAGTTCATGATAGTCAAAAATAGCCTACAGAAAAACGGATACTGAGACAATAACAGCAATCTTTAACTTTAATCCATTTTTGAAGGTTTGGCAACTTTGGTTATCATATTTCCAAATACCTCAAAGGACAAATGCCCACCCTACTACAGACGGTAAAATGTTTCGGATTCGTTTATTAGGCTAATAATTTATTTTCGCCATATTCGTTATGTTAGAGTCAATCGTTTTTGGAATGACTTTCGTATATTCTGATTCAGCTAGCATATTTGTTATTTTCGAATCGATTTGAAAATCAGAAGACGGCTATAGTCGTTCTATTCCATTCTATTTGTATCTGTTCTCTTCTTTTCTATTTTTTCTATTCTTATCATCGTTATATTTCACCTTTATTCCCCGCTGTATTTATTGCAATATGTTTCCATTTTTGAATTTGAGCACATTTTTTTTAATTCAAATTCATTTTTGAATCCAAATTCATTTTTAAATTTTACAAATTTTAATTCATTTTTAAATTTTTCTACTTCCAATTCATTTTCAAATTCGTTATTTAGTTTTGTTACAATTTATTTTGTATTCCCTATGCCCCAAGAAGGGGGACACCACCCGCCTGCCCCCCCCGCACCTCGCAGAGGGGGGAAGCATACTCACCACTCTGGACGGGCGTAGCGGGTAGCCACCCCAGCCGGTTTGGGGGGAGCGGCCGGCCACGCAGCACCCATGATGTGAGCCCCGGGGCCCAGTCCTAGGTGTGCTGGCGGGACGTTTAACCCGAACCGGCTGGGGTGGCTACCCGCTACGCCCGTCCAGAGTGGTGAGTATGCTTCCCCCCCTCTGCGGGGTGCGGGGGGGGGGGGGGCAGGCGGGTGGTGTCCCCCTTCTTCAGGAATAGGGAATACAAAATAAATTATAACAAAACTAAATAACGAATTTGAAAATGAATTGGGCTGACCCCGCGTACAGCTAAGGGTCGGCTCGCATCCGTCGGCTGCACTGGTGAGACTCCCTGGTTCTAGGATATTCAGCCTGTCACCCAGCCGGCTACTTGATTGCATTCTTCATCAGAAGTCTTGGGAAAAAAGAAAAAAATGGGGAACTGCAGATCCCAGCAGGGAGCCAGGTCCTACTCCTTGCACTAGGCAGAAAAAACTGAGTTGCTGAGCAGGGCAGGAGGGGTTATGCCAAGTGAGGACTGTCCCCTGGTAGGGGCTGTGTCTGCTTTTAGCTGAACTACGTTCTGCCTAGTCCACTCCTAGTGAAAGGTGCATAAACCCCACATGTCAAGAATAAGAGGTTGCGCCCGTCAATGAACGAAAGAGAAAAACAGAATTATGTTCAGAATAAAAGATAGAGATATGGACACGTTTGAGGCCTATATCAGGAGAACAGAAGCCTTTCTTATCCAGGGTTCCATGGAACTCTAGGGTTCTTGCAAAGGTTGCTTGGGGTTCCCTGAGCTGTGGAAAAGTCCACAAAACACACATAGTGCACATAGTCAAGATGCCCTAAAACTCCAAAACTTCCATGTTGGAAAACCAAAAGCACTGAATGATCATGAACCTTCTCAGTTATTTTGAGAGTAATACTTTCTGGGGGTCCTCTCTCGAAAAAACAGAATTATGGTCAGAAAAAAGATAGAGATATGGACATGTTTGTGGCCTCTATCAGGAGAACTGCAGCCGTTCTTATCCAGGGTTCCATGGAACTCTAGGGTTCTTCCAAAGGTTGATAGGGGTTCCCCGAGCTGTAATTATATTATGTATATTGATACAATACCATGCATGTTCTCTGTTGGAGAATCTAAAGCACTGAATGATCATGAACCTTCTCCGTTGTTTTGAGAGTAATACTTTCTGGGGGTCCTCTCTTGAAAAAAACAGAATTATGGTCAGAAAAAAGATAGAGATATGGACATGTTTTTGGCCTATATCAGGAGAACAGAAGCCTTTCTTATCCAGGGTTCCATGGAACTCTAGGGTTCTTCCAAAGGTTGATAGGGGTTCCCCGAGCTGTAATTGTATTATGTATATTGATACAATACCATGCATGTTCTCTTCTGGTAGAACTTATTTAGAATTATGGTCAGAAAGAAGTCCACAAAACATGTGCACATATTCAAGATGCCCTAAAATTCCAATACTTCAATATTGGAGAATCTAAAGCACTGAATGATCATGAACCTTCTCAATTGATTTTTTTAGAGTAATACTTTCTGGGGGTCCTCTCTTGAAAAAAACAGAATTATGGTCAGAAAAAAAAAGATAGAGATATGGAAATGTTTGTGGCCTATATCAGGAGAACAGAAGCCATTCTTATCCAGGGTTCCATGGAACTCTAGGGTTCTTCCAAAGGTTGCTAGGGGTTGCCTGAGCTGTGGAAAAGTCCACAAAACATGTGCACATAGTCAAGATGCCCTAAAACTCCAAAACTTCTGCATTGGAAAACCAAAGGCACTGAATGATCATGAACCTTCTCAGTTGTTTTGAGAGTAATACTTTCTGGGGGTCCTCTTTCGAAAAAACAGAATTATGGTCAGACAAAAGATAGAGATATAGACATGTTTGTGGCCTATATCAGGAGAACTGCAGCCATTCTTATCCAGGGTTCAGTGGAACTCTAGGGTTCTTCCAAAGGCTGATAGGGGTTCCCCGAGCTGTAATTGTATTATGTATATTGATACAATACCATGCATGTTCTCTTCTGGTAGAACTTATTTAGAATTATGGTCAGAAAGAAGTCCACAAAACATGTGCACATATTCAAGATGCCCTAAAATTCCAATACTTCAATATTGGAGAATCTAAAGCACTGAATGATCATGAACCTTCTCAATTGATTTTTTTAGAGTAATACTTTCTGGGGGTCCTCTCTTGAAAAAAACAGAATTATGGTCAGAAAAAAAAAGATAGAGATATGGAAATGTTTGTGGCCTATATCAGGAGAACAGAAGCCATTCTTATCCAGGGTTCCATGGAACTCTAGGGTTCTTCCAAAGGTTGCTAGGGGTTGCCTGAGCTGTGGAAAAGTCCACAAAACATGTGCACATAGTCAAGATGCCCTAAAACTCCAAAACTTCTGCATTGGAAAACCAAAGGCACTGAATGATCATGAACCTTCTCAGTTGTTTTGAGAGTAATACTTTCTGGGGGTCCTCTTTCGAAAAAACAGAATTATGGTCAGACAAAAGATAGAGATATAGACATGTTTGTGGCCTATATCAGGAGAACTGCAGCCATTCTTATCCAGGGTTCAGTGGAACTCTAGGGTTCTTCCAAAGGCTGATAGGGGTTCCCCGAGCTGTAATTGTATTATGTATATTGATACAATACCATGCATGTTCTCTTCTGGTAGAACTTATTTAGAATTATGGTCAGAAAGAAGTCCACAAAACATGTGTACATAGTCAAGATGCCCTAAAATTCCAATACTTCAATGTTGGAGAATCTAAAGCACTGAATGATCATGAACCTTCTCAGTTGTTTTTAGAGTAATACTTTCTGGGGGTCCTCTCTTTAAAAAAACAAAATTATGGTCAGAAAAAAAAAGATAGAGATATGGACACTTTTGTGGCCTATATCAGGAGAACATCAGCCATTCTTATCCAGGGTTTCATGGAACTCTAGGGTTCTTCCAAAGGTTGCTAGGGGTTCCCTGAGCTGTGGAAAAGTCCACAATGTGCACATAGTCAAGGTGCCCTAAAACTCCAAAACTTCCGCATTGGAAAACCAAAGGCACTGAATGATCATGAACCTTCTCAGTTATTTTGAGAGTAATACTTACTGGGAGTCCTCTCTCGAAAAAAACAGAATTATGGTCAGACAAAAGATAGAGACATGGACATGTTTGTGGCCTATATCAGGAGAACTGCAGCCATTCTTATCCAGGGTTCCATGGAATTCTAGGGTTCTTCCAAAGGTTGCTAGGGGTTCCCTGAGCTGAGATTCATTGACCTTTCATTTTAAGGGTTGCTGTTGCCAAGCAGCATTGATGCCTGAACTATGTAGGCCTCATCCAGTGAGAGTTTAAACCACCACTGTTCAAGGAACCCCTAACAATCTCCAGAGGAACCCTAGAACCCTGGTTGAGAAAGGCTGGTTTAGTAAGTTGAAACAAATTACATTTTTGGGTTAAGATACACTTTAATGTATACTGATACAATACCATGCATGTTCTCTTCTGGTAGAACCTATTTAGAATTATGGTCAGAAAGAAGTCCACAAA
>BLSH010535245.1:134525-152363 GCA_018402905.1 Glandirana rugosa
TTTTCACAAAAGCCTTCCCGGACCAGCTGTTACAGAACTCATCTCCACCTCACAACCAATTTGTGCCCGGGTAGGCCCGTGTTTAACCAACACTCCACCTCTACTCAAGACATTGTCGACCAGGCCCTTCCGAAAACACTTTTAGTGCCAACGGTTAGGTTAACAAGGGTTTGCTTAAGTTTTAAGAACAAGTTTAGTGCTAAGAGGAACGTTTAAAGCTGAACCTCATCATTATTAGTCTTGGGCTTCTAAGACAGAGAATTTGAAAGCTTGGACCCGTGTTTAACCAACACTCCACCTCAACTCAAGACATTCCCGGCCAGGCCCTTCTGGTTAATGTGGTGCTATGATCAGATGACAACTCAAACTTTTGAATTTTCCGAAAACACTTTTAGTGCCAACGGTTAGGTTAACAAGGGTTGGGATAAGTTTTAAGACCAAGTTAAGTGCTAAGTGGAACGTTTAAATCTGAACCTCATCAATATTAGTCTTGGGCTTCTAAGACAGGGGATTTAGAAGCAAGGGCTCGTGTTCACCCAACACTCCACCTCTACTCAAGACATTCCTGGCCAGGCCCTTCCGAAAACACTTTTAGTGCCAACGGTTAGGTTAACAAGGGCTGGGTTAAGTTTTAAGAGCAAGTTTAGTGCTAAGGGGAATGTTTAAAGCTGAACCTCATCATTATTAGTCTTGGGCTTCTAAGACAGAGAATTTGAAAGCTTGGACCCGTGTTTAACCAACACTCCACCTCAACTCAAGACATTCCCGGCCAGGCCCTTCTGGTTAATGGGGTGCTATGATCAGATGACAACTCAAACTTTTGAGGTTTCCAAAAACACTTTTAGTGTCAACGGTTAAGTTAACAAGGGCTGGGTTAAGTTTTAAGACCAAGTTAAGTGCTAAGGGGAACGTTTAAAGCTGAACCTCATCATTATTAGTCTTGGGCTTCTAAGACAGAGGATTTAGAAGCAAGGGCTCGTGTTCACCCAACACTCCATCTCCACTCAAAGCATTCTCCCGGCCAGGTAATGGGGTGCTATGATCCAGCACAAAAACTGCGCTGGAGGGTTTGTGATAGATAATACAATATCACACAGCCACTGGTGAATTCTGTGGAGGTGGCCATCTTGGTAGACACAGGGCTATGCTTCAGTTGTCCACCCTCCCCCACTTCCCCGAAGGCGGCAGATGATGGGAATATTCAAGAAGGAGCAGGAGAGGTGGAGGAATCACAGATCCACAGAATAAATTAAACAGAAGCAGGGAGATCCTTGCACTGTAGATCTTTAGATACAGCTTCCTCTCCAGCAAGGAGAACGGTGAGCAGTACAGTAGTGATATCACCAAATTACAAATCTCCTGAGACTAGCAGAAAGAAAGAGCAGTGCCTTAGGCGATTGCACACTTCAGATGTACAGCTATGAACCTATAGAACAGTAATACCCAGGCACAGGAAGTGCACTGCTATTGTTCAGGAAGAATTCTAAGCAAAGTCGATTTTTTAGGCCGCAGCTTAGGCACAATTAACATTTCCAAATGTTCCTTATTGTATAGCAAACCTTCAAATATTTTTTTAGTGTAGGTCTACCTTCTATGCATGAAGATAACAAACCTTCTGTATGCTGCTCCCCCCACAGCCCCCTAATACTCACCGGAGCCCCTCTTGATTCAACAATGTGGACGAGAGACTCGGCTGTCCTGGGACTCCCTTTCCTCACTGGCTGAGACAGCAGCAGACGCCATTGGCTCCCACTCCTGTCAATCACAGCCAATGAGGAGGGAGTGGGAGGCAGGGCTCTATGTGTCTAATGGACAGATGTCTCCAGTCTGATGACCATCACCATTTAATCGAATTCATCTGAGCCCAGGAGGTCCTGGACCCATCTCAATCTGAGACTGTGAAAGGAGAAGCAGCACAGTGATGGATCTATCATTCTGTCACTCTGCTCTCTCCTCCTATAAGCATAGCTCGTGAACTGATTGGATCCTTGTGGTGCTTCTCCCTCCCCAAGGCTGAGCTCTTCTGTAAAAACCCCATAGGAGGCTGATATCAGGTAATTACACTGCGTGCATTAAAAAATACATATTTGACGTTTTAATAATTACAGAGCTACTTTGATTTTTTGTTTTTTTATGCCTGCCCGGATTTCAACTTTAAGGGTTGACATACACTTTAACACAATTCCCAAAACTTGTGCAAAAAAGAACTGGAATAGGTGTTGCTTCTATTGCTAGAATGTATATTATCAGATTACTTTTTTGCTGTGAGCAAATGTCTTACCTGCATAGCTCATGTAGTTATTATACGGGGTGTTGAAAAAAGTTTGAAAGCCACAAGTTTCATTCCCGGGTCCGGGGTTGGGATCTCCGCAACTCTTATGCTTAGGGGATGGGTTGGTATCGCGGCACAGATCCCCGGTTTCGTAGGAAGGATCCGTCTCCATGCATGGATCACTGCAGGATAAAATTTCCGAGATGCCGCGGAAGACATGGTACAGTCCCAGGCTGTGCCCAATTTCATGGATCATGGTATGAGTATGGCCGGGAACTCCGAAAAATGAGGGGTTCATGACAATGCCACCTGGAAAAGAGGAAGAGGGATACCGGTTAGGCTATACTAAACCTTTGTGCGTATTCTTGATGGTATTAATCTCTTCAAGACCTTGCGGAAGGGGATTGTGGAGCATTCAGCACTGGAGGAGGAGAAACCCAAAGGTAGGTCTGCCGTGAAGTGCAAGAATGTAGATCTGCAGATTATGATAAGAGCTGCTGCTCACTGCAATGGCTTTGTCATTCAATGCTGTACTAGAAAAGTCACCTGGTAAGCCCCCCAGATAAGCTAAAAATGAGTGCTTCCCTCAACAGGACCCAAGGCGCTAACTCTTATACGAGAGTTCTTTTTTTAAAACTCTATTAAATATAAAAAATCTTTATAAAGTACGGAAACTTTTAGAACTTCCCTTGTATACAGTATATACACTATATTCCCAAAGTATTGGGACGCCTGCCTTGACACGCACATGAACTTGAGTGGCATCCCAGTCTTAGTCCGTAGGGTTCAATATTGAGTTGGCCCACCCTACTCTCCCCCAACCCCCTTATACTCTACTTACTGAACCTGACTCCCCACCTGCCCCTAAAGTCACACTAACCCTCAAACTCGTGTACTAACCTAAGTTCTATAGGCTACTCAGAAATTTGATTAAGGACTCTACCCCCTAAAACCTAATTACACCAAAAACCCACCAAGCAATGAGGTTCGCACATTGGGAAGAGACTCGAATGACCACCACAAGATATCAGCTTGACACCAGGCTAAATCCCAGCTCCCATCCACAGTTTGATCCTATTAGGGGCGGATGGGTATTAGGGAGGCAAGCACGGTTCTTCAAGACGTTTATGTTAGAGTCTTCCACATGCAACAAGATATCTCCTGATGGGAACGACCTCACTGATTATCCTGTAACATACAATAAACTACATTGTTCGAAATAACTAACGTTATCATTAACATTTTTTCAATATACTTGTTTCTGGAAATGTTAGTCCTTGTACTAGCATACAATGTTTCTCGTACTGTTCTTTGTACCGTGAAAGCCCAATAAAACTTTAAAACAATATTGAGTTGGCCGACCCTTTGCAGCTATAACAGCTTCAACTCTTCTGGGAAGGCTGCCCACAAGGTTTAGGAGTGTCTATGGGAATGTTTGACCATTCTTCCAGAATTGGTGGGCTCATGCACTGATGTTGGACGAGAAGGTCTGGCTCGCAGTCTCCGCCTTAATTAATTCCAAAAGTGTTTTATCGGGTTGAGGTCAGGACCAGTCAAGTTCCTCCACCCCAAACTTGCTCATCCATGTTTTTATGGACTGTGCTTTGTGCACTGGTCCAAATCATTTGGTGGAGGGGGGATTATGGTGTGGGGCTGTTTTTCAGCGGTTGGGCTTGGCCTCTTAGTCCCGGTGAAAGGAACTCTTAAGACGTCAGCAAGATATTTTGGAAAATGCCATGCTGCTAACTTTGTGGGAACAGTTTGGGGATGGCCCCTTCCTGTTCCAACATGACTGCGCATAAGTGCACAAAGCAAGGTCCATAAAGACATGGATGAGCGAGTTTGGGGTGGAGGAACTTGACTGTCCTGACCTCAACCCGATAGAACACCTTTGGGATGAATAAGAGGGGAGACTGCTTGTCCAACATCAGCGCCTGACCTCACAAATGCGCTTCTGCAAGAACGGTCAAACTTTCCCATAGACACTCCTAAACCTTGTGGACAGCCTTCCCAGAAGAGTGGAAGCTGTTATAGCTGCAAAGGGTGGGCCAACTCAATATTGAGCCCTACGGACTAAGACTGGGATGCTATTAAAGTTCATGGTCATGTAATTGCAGGTGTCTCAATACTTTTGACAATATAGTGTATATCCCTTTGGACTATATGACGATAAAGTCTTTCAAACATGCCTTCATATACTGCAAGCATTCATATGATATAAGTCAGAGAAGACCTAAAGGAGAAGTACAACCAAAGCTTATTTGGCTGTACTTCTTCTGTGGATCACAAGAGTGCAGTCCGTTCTGCGCCCCCGTGACACATTTTCAGCAGACAGCGGGCTGAGAGTCTGCTGTCAGATGACATCACACAGCTGGTCCAGGCTGGGGAAAGATTGCGACCACGTGGTAGGGATGCACCCAGAACCCTGGACCGGAAACCTGGCTCAACCTCTCGTCGAGCCGCAGCCCAGAGCTCCAATGACCATAAGGGGGGGGGAGCAGAGAAGAGACTCAGGGAGCTCTGAGAACCAAGCAACCGGCGGTATTTGATCTCTCGGATCTCAGTCTTAGGGTCGGCAGAGGACAGATGCAGCATCCACCTAGGTAAGCATGATTCTTTTTTTTTCCCACCATCTGTGTCCCATACCGGAGATTTCCCTTCACTTCCTATCCCATAGCCAAACAGGAAGTTAGAGGAGATCCCGCCATTAAGAGAATTTCTTAGGGACCCCCAGGAAGGGCTTTTCCTCAGAGAATAGGAGCAGGTAGTCCCCCCTTCCAAGTACCCCCTTGTCTCCACCCCCTACCCACCTCTGAGCACGATCCTGTTCAGTCAACAACAATAGATCCCCCCCAACAACAATAAATTCCCCAGCAACAATAGGCCCCCCAGTAACAACAAATCCACTTTAGCAACATTAGATCCCCCAGCAACAATACCCCCCCAACAAAAATAGATCCCCCCAGCAACAACAGACCCCCAACATAACAATACAGTAGATCTCGCAGCTTCCAGCACCAACAGACCCATCCCTCAACAGTAGATCCCTCTTAGCAACAATTGACCCCCTAGCAACATAAGATCCCCACCAGCAACAAAAGGATGTTCCCCCAGCAACGATAGATCCCCCTAACTACAATAGACCTCCCCAGCAACAATAAAACCCTCCATTGATAACACAGTAGATCTCCTGGCAGCCAGCATCAGTAGACCCCCCATACATAAGACCCCCTAGCAAAATTCGAGATCCCTATGACTAAGCTCTGGGGGGCAGAGTGAAATGCCTTGGGGGCGTGGACTGATTGGAGTCCAGGCTGAGGTTGCCACTCTACTCACCATTCCAAGACACCTAGGTTTGCGACTTCCAGGGGCCGCTCGGTTGTGTCACTCATTCACAGCGTTCTGTGAATGGAAAACTACAAGGCCCGGCAGACTTTTCGGCTGTCAGCTTGAAGTTTTCAATTAAAGTGGAGTTCCACCCAGAATTTTTTACATCATTCAAGACCTTTGCCTATATAGACTTACCTTTGAAGGAAAAAAAAATTATACTCACCCTAAGTCGGTGGTCTCTGTAATCTGCCCCTATTAGGTCCTAGGCTCTTCCCCTCACTTCCTGCTTCCCCTGGCCTCCTGGGAGATGTGACTCATCATTTCCCAGGAGTCAGTGGGCTTCCCTGTACTGTAAAATCTTGTTATTTCAAGACTGGAAATGATGTGATTTAAGGTGGACTGAGATCGAGGAGCGCATGATGGTTACCCACCATGTACTTCTTTCAGGAGAGATGCCAGGAGACCCAGGATGGGCTTCAGGTGCCCTCACCTAAAATGGAAGTCCAGCAGTGAGAGAAACGAAATTGTGGTTCTCAACCTCGGTCCTCAAGTACCCAAAACAGGCCATGTTTTCAGGTTTTTCTTTATCTTCCACGGGTGCCTGAAACCAAAGTCAATGGTTTGGTATTTTGGACAACTATTTTATCTAAGAGAAATTCCCAAAACATGGCTTGTTGGGGGTACTTGAGGACCGAGGTTGAGAACCGCTGCTGTAGAGCACTGTTGTAGTTCATTCTCCCTTCCTGTCAGATTGTATCTGCTTACCTGTACGTAAGATTGCCACCTTTCCTCAAGTCAACACTTTAGTGGTGCACAGCATTTATTTTCTAGCATAAACTATACATATATTTTCCTATTAACCACTTCAATACCAGGCACTTACCAGACTTGTGCACGGCTGAAAAATTTGTTCGTTTTCATTTTTTTTTTTTTCGTTTTTTTTTTTCAGAAATTCAGAAATAAGAAAGAACATTTGAAATAACTAACTAATAAACTATTATTTAGTTATTATTTCAAAAGTTCTTTTTTATTTCCGAATTTCCAAAATTTGGAAATAAGAAAGAACATTTGAAATAATAATAAATAACTATTAAATTATAGGTATTGGAATTTCCTTGAAAGTTTGGCTGTTAGTGAACTTAAACCTGAAATGTATCACTAAAAGCCAAATTTTCAAGGAAATTCCAATACCAATAACTTAATAGTTATTTTTTAGTTAGTTATTATTTCAGCTGTTCCAATTGCCGAATTTCCGAATCACCGCAATTACCGCAATTGCCGAATTACAGTGAATTTCCGAATTGCCAAATTACCGCGAGTTTCCGAATTTTTGAGTCGGAAAAAAACGAAAATTCTGAAAAATTCGGAAATTCAAAATTGGTCCGAATTGCTGAATTTTGCAAAATTCGCTAAAAACGAAATTTGGAACGAAACAAATTGCACAAGCCTAGCATTTACCGCCCTTCCTGCCCAGGCCAATTTTCAGCTTTTCAGCTTTCAGCGCTGTCGAATTTTGAACGTCAATTACGTGGTCGTGCGACGTTGTACCCATATGAAATTTTTATCATTTTTTTCCCACAAATAGAGCTTTCTTTTGGTGGTATTTGATCCACTCTGCGGTTTTTATATTTTTGTGCTACGAATAAAGAAGAATGAACAGTTTGAAAAAAAAAAAGTTTTTCTTTGTTTCTGTCACAAAACTTTGTAAATAAGTAGGTTTTTTCCTTTTTTTCCTTCACTGACGGGCACTGATGAGGCAGTACTTATTGGCACTGATAAGGTGGCACTGACAGGTGGCACCGATAAGTGGCACTGATGGGCACTGATAGGTGGCACTGATATGTGGCACTGATGGGCCCTCATAGGTAGCACTGATGGGCACTGATAGATGGCAGTGGTGGGCACTGATACGCAGCACTGTTAGGGAGGCACTGGCAACCCCCTTACCTGGTGGTCCCTGGGCAGGCTCCCTGGTGGTCCTGGGGGGTGATCCTAGGCGGGCTATACAATCAGTGCAAACCCCCCTTTCAGAAGAGCCAACCCCCCCTCAGAAGTGTCTGCAGACACAAGTAGAGGAAAAGCCGGTTAGTGTTTACACTGTGATTAGCCATGATTGGTCATGGCTGATCATGTGGTAAAGAGCTTTCAATGGAAGCTCTTTACCAAGATCGGTAATGCAGTGGGTCAGACTGACACACCGCACCACCAATCGCTGCAATGCGGGTCATCCGGCCAGACGTCATATGACGTTCGGCCAGGATAACTGAACCACTGCCTGGCCGTCATTTGTCTATAGGCCGGGCGGGAAGTGGTTAAATAACATTTTTAATCATATGACATTAATAACAAGCGTCCCCCTTTACATCAGAGTCCACACAGCTCCCCTTTTACATCAGAATCCACAGAGCTCCCCTAGCAGAGTTCCCTTTCACTGTAAGGGGGAACTCCGCAGACTCTGATGTAAGGGAGAACTCTGGGGACTCTAACATAAGGGATGCTCTGGGAACCCTGATTTAAGAGGGGAACACTGTGGCCTCTGGTGTAAAGTGGGAACTCTGATGTAAGGGATGCTCTAAGAACCCTGATTTACCTTAGAGGCGGGGGAGACTTCAGTCACAGACAGGGATGGATGGTGAGCTCACTCACCCCTTGGCAGTCAGCACTTCACATCCAGATGTATCTGAGGCTGCTGGACTTCAAATTTCCCATCCCCACTTTCCTTTTCTGAGGCACAGCGCTGGTGATTGGAGTGTGGGCAGACATAGAGGGGTCGGAACGAGAGGAAGAGGCGCAGATCGAGCCCTTTCTCCTCTCCCGTCTGTGTGAAAGAGAGTGTTACAGCCAACTGACAGCCAGCAACCCTGCTGGGAAGCCATGGTCCAGTCTGAATAACATGTCAGGGTTTCAGGCAGTCTGAAACCCGGACGCAGGATTCCAAACCCGATCTGGCCGGGTGAATCCCGGACAGGTGGCAACCCTACCCGTATGGGATGTACAGGAACACAGATACACTGACAGCCTGCAGGAGACCTGCATGGCACCAGAGATCTACTGATGGCTGGCGCAATGCTTTAGAGGCCCCAGAAACGAAAAATAATGAATGCCCATTTTTTTTTTAACTGCAAAAAATATGCATTTATTATTTTTTGTTAGAAGGCGAACTTATCCTTTAATACACCTTCGCTCTTTTCATGTCTTCATGCAAATCAAGCAAGTTTGCAAATACAACTTTTTTGTTTCCAATTCTCCTGCATTCCTCTGAGAGCTCTGCTGGCAACCTCAAATTTCCTGTGCGCAGGGCTGATCTGCATGTCTTCAGGCACGGGCCATCTGTTTATAACAATTTCCACTACAAAAGGCATCCCCAATATATATTTCAGATATTTATACAGTTCTGCCAATTCACCCCTCTCGATGGGCATGGTTCAAGCACCCCGATCTCTTTTAAGAAAGCCCATCTGGTTTACCTGGGATGACCCCCCTAACACACACATGCAGTTCAGACTGTCTGTCTATCTAGCCTGGCCCAACGGGACTTTCTTCTAACCGGACAGCCGTGGCCTAGGGAAGGGCTGGATATTTGGGGCTGCAGGTTGCTGAAAATGATCAGGTAGCTATGAGGATCTAAATAATTCATTTTATTTTTTATCATGAAAGACACATTTATTTTTGAATTAGGACAAAATTCACTTTTCCTTTTTTCCTAAACAAGTCTACCCTACCACTCCACCCTTACAGCAGTTTGATCCGGCAGTTAAAGTCTATATTGAACCCCAATATCCATACCTACCAATTTTTGAACTTGAGAATGAGGGACATTTCAGGGAGACAGTGACCTGCAGCACACTAAGCGTGCCGCAGCAAAAAGTGGGTGTGGCCAAAAATGATAGCGGGAGAGGGAGGGTACATGGAAGGTAGGAAGGATCACTATGGTAGATGGAAGAAAGAAAGGAGGGATCGCCATGGTAAATGGAAGGGAGAAAGGATCACTATGGCACATGGAAGGCAGGAAGGAAGGATCACTATGACACATGGAAGGCAGGAAGGAAGGATCACTATGACACATGGAAGGCAGGAAGGATCACTATGGCACAGGGCAGGCAGGATCGCTATGGCACATGGAAGGCAGGAAGGAAGGATCACTATGGCACATGGAAGGCAGGATCGCTATGGCACATGGAAGGCAGGAAGGAAGGATCACTATGACACATGGAAGGCAGGAAGGATCACTGTGGCACATGGCAGCCAGGATCTCTATGGCACATGGAAGGCAGGAAGGAAGGATCACTATGGCACATGGAAGGCAGGAAGGAAGGATCACTATGGCACATGGAAGGCAGGAAGGAAGGATCACTATGGCACATGGAAGGCAGGAAGGAAGGATCACTATGACACATGGAAGGCAGGAAGGATCACTGTGGCACATGGCAGCCAGGATCTCTATGGCGCATGGAAGGCAGGAAGGGAGGATCACTATGGCACATGGAAGGCAGGAAGGAAGGATCACTATGGCACATGGAAGGCAGGAAGGAAGGATCACTATGGCACATGGAAGGCAGGAAGGATCACAATGGCGCATGGCAGGCAGTATAACTATGGCACATGGAAGGCATGAAGGATTACTATATTAACTATATTATGTGGAAGGCAGGATTAGATGTAAGGAAGAGAGAGAGTGGAGAGTTCACAGGCTCAGGTAGCGACATCAGAAGCACTGTTTCAAAATTTGGCGGGCACAGGGGGGACATGTGGAGGAGGTGGAGCAGGCCTAGCCTACCTCCTCTCCCATTCTGCAGGCTGACAAGTGGGTGAATTAGCGGAGGATGTGGGGCTGTGCTGGCTGGGCACTGAGCGAGTCTCAGCCTTGGCAGCTGCCACATTGCACGCATCTGCAAGGTAGACTAGCGGAGTCAAGTGCCGAAAATTGTTACGGCACTGGACTCCGCCGTGAGATTCAGCCCAGATTCTGGGGACACCGGGATTTACTTCATATCCTGGGATGGTCCCGGCGGGACGGTTGGGAAGTATGCCAATATGTTCTCAGTGTAGGGCACTACCTGTGCAATAGGTTTCAGTAGACTTCTAGGAGGTTGCCTCCCAAGGATCTTTGACCAATTGAAATGGGCAAGTAGAATCATATAGGGAGATACGGCAGACAAAGGATGTTCAGGTCTGGATGCCAGATTGCGGTATGGTTTCTTGAAGGTGAATGGTGGGCTTGTTTATGTCAGGAAAGGGTGGAAAAAAGGATAAGTGTACTACGTTTTAAAGTGTGCCCCCTCATTGTTATCAGTGGGAGGAATAGTGCCCCATCATTGGTATCAGTGGGAGGAATAGTGTCCTATCATTGGTATTAGTGGGAAGAATAGTGCCCCCATCATTGTTATCAGTGGGAGGAATAGTGCCCCATCATTGGTATCAGTGGGAGGAATAGTGTCCCATCATTGGTATCAGTGGGAGGAATAGTTCCCCCATCATTGTTATCAGTGGGAGGAATAGTGCCCCATCATTGGTATCAGTGGGAGGAATAGTGTCCTATTATTGGTATCAGTGGGAGGAATAGTGTCCATCATTGGTATCAGTGGGAGGAATAGTGCCCCATCATTGGTGTCAGTGGAAGGAATAGTGTCCCATCATTGGTATCAGTGGGAGGAATAGTGTCCCATCATTGGTGTCATTGGGAGGAATAGTGTCCCATCATTGGTATCAGTGGGAGGAATAGTGTCCTATCATTGGTGTTAGTGGGAGCAATAGTGCCCAATCATTGGTATCAGTGGGAGGAATAGTGCCCGTCATTGGTATCAGTGGGAGGAATAGTGCCTCATCATTGGTATCAGTGGGAGGAATAGTGCCACATCATTGGTATCAGTGGGAGGAATAGTGACCCACTGTTGGTGTCAGTGGGAAGACTAGTGCCTTGGCTAAGGACCCTGCATTTCTCTTGATGATAACCTTAAACCAACAGACCACTGGAGAATGGGGGAGAAGATGTTGCATGGTCTAGGAGCACAGGATCGGATAGGGAAATCTACTTTTCCATGCTCCCTAGACCTAAGTGTAGCTTTAAAATAGTATACAAAGTATACAAACAATCCATAGTAGTTAAGCTCAACCTACCAAGATATGTGAGGACCTCTTTATCCCAAGGCCATGTGGCCACCCCGGCCAGCTCCTCTTCTGACGAATTTGCAAAAAATATGTTGAGCTGCGTTGACCCATTCACATTGAGACGTTGTTTCAGTTCATTGAGATCTAAGTAAGCCCTGCAACATAAACATAAGCGTGAATCCATGACCTTCTCCATACCAATTCATTTATCAGTGTGTCACCGCTATTGATAATTTAATAAATAAATCCATCCCTTTTAAGAGATTCTGGTTCATTGACCTTCAAGGAAGGTTATCATTGCCATTACTCAAACATTCATATCAAAGGCACTACTGTCAAATGTTAACATCAAACATATTCCAGCTGACCCATATCACCAAAAGACCAGACCCCCAGCCAATTTTGTGCTTTCCAAATACAAGGTCACAGTCTACAGTATGTATAAACATGCATCATTACAAAATGGAGTCCTGTAAGTCCTCGATTCACCCCCAGTAGAGACTGAATACAACAATAAATGTGTGATTAATAATCAAACTAGTATTATGTCACAAATATATATATAAGCAGTATATGTCTTAAAGATTTTTTTGATATCTCTACTGACACATCATTACTACACTACATGGTACCATTAAAGTTCCATATTTTGCATTGGCATTTGGAGATATAGTTATGCAAGGGATAAGGGTACCAGTTTGAGAGTGTCTGTCATACAGGGGATCAAAAGGTGAAGATCAGAACTCCTGTTGGGTTGTTATTGCTCTGTTAGAGAGTGGAAAAGTGGAAATTATTTTTAGAGGAACCCAACCCCTTTACACCGCTCACACGCCGGCCTGTATCCTCCTCAATTTCCTTCAATTAGCCAACTGCCAAAGCCCTGAAGTCCGCTGTTTCTCCACTGAAATCCACCAAAGACGTTCAACTTCAACCAAAATTTAATGCATAGAAGCCAAAACCAGAGTGGAAGTCAGTGGCGTGCTGTCATGGCAATAAACGTTGGTTGAAGTTGAACATCTTCAGTGTGCAGACCGTTTTTTGGATGGTGGACCATAGTGGAGACTGTGGACTGGATGGTGGACTGACAATTTCCTGCAATCAGTTGACTGCTAGAGCCCTGGAGTCCACTATTCCTCCACCATCCAAAGACGTTCAACTTCAACCAAGATTGATTGCATGGATAGCACATCACCGTCTCCCACATAAAGCCACCAAAATCATTGCAGTAAACCTTGGCTGGAGTTGTAAATCTTTTTTTTTTGGATGGTGGACTGCAGTGGAAATGGTGGACTGCTGATTCCCTGCAATCAGCCATCTGCCAGAGCCCTGAAGTCTGCTCTTTCTCCACTGCAATTTACCATCCAAAGGAGTTTAAACTCAACCAAGGTTTATTGCAGAGGCAACACACCACTGACTCTCACCCAAAGCAAATCAGTGGTTGATATCATGGCAATAAACCAAAACAGAAGAACATCTTCAGTGTGCAGTCTATGGTAAATGGCAGCGGAAATGATGGATTGAATGATGGACTGCCAATTTCCTACAAGCAGCCGACTGCAAGAGCCCTGGAGTCCACGGTTCCTCCACTGCAATCCATCATCCAAAGACGTTCAACTTCAACCAAGGTTTATTGCAGAGACAATAGACCACTGGCTCCCACCCAAAGCAAATCAGTGGTTGATATCATGGCAATAAACCGAGACAGGAGAAGAACATCTTCAGTGTGCAGTCTATTTTTTGGATGGTAAATGGCAGCGGAAATGATGGATTGGATGATGGACTGCCGATTTCCTGCAAGCAGCCGACTGCCAGAGCCCTGGAGTCCACTGTTCCTCCACTGCAATCCACCATCCAAAGACGTTCAACTTCAACCAAGGTTTATTGCAGAGACAACAGACCACTGGCTCCCACCCAAAGACAACTTTTGCTTTGGATGGAAGTCAGTGGTTGATATTATGGCAATAATCCTTGGCTGGAGCTGGCGACCCGTTTTTTGGATGGTGGACTGCAGTGGAAATGGTGGACTGGATGCTGGACTGAAGATTTCCTGTAATCAGCCATCTGCTAAAGCCCTGAAATCCTCTGTTTCTCCTCTAAAAACTACTACCCAAGGACATGCAACTTCAACCAAGGTTTATTGCACAGACAGCACACCTCTGACTCCCACCCAAAGCCATGCATTGTTTTGGGTGGAAGTCAGTGGTGTGATGTCATTGCACTGGAGGCAGCGGAAATGGTGGACTGGATGGTGGACTGCCGATTTCCTGCAATCAGCTGACTGCCAGAGCCCTGGAGTCCACTGTTCCTCCAATGCAATCCACCATCCAAAGACGTTCAACTTCAACCAAGGTTTATTGCAGAGACAACAGACCACTGGGTTCCAATCAAAGCCAACTGGATGCTTTGGGTGGGAATCAGTGGTTGATATCATGGCAATAATCCTTTGCTGGAGCTGATCATCTTCAGTGTGCGGCCCGTTTTTTTGGATGGCGGACTGCAGTGGAAATGGTGGAATGGATGGTGGATTGCCGATTTCCTGCAATCAGCTATCTACCAGAGCCCTAGAATCCACTGTCTCTCCACTGCACTCCACCATCTGAAGATGTTCAACCAAGGTTTATTACGTAGACAGCACACTGCTGACTCCCACCAAAGCCATGCATCGCTTTGGGTGGGAGTCAGTGGTGTGATGTCATTGCAATAAACCTTGGCTGGGGTTGAACGTCTTCGGTGTAAGGTTCGTTATTTGGATGGTGGATTGTAGTGGAAATGATATTTGTTATAAAATGTTCTGGGCTACCTGTGTGTAGTCACTACAGGTTTCATCAATGAGAATTTTTTTTTGCAATAGAGAAACCTGAAACAGTGAGACTAATGACTGGAATTTCTATGAATGAACATAAAAAAGATCCTCCAACCTGTTGGAAACCTGCACTGAAAATGGTGCTTTGAGCCTGTATCTGGATCATTCTTATGCATGTCTTATAATATTATTTTCCATTTTTGACTGCAGGAAGACCGTGTGATGTTGTCCAGATGATCCCTCGTTTCCCCACAACCTTTACAATACAGTAATGGCCTCGTATTAATCTTGCTTCATGGGGTTTATTTACTGAAGTCAGATTACTGCACTGTTAGCTTGAAGCAAAATGTGTCCTTTTAATAAAATGAGCATTCAGAAAATCCAAGAAGGTTGTAAAGAAAAAGGGCAAACTGAGATCCGGCACAGCACGTCGATATATGGATTACAAAAGACTCTATATTTGGTTCCTAGTGATGTAATACCCACATTATTGTGTAAAGCCTTTAGATTTTGAACATTTTTCTTGATAAAATTCAGTGAATTAATACACATCTGTACTCCATGAATGAAAAAGAAAAACAGGGACATACCCAGGGCTTTTTTTCTCAGAGAAAAAGTGCAGGAACTTATTTTTTGAGGGTTGGGGCAGGGAAGGGGGTGTGGGGGCAGGGGGCCACTGCATCAAATGGTGGGTGTGACCAAATTGCACTGGGGGGGCATTGTTACATACCAGGAGTTCAGGAATGCACTAAGTACAGAGTGCCAGGTTTGAGGACTTACTGTGTGCAGAGTGCAGGGTTGAGGAGTATGCTGTGTACAGAGTGCAGAGATGAGGAGTGTGCTACATATAGAGTGTAGGGTTGTGGAGTGCACTGTGTGGTAGAGTTGAGGAGTACACTACGTGCAGAGTTTAGGGTTGTGGAGTGCATTGTGTACAGAGTGCACAGTTGAGGAGTGTACTGTGTACAGAGTACAGAGTTGTGGAGTGCACTGTGTAGAGTGCAGAGTTGAGGAGTGTGTTACATATAGAGTGTAGGGTTAAAGAGTGCGCTGTGTACAGAGTGCAGGATTGAGAAGTGTGCTATGTACAGAGTGCACCCCTTAACCCTACACTCTGTACATCATGCACTTCTTAACCCTACACTCTGTACATAGCACACTCCTCAACTCCTCACTTTTGTACAGAGTGTAGGGTTAAGGAGTGCGCTGTGTACAGAGTGCAGGATTGAGGAGTGTGCTACATACAGAGTGCAAGGTTGAGGAGTGCACTATGTATAGAGTACATGGTTGAGGACTATGCTGTGTACGGACTGCAGAAGAGTCTGCTACATACAGAATGCAGGGTTGAGGAGTGTGCTGTGTACAGAGTGCTGGGTTGAGGAGTGTGCTGCATAAAGACTGCAGGGTTGAGGAGTGCGCTGTGTACAGTGTGCAGGGTTGTGGAGAGCTCTTTGTACAGAGTGCAGGGTTGAGGAGTGCACTGTGTACAGAGTGCAGGGTTGATGAGTGCGCTGTGTACAGAGTGCCGGGTTGAGGAGTGCATTGTGTACAGAGCGCAGGGTTGAGGAGTGCACTGTGTACAGAGTGCAGAGTTGAAGAGAGAACTGTGTACATAGTGCTGGGTTGAGGAGTGCATTGTGCACAGAGTGCATGGTTGAGGAGTGCTCTGTGTACAGAGTGCAGGGTTGAGGAGTGCATTGTGTACAGAGTGCAGGGTTGAGGAGTGTGCTGTGTACAGAGTGCAGAGTTGAGGAGTGAACTGTGTACAGAGTGCTGGGTTGAGGAGTGCACTGTGTACAGAGTGCAGGGTTGATGAGTGCCCTGTGTACAGAGTGCAGGGTTGATGAGTGCGCTGTGTAAAGAGTGCCAGGTTGAGGAGTGCATTGTGTACAGAGTGCAGGGTGGAAGAGTGCGCTGTGTACAGAGTGCAGAGTTGAGGAGTGAACTGTGTACAGAGTGCTGGGTTGAGGAGTGCATTGTGTACAGAGTGCAGGGTGGAGGAGTGCGCTGTGTACAGAGTGCAGGGTTGAGGAGTGCGTTGTATACTGATGTTGGTAGAGATGCTGGTACTGATGTTGGTGAAGACCTGGCTCAAAACTGGCATTCTAATTTAACCCAAAGGTGTTCAGTAAAATTGGGGGTCAGGGCTGTCTGCAGGCAACTCAAGGTCCACCACACCAAACTGGTCAAACCGTGTCTTTATGGAGCTGGCTTTGTACACTTGGGCACAGTCATGGTGGAACAGAAAAGGGTCTTCACCAAACTATTACCACAAGGTTGGTAGAGTACAATTGCCTACAAAGTCTTTGCATGCCGTGGTATTAACCATGCCCCGCACTGTAAGCTCCAAAACTCAAACTTTTGGAGGGGTGTCCAATTCTTTTGGCCACATGGATGGTGCAATGGTCAGTTATCCATACATAGTGTACATTTTTTCTGTGAAAATGAACTCAACAAACAGAGGAAATGATGGTGATGATGCTAGATAGGTCAGTACTGATGTCATATCTCACAAAGCAAGCCCAGGGAAGGGTTCTCTGGATATTATTAATAGGTAGGCCACCAGGAATCAATGGTAATATTGTTTTCTCTATCTGCGGAACCAAAAGTAATCATGGTTTCCAGGACGCCAAAATGATTTACGACTCTACGTTGTGTATCATTTCACCGACAACGATCAGATCTGGAAATATAAGTTACAGTTGTACAGTAAGCAAAGTACGTGGCGGGATCATAAGGTCATTAACCATTAACTGAGATATATCTGTCACATTTGCGCAATACCAGAACTTTTCCTGAACATCATTCTTGCAGCGGGCATTTATACAACACTCTGGAGAGATGATGGCGTCATGGACGGCTCCTGCACTGGACTGAATGTGGTAGCTTTGCATCTCCGCGGCAAGGCTGAGGAGGCTGCTTGGTACAAGACAGCGCTTGTTTGTAACAATAATCTTGCTTGTTAGAGATATTACGTGACATTAAGAGTGAAAGAAATACTTGGATTTGAACGTTAAAGTGTATGCAAGCCCTAATGAAGCATGTCACTTAGTTTCTTCCTTTTGGTCTTTATATATATAGAGTTGAGCGAACCTGAACTGTAAAGTCCGTGAGGTGTCCGTGACCCGGACCCGGACATTTGAAAAAAAGTTTGGGTTCTGGGTTTGGGTATTTGATCCCACCTGTTGAATAGCTGCAGAGTCTACTGCTTAGAGGGACAGATTATTGTTCTAAAATCATCTCCTAGTTCTATAGGGTCAGGCATTATAGAGATTGTTCGTTCTAATAACAATGTTTGTTCGCGACAGAACATGGTTCGTCGGAG
>BLSH010535245.1:221861-234466 GCA_018402905.1 Glandirana rugosa
TCTACAGCGTTCCAGACCTGTGGGCCTCAGCTCCCTACCTGTTCCTGTGTTTTCACCTGTTTCCTGTCAACCCGGCTTGCTTTGACCTGTTGTCCGCTACCTGCATCGACCCCGGCTATCCACGACCATCCGCTTGTCTACTCCTCTGTACCTCCGCTGCCCGCCCGTTAACGAACCTTGCCTGAACTTGACGATCCGCTTGCCTAACCCTTTTTGTACCTTTCTGCCTGCACGTTGCCAACCCTGCTTGTACGACCATTCTCCTGTTTGCACGACCTGCTGGAATCTCACTACAACATCTGTGACCATCCAGCCCTCGTGCCATCCCGCACTCTCGGGCCTCTGTCTACACTACCAGGGGTCCTTGAATCGGGTGCGCAAGAGCGGTTGTTCCCTGCACAAGACAGACTCCACCGTCAGGTACGTAACAGTAAGAGTCTCTATGGGGCACTTGTATACTAGAAGGATCCAAGCATCAACCAGATGGAAGGTCAATTAGACACAGCTCAAGGAGAAATCCTTATATACCTATAGGGGAACCCTGGGATCCCACAGAACCCTTGTTGAGAATGGTTGGGCTGGAGTCCAAAAGAGAAGGAAGCTAGGAACAACATAACCGATAGTCTCTGGAAGCACTAGAGAGCTGGGATCACAGAAATACAGGAGATAGAGGGTCTATGGGAGCACTGGTATGTTGGGAATATACAGGAATCACCAGATGGAAGGTTAATCAGCCACAACTCAAGTGAAATACTTATAAACCTATGGATGAACCCTAGGGTCCCAGAGATCCCCAGTTGAGAATGGTTGGGCCAGAGCCCAAGGAACAACAGAAGTGAGAATCTCTGGAAGCACTAGAGAGCTGGAATACAGGAAAGAGTCTCTGGGGGCACTGGTATGCTGGGAGTATCCAGGCATCACCAGATGGAAGGTCAACCAACCAAAACTCAAGTGAAAGCCTTATAAATCTACGGAGGAACCCTAGGTCAGAAGTGAGAGTTTCTGGAAGCACTGGAGAGCTGAAATCACAGGAATACAGGAAAGAGAGTCTTTTGGGGCACTGGCATGCTGGGAGCATACAGGCATAACCAGCTGGAAGGCCAATCAGCCACAGTTCAAGGGAAGTCCCTAGAAACCTGTGGAGAAACCCTAGGATTCCACGTACCTCTGGTTAAGTTTGATTGGGATAGAGCCCAAAAGAGCAGGAAGCAAGAACAACAGAAGTGAGGGTTTCTGGAAGCACTGGAGAGCTGGAATCACAGAAATACAGGAAAAAGTCTCTGCGGGCACTGGTATACTGGGAATATCCAGGCATCACCAGATTGAAGGCCAATCAGCCACAGATCAAGGAAAATCCCTAGAAACCAATGGAGGAACCCTAGGGTCCCACGTACGTCTGGTTGAGTATAATTGGGCTAAAGCCCAAAGGAGCAGGAAGCAAGAACAACAGAAGTGAGGGTTTCTGGAAGCACTGGAGAGCTGGAATCACAGAAATACAGGAAAAAGTCTCTGCGGGCACTGGTATACTGGGAATATCCGGGCATCACCAGATTGAAGGCCAATCAGCCACAGATCAAGGAAAATCCCTAGAAACCAATGGAGGAACCCTAGGGTCCCATGTACGTCTGGTTGAGTATAATTGGGCTAAAGCCCAAAGGAGCAGGAAGAAAGGAACAACAGAAGTGAGAGTCTCTAGAAGCAATGGAGAGCTGGGATCAGGATCACAGGAATACAGGAGAGAGAGTCTCTGAGAGCACTGGTTTGCCGGGATTATAGGAATGCAGGAGTGAGAGTCTCTGGTAGCACCGGTATACCAGGATTACAGGAATACACGAGTGAGAGTCTCTGGTAGCACTGGTATGCCAGGATTACAGGAATACAAGAGTGAGAATCTCTGGTAGCACTGGTATGCTGGGGTTACAGGAATATACAAGTGAGAGTCTCTGGGAGTGTTGGTATGGTGGCATCACAGGAATATAGGAGTGAGAGTCTCTGGTAGCACTAGTATGCCGGGATTAAAGGAATACAGGAGAGAGATTCTCTGGTAGCACTGGTATGCCGGGATTACAGGAATGCAGGAGAGAGATTCTCTGGTGACACTGGTATGCCGGGATTACAGGAATGCAGGAGAGAGATTCTCTGGTAGTACTGGTATGCTGGGGTTACAGGAATAGACAAGTGAGAGTCTCTGGGAGTGTTGGTAAGGTGGCATCACAGGAATACAGCAGTGAGAGTCTCTGGGAGTGCTGGTACAGTGGGAGGATGCAGGCATCACCAGATGGAAGGTCAATCAGACACAGCTCAAGAGAAACCTTTAGAAACCCATGGAGGAACCCTAGGGTCCCACAGATCCCTGGTTGAGAACAGTTGAACTACAGCCTAAAAGAGCAGCAAGAAAGCAACAACAGAAGTGAGGGTCTCTGGAAGTATTAGAGAACTGGGACCACAGAAATGCTGGAAAGAGCCTCTGGAAGCACTGGTATGCTGGGATTACAGGAGTACAATAGTGAGAGTCTCTTGGAACACTGGGGAATTGGGATCACAGGAATACAGGAGTGAGTGTCCCTGGATGCACTGATATGATGGAATCACAGGAATACCTGAGTAAGAGTCCCTGGACACACTGGATATAATCCCTACAGAATATTTTAGATAGTCTTCTTATGCAGTATTGTGCCATAGCAGTACAATATCATCACAACATACCATTCAGTTAAAGCCCAACTCCACCCCAAAGAATGTTTTATGTATTGGTTAGAGCAAAAAAGGTATATCATTAGTGAGGTACTGGATTCTCAACTAGAGTTCCTCCATGGTATTCTAAAGGTTCCTTGACATGTGGCTGATTGACCTTTCATCTGATGATGCCTGGATAGATACAGGTCCACTTGGCATATATTTAGTTCTCTGTAGGATGGCATTCTGATCACTTCTATAAAGCAGCCCATAAATGATCAAGTTTTCTTTTGTTCGGCCAGCGGGTTAAATGAAAAAAATGACTCAATTCTCCCATCCACACACTCAATGTGAATGGTGAAATCAATCAGCTGAGCTATTGTATGCTGACAGCGGGGAGACTTCCCTGTTGTCAGAATACACTGATCAACGTACAACCTCCCTGCCCATACATGGAACAAAATTTAGCTGGTCCCTGCCGAACCACATGGCCATATTTAGGCAATAACAATCCCTGGTAAGGTATTCTCCCATGTTGAGGGCATGTGGCCCGGTAAAGTTCAGAAGAGGAAAGTTGGGGTGCACACTCATAAGACCCTTTCCAAGCTTGCCAGGCTGCTTGTTCGGAATAAGGCTCTAGTTTGGATTTTTGGGGGACCTCACACGAAAATCTAGAAAAAAAAAAAGCATGAAGTCCCTCAAAAAAAAAAACATACTAGACCTGTATTCCGAACATGCAGCCTGCCAGGCTAGGAAAGGGTCTTATGAGTGTGCACCCTCTCTTTCAGCTTCTGAGCCATACCAGGCCACATGCCCTCAACATGGGAGGACACCTTGCCAGGGGTTGTTATTGCCTAAATATGGTCATGTGGTTCAGCAGGGACCAGCTAAATTTTGATCCATAAATGGGCAAGGATGTTGTACAGAAGTTAATTAGTGTATTGTGAAAGCAGGGAAGTCTCCCCGCAGTTAGAATACAATAGCTCTGCCAATTTCACCACCCATAAGACCCTTTCCTGGCCTGCCAGGCTGCATGTTCAAAATAAAGGTCTAGGCTAGTATGAATTTTTGGGGGACCTCATGCTTTTTTTTTCTAGATTTTCATGTGAGGTCCCCTCTTAAAATGTATATTAGACCTAAGGGGGCCTGGTATGAATTGGGGGGACCCTATGCTGTTTTTTTTTTTTTTTGCGGGATGCCCCATTAACATCTATAGCAAATCCTCATCAAGGATAAGGGTCTTGTATAGATTAATTGAATCCTTGGCTGCTTTGTCTACAAAGCAGCTGGAAACTTTGGCTCCCTTTGGCTTCAATGGGGTTCAAAGCTGGCACCAGAACTTAAGTCTTGTTCACTGGACCATGAGTTTGGGGCCACTCACCCGCACCCACATGCCTATCAAATTAGGATGAACCACTGCAGGAGACTGATGAGCACATCTCGTTATCACTCGGCTCCCTTCTCTTATCAGAATGTTCCTTGGTAACAGATGGGCACTGCAGCACAACTGATTGGTTCCTTGTGCTGCTTCTGCTTCTCCCAGTTTGAGCTCTGATGTACAGGCAATGCATAAGGCTGATAGCAAGACAGATTCAAATTTTTACTTTGCTTGTAATAGATTTAATGATGCATTACTGAACACATAGCTGCATTTATTTGTATATTTTATATATGTGTGAAGTTACGCTTTAAAAGCCTATCTAATACATTAATGAGAGCGATGCATTACTTTTGCAACAGGTGTCCATGGAGTTGATATAGTATTCCAGAAAAATCTTCAGAACCTGCCATTTTCTCTGGAAGTCAATTGATAAAGCACATTGCTATCACTCTGTACATGTTCTAGGACGAATGCCAGATTTTACAGATTTATCCCTGGAAATGAACTTTTCCCATACTGACAAACATTAGCTATAGAACAATATCCTTCTCCAACACACATTCCGCTTTACTATCTGTAAACAGTAATCTGGGATTAAAGCTGAATTCCAATTAGGGATTTTTTTTTCTCATAGTTACAGTTTGGATGAATGTAAGTATCCATAGTCCATCCCTGTGGAAGCGGAGAATCGCTGTGGTGCCTGCCACATTTCCACCTTCTCTAATCAGAGAACACCTTGTTGTCAAAACGTTCTCTGAATACAGCAGGGCTGAGTTGGTGAACCCTCCCCATGCTTGGCACGGGATCTGGAAGACCATGATGATCAATGTAGTAGCTACTACAGTGAATCTCCACTTCCACAGGAATTGGCCAGGTATAGTATATACATGCTTACATTCATCCACACTGGTCAGGGAGAACCAGGGTTAGATCTGTGAAAGTAGTCAGCCAAGACATCGAGGGGTCGGCCTGGACTTTGTAAAAATCTCAGGGAACGTCCAAGTCTGAGCCAAGCTGACTGAGGAGAACCAGGGTCGGGTCCACCAGGGTGGCCAGGCATGGCTTTGAGGGGGTTGGCCTGAACTTTGGAAAAGTCCCGGGGGACGTCCAAGTCTGAGCCGAGCTGACTGGGTAGGACCAGGGTGGCCGGTCATGGCTTTGAGAGAGTTGGACTGAACTTTGGAAAAGTCCCAGGGAATGTCCAAGTCTGAGCCAAGCTGACTGGGGAGGACCAGGGTGGGGTCTGCCAAAGTTGCCGTTCAAGGCTCCAAGGGGGTTGGCCTGAACTTTGGAAAAATTCCCAGGGAACGCCCAAGACTAAGCCAAGCTGACTGAGGAGAACCAGGGTGGGGTCTGCTAAAGGGGCTGGTCACAGCTCCAAAGAGGTTGGCCTGAACTTTAGAAAAGTCCCAGGGAACATCCAAGTCTGAGCCAAGCTGACTGGGCAGGACCAGGGTGGCCGGTCACTGCTTTGAGGGAGTTGGCCTGAACTTTGGAAAAGTCCCGAGGAACGTCCAAGTCTGAGCCAAGCTGACTGGGGAGGACCAGGGTGAGGTCTGCCAAAGTGGCCGTTCATGGCTCCAAGGGGGTAGGCCTGAATTTTGGAAAAATTCCAGGGAGCGCCCAAGTCTGAGCCAAGCTAACTGAGGAGGACCAGGCAACCAAAGTGGCTGGTCATGGCTCAGAAAAGGTTGGCCTGAACTTTGGAAAAGTCCCGGGGGAACATTCAACTCTGAGTCAAGCTGACTGGGGAGGAACAGGGTGGCTGGTTACAACTTTGAGGGGGTTGGCCTTAGGGTTGCCACATCATCCCTTTAATCCAGGACACATATTAATTACACAGGTTCTGTGGCTGATTAAGGTGGTAATTAAACTCACTTGGTGCCTTATTTGCATTAAATTAGCCTCAGAACCTGTGTAATTAATATGTGTCTTGGATTAAAGGGATGATGTGGCAACCCTAGTTGGCCTGAACTTTGAAAAAGTCCCAGGGAATGTCCAATTCTGAGCCAACCTGACTAGGGAAGACCATGGTGGGGTCTACCAAAGTGGCCGGTCATGGCTCCAAGGGGGTTGGCCTCAACTTTGGAAAAATCCCAGGGAACTTGTAAGTCTGAGTCAAGCTGATTGGAGAGCCCCAGGGTGGGGTCCGCCAGGGTAGCTGCTCATGGCTTCGGGGGGTTGGCTTGGACTTTGTGAAAGTCACGGGGAATCATCCAAGTCTGGGCCATGCTGAAAAAATTCAGGGTCCGAGCCAAGGTCAGCAAAAGTGGCAGGCTGGGACTCAGAGGGGGTCACTCTGGATTCTGGAAAAGTCTTGGGGAACCGTCCAAGTCTGGGCCAAGCTGACTGGAGAGGACCAGTGTGGGGTCCACTAAAGTGGCTGGCCATGACTTCAGGGGGTTGGCCTGGACTTTGTAAAAGTCACAGGGAATCATCCAAGTCTGGGCCATGCTGAAAAAATTCAGGGTCCCAGGCAAAGTCAGCAAAAGTGGCTGGCTGGGACTCCGAGGGGGTCGCTCTGGACTCTGGAAAAGTCTTAGGGAAGAGAGGAGAGTGGCAGAGAGACGAGCTCATCACTGTGCTGCTTCTCCTTTCACTGTCCAGACATAAGTTGGGGAATGGTCTGGGATGACTTTGGCTCAGAAGAAGTAGGTAGAATGATGCTGGTCAACTTACTGAGGACATCTAGTGGAGGAAAAAAAAACACTGATGAAAAAATCTCTGGTTTAAAGGTGAATTTTGCTAAAAAAAAATTAAAATCTTTTAATGGGCTATTCACTTTTACCTTGTTATATATTTTTTATTTATTTTTTTGCTTTAAAAGCTAACCACATTGTGACTGTATAAATCACAAACTTCCGTTAGCAGCAGCTGGCTCCAAACTCCCCCCTCATTCACAATATGTCATGTTCTAAAAACACACTGTTTACTAGAAAAAAACGATTGCTTGATTTATTTATAGCTATTAAATGCTGTGAAGTACAGCTCCTTGTTCATTTACTAAGCATGATGGCGAATGCATTTGTTTAGCAAAGCTATTCCGGTTTAGCAAAATAAAGTTTTGTTATTCTAACTTGACAACAAACCGGCAAATAATTGCAACAGGAAATAATTGCAAATTTGTAAATTAGCATTTATCAAAAATTAATACAATAATCGCAAACGTTTCATAAGAGGTTGAACCACTTGACGCCAAATCACGTACATGCAGCGGTAAGCTGTAACAGCGCTTTTTTTTTTTTTTATTAGCCAGCGATGCTCTTTCATCTAAAAACAATCCTAGTGGCTGATTAGCTGCTGGATTGCTTTTACAGGTGCTTCTCCAGGCTCTCCTGTGCGATCAGGGAGCCCGGTATCCGTTCCAGCGGGGTTGCTGGGTTATCATAGAGCTGGGTGAGGACCGGAAGCTCCCCGGCCATCTCTATGGTCTAGGACAGTGGTCTCCAAACTGTGACCCTATGCTTGCTTTCATCTGGCCCCTGGGGCATTTTTCCTCCCACTGTCAGCAACAGTGGGGCACCATTCCTCCCATTGACACCAAGGATGGGGCACCATTCCTCCCACTGACACCAATGATGGGACACCATTCCTCCCCTATCCCTCCTAATGATGATAAGAAGGGGGCGCCATTCCCCTCATTGACACTGAGGATGGGGCACCACTCCTCCCCCAATACCAAAAATGGGGCTCCATCCCTCCCATTGACACCAAGGATGGGGTGCCATTCCTCCCATTGATGCCAAGGATGGGGCGCCATTCCCTCCCACTGACACCAACGATGGGGCACCATTCCCCCCAATACCAAAAAATGGGGCGCCATCCCTCCTAATGACGATAAGGAGGGGGCGCCATTCCCTTCATTGACACCAAGGATGGGGCGCCATTCCTCCCCCAATACCAAAAATGGGGCTCCATCCCTCCCATTGACACCAAGGATGGGGTGCCATTCCTCCCATTGATGCCAAGGATGGGGCGCCATTCCCTCCCACTGACACCAACGATGGGGCACCATTCCTCCCCCAATACCAAAAAATGGGGCGCCTAATTCCTCCTAATACGATAAGGAAGGGGCGCCAATCCCCTCATTGACACCAAGGATGGGGCGCAATTCCTCCCCCAATACCAAAAATTGGGTGCCATCCCTCCCACTCACCCCAAGGATGGGGTGCCATTCCTCCCCCAATACCAAAAAATGGGGCGCCATTCCTCCTAATACGATAAGGAAGGGGCGCCATTCCCCTCATTGACACCAAGGATGGGGCGCCATTCCTCCCCCAATACCAAAAATTGGGCACCATCCCTCCCACTCACCCCAAGCTTACCGTGCCATTCCTCCCATTGACACCAAGGATGGGGCACCATTCCTCCCAATGACAACAATGATGGGGCACCATTCCTCCCTCAATACCAAAAAATGGGGCGCCATCCCTCCCACTGACACCAAATATGGGGTGCCATGCCTCCCATTGATGCCAGGGATGGGGCGCCATTCCTCCACCAATACCAAAAATGGGGCTCCATCCCTCCCATTGACACCAAGAATGGGGTGCCATTGCTCCCATTGATGCCAAGGATGGGGCGCCATTCCTCCCACTGACACCCAATACCAAAAATTGGGCACAATCCCTCCCACTCACCCCAAGGATGGGGTGCCATTCCTCCCATTGATGCCAAGGATGGGGCGCCATTCCTCCCAATGACAACAATGATGGGGCACCATTCCTCCCTCAATACCAAAAAATGGGGCGCCATCCCTCCTAAAGACGAAAGGATGGGGCGCCATTCCCCTCATTGACACCAAGGATGGGGCGCAATTCCTCCTCCAATATCAAAAATGAGGCACCATCCCTCCCATTGACACCAAAGATGGGGTGCCATGCCTCCAATTGATGCCAGGGATGGGGCGCCATTCCTCCACCAATACCAAAAATGGGGCGCCATTCCTCCACCAATACCAAAAATGGGGCGCCATTCCTCCCATTGATGCCAAGGATAGGGCACCATTCCTCCCCCAATATCAAAAATGGGGCATTTTCGACTCCCACTGGCTACAGTCCGGCCTTCCTAAAGTTTGAAGGTCAGTAAACTTGCCCTTTGTTTAGAAAGTTTTGGAGACCCCTGGTCTAGGAGGCCAAAAGCGACTCCACGACATCACTTCCAGTTAGGCAGATGTAAAAAAATTTTTTTTTTTTTGAAACATGAGAACAATGTTTTTTCATAGACCCCAGATGTCTCCATAAAGGGGATCCATCAGCCCTTATTTCTATCACAAATAATAAATTCCGTCAGTTGCTCACACCATAAAGCGATTTCACGCCACTCCTTAATGCAATTTGCATAAACAAAAGTCGTAGTGCAGCCTGTATACATTAACACCACATAATAAAATAGCTTAAGTATCCCAAAGTAAAATTCCAAAAAAAAGCTGTGAAAAAAAATTAAATAAATAAAAATAAAATAAATAAATAAAAAATAAAAAATGTTCAGATATATGTCCATCCACCAGTGCTGTCCACGCGCATAGTTGGGTACCACAATTTTAAGGCTTGGCATGTATCTAGTTACTCCACTCAACCCAATCTTTTAAATTTTACCAAAACCAATTGTGCTTGTTTGCGCCAAAATTCATTTTAGTGTTTTTTTTTTTTATTTCCTGAAAATTTGTATTTTAAAAATGGCAGCGCAAATATTGTGCGATATAAAAAAAAAATCGCAACAGCCGCCATTTTATTTTCCAGGGTCTCTGCTTTCAAAAAAAATACATCATCTCTGGGGGGTTTCTAAGTTAATTTTCTGGCAAAAATACATTTAGATTTTAACGAGGAGTTAAAAAAATATATATATATGTGTTTACCGCAAAATGAAAAATGTTCCGGTAAATATCATAAAAAAAAAACATGCACTAAGCTCGTAAGTCCAATTCACGCAAAAAAAAAAACGGTGCTATATTTATCACCAGGGTTTTGCTGGTGGTATCACATGCGGCAACAGCCTGGGCCCCCACCCCCCTCCCTAAATAGCCGGTTGCTAAGGAGATGGCCGTCGCGTCCCCAACAACGGATGACTCATCAGATGTCAGCTGACAGCTGGATGTAAAAAAAACAAGCCAATAATTGAAAATTATGAAAAAAAGACAGCATGCCCCCCCCCCCCCACCCCCAATGCATAATAGGCCCTTTGGGTCTGGTATGAATTTGGAGGGGAACCCCATGCCAACAGTTTTTTAACAAAAAAGCGTGGGGTCCCCCCCAAGATTCATACCAGACCCTTATCCAGCAATGTAGCCCGGCAGGTCAGGAAAAGACCCACAGACCCCCACAAACACCCAGCCAGGGTTGTGGGGATGAGGCCCTTGTCCCCATTAACACGGGGACAAGGTGCTTTGGGGTGGAGGTGGCGCAGCCCCCCTGCCCCAAAGCACCCACCCTCCCATGGTGAGGGCATGTGGCCTGGTATTGTTCAGGAGGGGGGCGCTCACTCGCCCCTTCCCCTTTCCTGACCTGCCAGGCTACATACTCGGATAAGGGCCTGGTATGGACTGAAGGAGGGAATCCCACACTGTTTTTTCCAAACATTTTTCTATTGCCGGCAATGGTATTTCAATAATTTTTTGTTCTTTAGAAATGTTGTTTTTGCTGCAGCATGTTCTATACATGCTACAGATGTTATGCATGGGGGGGGGGGGGGGGGGGGCACGCTGTTTTTTTTTTCATTCTTTTTAATTGTCTGCATTTTTTTAAAAAATTCACCTGTTCCCCGCTGACAGCTGATGAGTCATCCGTTGTTAAGGACTCGGCGGCCGGCTTTCCGGCCCGCTCCTTAGCAACCAGCTTAATGCCGTAAACTGCCGCATGACGAAAAAAAATGCAGTAATTACAGCTAAATTGTACAAATACCGCATTCATTATTTAACGCAAAATTCTTAGTGAATAGCACTTTCAAACCCGATTTACCGCAAGCGTTATTTTCCCGCATCTTTTTGGGCCAGTATTTAACTCTTGACTCCCTAAATACTAGATTGTTTCTTCATTTCCAAAAAAAATCGTGGCAAAAAATGAGATCACCTTGTGGTATTTATTCTTCAAAATGGGGCCACCAATGTATAGTAAAAAAAAATCAGGGGATAGGTGGATGCTTTTCTCTTGAGCACCACTTATAAACCATGCAGTGTTACCTATTTTTTTTGGGGGGGGCAACTTTTTCTTTCTACTTTTAAAAATGCCGGAGAGTTTTCCTATTGCCCTGACATTTTTTTGTTTATATATGTTTTGCTTATTTTTTATTATTATTATTTATTTCATTTTTATTTTTTATTTTTTTAATTACATCGGAAAAAAAAAACAAAAAAAAAAAAAAACAGTGGTTTACTAAGTACCACCAAAAGAAAGCTATGTCTAAAAAAAAAAAATGTTATAAAATTCACCTGTATGACAGAGGAATTGTCAGTCAAGCTATCACAAACTAAAAAAAAAAGGGCCGGAAATTAAAGGGTATATACAGACTGTTAAATAAAGGAAACTAACAAGCCTCACGTGATATTATAACGGTAACTACTATGAAAATACAAAAAAAAAAACAAAAAAAAGTTACAATAAAATTATACCAAAATAATTTCTTTCCCTATAAAGAGGACTTTATGCGTAATTTTCCAATGCGACTTTATTTATTTATTTTCTGTTTATTCTGAATATTATAATTTCTCCTCAATAGCTGCCCATGTCATGTTTTGAAAACTATCTCTCTAATGCTTACTGAGGACGGCCCCAGTAGTCGGGAAAACAGCCCCTGCTAGCTAACAGCTGCGGACCACTGAACCCACATGGGAGCCGACATCACACAGCAGAGCCCCTATTGGCTGTCCATCTCGGCACACTGATTAAATAAGACTGTTGCCAGCTTCAAGAAACGGAAAAGGGAGGCCCCCCCCCCTGTAACTGGAGACTGGAGAAAGAAACGCTAAGAAAAAGAGTGAAGCAAGAGGGTATTTCCATTCCTGCTAGCTCGGTCACTGAAGGAAAAACCCAAACGTTAAAAAAAAAAAAGAAAAAAAAAAAAAAAAAAAGCAAAACAGGCCCAGTTTTGACTCCGCTGGCAGCCATGCTAGAAATTTGTTACATTCTCTCTCTCTAAAAAAAATAAATAAAAATAAAATAATAATAAAAATAAAATAAAAATTCTATAGGCAATCTGATTTTTAATGTGTGTAGTGATATTCTAGATCACTTGCTCCTGCCTAGCATGAAACAGAGAAGGACAGAGAGAGAACACATGCATATAATAATCTGACATGAACATACATGCAAAAATAAAAGAATTTTATAAAAATGTAATTTATGATAATGCAAAAAAAATAAATAATAAAAATGAAGGAGCATTTTCTGAAAGAAAGCAAAAATGGCAGTTAAGACCTGGGGATTGTGCTTATATTGTTTAAGTTTATTAATGTTTTAATATATATATATATATATATATATATTAATATGTGTATAAATATATATATATATAAAAAAATAATTATATATATATATATATATATATATAATTT
>BLSH010535245.1:235472-245569 GCA_018402905.1 Glandirana rugosa
CGACGTATAGTCACGGGTAGTCACGACATATAGTCACGGCGGATTGTCACGAGTAGTAGAGACGTATATTCACAGAGTAGTAGTCACGGTGGAGTAGTCACGGCGGAGTAGTCACGGTTAGTCATGACGGTGTAGTCACGGGCAGTCACATCGGAGTAGTCACGGGTGGTCACTACCTCTTTTAAATGAATAAATGTTTCAAAACACTGTTTTTATCTCTTTGGCACTGATGATGAGACACTTATATGCAGAGATGATGAGCACTGTTAGGCGGCACTGATATACAGCACTGATGGGCACTGATATGCAGCACTGATGGACACTGCTAAGCGGCACTGATGGGCACTAATAGACAGCACTGATTGGCACTCATAGGCGGCACTGGGCACTGATAGGTGGCATTGATGGGCACTGATAGGTGGGCACTGGTAGGTGGCAATGGTGGGCACTGATATGTGGCACTGGTATGCATTGATAGGGGCACTGGTGGGCACTGATAGGGGCACTGGTGGGCATATACACTGATAGGGGCTCATTCCCTGGTGGTCTGGGGTGGCATCTGAATGTGGCCATCCACACTGGGCACTATGTCACTTACCTGGTGGTCTAGGGGGGTCTCCCTGGTGGTCCACATCGGCTCCCTGGTGGTCCCTGGTCGGCTCCCTGGTGGTCCTGGGTGGGCACATTCCTGGTGGTCCCTGGGCAGGCTCCCTGGTGGTCTAGGGTGGCGATCCGAGGGAGGGCTGTGCTGATAAATCATCAGCACAAACCCTCCCTGTCAGGGATGCAGCCGATCGGCTCTCCACTCCTCAGGTCTGCAGACCTGAGTACAGGAAAGCCGATAAACAGCTTTCCTGTGTTACACTGTGACCAACCGTGATTGGTCACAGCTGGTCACATGGTAAAGTGCTTTGGATCGAAGCGATTTACCGAGATCGGTATTGCGGGGGGTCAGACTGACCTCTCACACCACCGATCGAAGCGATGCGCGCCCCCCCCCCCGGGTGCGCGGCGGCTTGTTATCCTGAGGACGTCATATGAGGTTAAGTGGTTAAATTAACATTTTCTGGTTGTTGTTTTTTTTCCCCACATATATTGCTTTTTTTGTTTTGTTTTTACCCTGATGAAGGGGGACTGTTTGGCCACCGAAACATGTTGGCGGCATTTGTTTTTTTTCCGGTTTGTGGATTTCATAAAATTACTTTGGATGCTAAGACTACATGGCCATGCCCCCCCCCCCCCCATGCAACGTATTTTCCCCACTGCAAAGGTTTTGTGTTCAGAAAATACATTGGATGCATGGGCACAGCTCTCTGTTGCACGGGAACATTTTGTATTTTTACACTAAGCATATTGATGCCCGAAAAACGTCTGTAGTCTTAGCATCCTAAGTTATTTTGTTAAATCCTCAAGTGACAACAGGAAAAAAAAAAAAAACGAAAGGCAGCCAACAGGTTTCAGGGACCAAGTGCCCCTTCATCAGGGCTAAAAATAAAATGGAAGTAATATTTCTGGAAAAAAATGTTAATAAAAAAAATATGATAATTGTTTTACTTGTGTTATTAGAAGGTTGTTCTTAAGCATGAGGCCTAAGAATGTCTGTTTGGCCCTTCTTCTGGCTCTAATACGCATAGACTTCTTAATTTGGGTGACCCCTGTTACTGGGGGAACCCCTGCTTTGTGGAAAGCTGCTGAATGCAAGCAATTGGGTTTTATAAAATACTTCTTATCCTATTAGTTGTGGATCCATACTTAGTGTCTCACAAAAAAAACTATTGAAAGGTCCATGCATGAGTAGAGGTATTATATTCATCTCTCCCTTGCCTTCTACCTCCACTTCCTTATCAGTCTTTTCAGGAGTACCTGTGTCCCCTGACACGCATCATGTTTCCATCCTCCGACCCCAACGTCACCACAGGACTCGGAGGTGATGTAAGGGTTGGAGAATGGAACCCTAGCATACAGCGGGAGGCATAGGCATCCAACCTCCCTGGAACATTGGAACGGAGGAGAGGTAGGAGGCACGTGTAGTTGGGGTGCAGCATGGTGTGGTGGCAACAACTCACACAGTCCGAGTGTGTTGTAAAGAACTTGTATTGAAGTCATGCAGAGAGAGTTCACAATAAACTTGGTGGGAAGACAGCTTAACCGGAACACTCACGGTTCCAACCACGTGTAGAGGGCAGGTTTCAGCCAAACTGATAGCGCCTGTTAGGAGGGGTAGAATTCGGCCTGGCCGGCTCATGCCCAAGTGAGGAAGATGTCCAAAATAGTTGCAAGCCCTATGCTCTCCCTCCTCATCAGGAACCTTTCCCTCCTCCTAGTTCTGTCCCTACCAGGCAGCATACCTGTGCCTACTCTACCCACTCGCCAAAGGCATGCCAAGCCTGGGAGCCAGGGGCCTTAAATAGGATCTGCTTGACCCAAGATGGCTATGAGGGTTACATGGGGTGGCAACGTCCAACCGGTGGCCCAGGAAGCCATAAAGGAACCATATTCCTCTTGACTTCCTCTAAAACGTACTGTCACTGCAGATGAGCACCACGTACAGTGGAGAAAGTAGACTGCACCTGCCTACCCATGGGTTGCTTTGGCAATGGGTTTGTCCCTCTAGAAAGAGTGGAGAAGTACTGATTCCACAATTCTTCTTTTCATTCCATAAGAAGTCCTTAGATCTCAACACGGTCTACTAAGCAGCCCACGACATGGCCTTCTGGATAGCGTGGCATCTGACACCCCCGGAAGTGTTGGATATAAAAAAGGTTGACGAAGGCCGCATTACTGAAATGAAGGAGAGGTAGGAGGCACAGGCTGCTTTGGCAATCGGCTTTGTTCCTCTAAATAGAGTGGAGAGCTCATGATTCTACAGGTCTTCTCTTCAATACATAAGAAGCCCCTAGACCTCATCATCGTCTACTGAGAAGCCCACTACATGGCCCTTAGGATAGCATGACCAGCATCTCCAAGGATTCTTTTTACCAGTTAGGGAAAGACTACCTATAAAGCAAAGAAAAGGACCCACTACCCACAGAAAAACACACTATAGGGAATAACCATGATACCAATTTCACCGGGAAGAGGGGGGAGGGTCGGTGTGGAGGGGCAGGAGGGACAATTACTGAATAATGCACTGTCTGTGTCTCTCCCTCCAGCAGCTGAAAGCCAGTTGGAGGGAGGGGGGAATAATCGGCTTACAGCTGCTGGAGGAAGAGACACAGACACATTGTTTTGTACTTGTCCTCCCGTCCGGTCGCACCTAACCACCTGGTGTCCGGGCTCCCCGTCGGAGGTCCTGAGGTACCCTCCTATCGGTGGCCCTGATACCAATGTTGCTCACTCATTACAATGCCCCATATAGAATAGAAGTTAATCAATAGAAATCCATTAAATGAGAAGTTTGGTGTATATAGGAAACAAATACACATACTCACTGTTAGGAGAAAACCTGCAAATAAAGAACTTGTTTGCGCTATTTGCGTGTTCACGCGCACCCACGTGCGTCCATGGGCGCCAGCATGCGCCGGAAACGGCCCCCAAACGACTCTATTTCTCCCCAGCGAACCCTGCAGCAAGTGCTGTCTGATCTACAGCTTTTCCTGAAGTGTTCCGTGACTACTTTCCTGAGATTTCCTGTACCTGTGACCCTGCTTGCCCTACTCTGCTTGAACTCCACCTGCACCGACCCTCGGCTTATCTACGACCCTTCTTCTGCCTGATCCTTGTGTACCTCTGCTGCCCGCTTGTTGACGACCCTACCTGTACCCGACCATCCGCCTGCCTGCTCCCACTGTACCGCACTTGTCCGCCAGTTTCCGACCCGGCCTGTACGACCAACCTTCTGCCTAGCACGAGCCTCTGCGGGATCTGAACACCATCATCTGCATCCATTTCACCCCTCGTGCCCCCCTGTGCTCCGGAGCTTCCTGTCTACTCTATCAGGGGTTCCCGAACCAGGGCCGCAAGAGAGGTTGCCCACTGCACTGTCAGACTCACCCACCAGGTACGTGACACTCACTATGTTGCAGCATCGGTCTGATGATGTGGCTGTCCTGTGTCTGTTCTAAGAACTCAGCGATCACATGACCACCGATCGCTCATTTCACGATCTGCTCCGAGCGGAGAGCAGTGACTGCCAGTCAACACTTTCCACTCTGCCCCTCCAGTGCTCACTGGAGTGCCAGGCTGGAGAGTGGGCGGGTGCATCTAGCCTTGTGCTAAGAGGAGGAGTCAGCATGTCAATCAGGCAGCTGGGTGGATCCCAACAATATTGCCAGGGTCCTTCCAGAGCCTAAAACGGCTCTGCCACGTCAGCTGATAGCCTGCGGTCAGCCAACTCTGGGTCACAATAGTGCAAAAGTAAGTGCATTCCTGTGACCCACAAGAGATATATGGCCAAAAAAGCTTTGGCCATACATCTCTTTTAACCATAAAATGTTCAGTAACAAAAAACAAATATAGGTAACAGTAATACAGAGACAAATCATGTAACTTTTAAAAAAAGGTCTTGACATAGGGCTAATATATACCTGTACACAGAAGAACACTATATTTCCAAAAGTATTGGGACGCCTGCTTTTACACACACATGAACTTTAATGGCATCCCAGTCTTAGTCCGTAGGGTTCAAAATTGAGTTTGCCCACCCTTTGCAGCTATGACAGCTTCAACTCTTCTGGCAAGGTTTAGGAGTGTCTATGGGAATGTTTGAAGCGCATTTGTGAGGTCAGGCGCTGATGTTGGATGAGAAGGCCTGGCTCACAGTCTTTGCTCTAATTCATCCCAAATGTGTTCTTTCTGGTTGAGGCCAAGACTCAAGCAGGCCAGTCAAATTCCTTCACCCCAAACTTACTTATCCATGTCTTTATGGACCTTGCTTTGTGCACTGGTCCAAATCATTTGGTGGAGGGGGGGGGGGGGGATAATGGTGTGGGATTGTTTTTCAGGGGTTGGGCTTGGCCCCTTAGTTCCAGTGAAGGGAACTCTTAAAGCGTCAGCAGACCAAGACATTTTGGACAATTTCATGCTCCCAACTTTGTGGGAACAGTTTGGTGATGGCTCCTTCCTGTTCCAACATGACTGAGCATCAGTGTACAAAGCAAGGTTCATAAAGACATGGATGAGCGAGTTTGGGGTGGAGGAACTTGACTGGCCTGCACAGAGTCCTGACCTCAATCTAATAGAACACCTTTGGGATGAATTAGAGCAGAGACTGCAAGCCAGGCCTTTTCATCCAAGACCTCACAAATGCGCTTCTGGAAGAATGGTCAAACATTCCCATAGACACTCCTAAACCTTGTGGACGGCCTTCCCAGAAGAGTTGAAGCTGTTATAGCTGCAAAGGGTGGGCCAACTCAATATTGAACCCTACGGACTAAGACTGGGATGCCACAAATTTCATCTGCGTGTAAAGGCAGGTGTCCCAATACTTTTGACAATATAGTGTATGTGCGGCCTCAGGGAAGTGGGCTTTTTTCTGTAGGGCCGCATATATGCTTATCACGCTTTGTGCTGGGAGACAGAGACCGGGCTATCACAGAGAGCCCCGGGTCTCGTAATGAGGAACGGGACCCAGGACTCCTGATTGCGGGTCACCAGATCTCTGTGATAGCCTCTGATTGGCTATCACAGTGATCAGTGACTGTGAGCCTGAACCTCCTGAATGAAGAGGAAGATACATTGTAAAATGTAAGCAAACCAAAGTGTGTAAAAAAAAAAAAAAATCAAATAAATATTAAAAATTAAAAAAATAAAACAATAAAGTAAAAAAATAACAAGATCAAGGTTTGCCACGGTTACTGTTAGGGTCAAGGTCTGGGTCAACGGTCATGATCAGCATATTTTGGGGAGATATCAGTTACCATTTACCACCAAAAGAAAGCCCAATTTGTCCTGAAAAAAACGCGGTATAATCCACCTGAATGCACAAAGTAGTTGTGATAATATTTACGGTTTTACTAACACAAGTCAAAGTTGCAAAATTGTGCTTAGGCACTAACATTTGTTTTCATCCCCATGCGTAAAGGGGTTAATGAACATTTAAAATTTCCTAAGACTTATTTGTACTTTGGCATCCTTCCTGTTATATTTCTCTTTTTAGATTCTGATTGACAAGAACGGCCTCACTGTGGCCATTGAGCCTTAGAAATTGGTTTGACCTTCTGATCTATTGAACCACTGATTATCAGTCTTCCAAACACCGGTACCTTTTCCGGACTTAGCAAGGGCAATCCATCCCTACGCTACACAAGTATAACAAAAACCTTTGACTACACATACTTACATTTATTTGGCCAACCTAGCCTGTCCATGGCCATTAAGGGTTTAGAAATTGGTTTGACGTTCTGAAATACTAAACCACTGATTATCGTCATTCCAAGCATCTCTTCGATGCCTGCTCTGGATGTAGCAATTAAAACTTTGCAGAGGTTCTAATCCATCCCTACTCTACACAAGTATAAGAAAAACTATGGCTACACATACCTACATGTATTTGGCCAACCTAGCCTGTCCATGGCCATTAATAGCTTAGAAATTGGTTTGACCTTCTGAAATATTGAACCACTGATTATGAATATTCCAAGCACCTTTTTTATACATATTCTGGACTTAGCAATTACAACTTTGCAAGGGTTCTAATCCATCCCTACGCAAGTATAAAAAAAAACCTTTGGCTGCCCATACCTACATTTATTTGGCCAACCAAGCCTGTCCATGGCCATTAAGGGCTTAGAAATTGGTTTGACCTTCTGAAATATTGAAATACTGATTATTATCCTTCTAAGAATCTCTTTGATACCTGTTCTGGACTTACAATTAAAACTTTGCAAAGGTTCTAATCCATCCCTACTCTACACAAGTATTAAAAATGGGCCACCCATACAGTACCTACATTTATTTGGCCAACCTAGGTTATCCATGGCCATTAAGGGCTTATAAATTGTTTTGACTTTTTGAAATACTGAACCACTGATTATTATCATTCCAAGTATCTCTTCGATGCCGGTTCTGGACTTAGCAATTAAAACTTTGCAAAGGTTATAATCCATCCGTAATCTACGCAAGTAAAAAAAAAGAACTTTGGTTACAAATACCTGCATTTATTTGGCCAACCAAGCCTATCCATGACCATTAGAGGATTAGAAATTGGTTTGACCTTCTGAAATATTGAACCACCAATTATCATCATTCCAAGCATCTCTTCCATACCAGTTCTGGACTTAGCAATTAAAACTTTGCAAAAGTTCTAATCCATCCCTACTCTATGCAAGTATATAAAAAAAAACTTTGGCTACCAATACCTACATTTATCTGGCCAACCAAGCCTAACCATGGCTGTTAAGGGCTTAGAAATTGGTTTGACCTTTTGAAATACTGAACCACTGATTATCATCATTCCAAGCGTCTCTTCGGCACCTGTTCTGGTCTTAGCAATTAAAACTTTGCAAGGCTTCAAATGCATCCCTAGTCTACGCAAGTATAGAAAAAAAAACCTTTGGTTACACATACCCACATTTATTTGGCCAACCAAGCCTATCCATGACCATTAGGGGCTTAGAAATTGCATGACCTTCTGAAATATTGAACCACCAATTATCATCATTCCAAGCATCTCTTCGATACCAGTTCTGGACTTAGAAATAAAACATTGCAGAGGTTCTAATCCATCCCTACTCTACACAAGTATAAAAAAACCTTTGGCCACACATACCTACATTTATTTGGCCAACCTAGCCTATCCATGGCCATTAAGGGCTTAGAAATTGTTTTGACCTTTTGAAATACTGAACCACTGATTATCATCATTCCAAGCATCTCTTCGATACCAGTTCTGGACTTAGCAATCACAACTTTGCAAAAGTTCTTATCCATCCCTACTCTATGCAAGTATGGCTACACATATATGAATTTGGCCAAGCTAGCTCATCAATAGTCAACACCCAAAGCAAACATTCTTTTTATGTCCAACTTCAACTAAACCACAGTAAACACATAACCCAAATATTCATTAACATAAAGTTACCATAAAGCAGAGGAAAAAAAAATCCTACCTGTACGGTGAATTTGGATCAAAGCAAGTTTTTGTGACATCGGTAACATTTGGATTGCAGCATGCTCCGGCATCATAATTCAATTCCTCAATATTACAATCCATGTCACATAAGCTGTTTTCTTTCCTACTGGAATTTAAACAAGTGGTGCGTCTGCGACAATCCCCGCCGTCATATCCTGTAAGTTTATGGTCACATTCTGGATCACACTCGGTGCTTCCAATCTTTGTGATGTCACAGTTGGTGAGGATGAGTCGCTGTCGTAGGAAGGAGTCGTTCCTTTCCAACACATTCAGTTCCCACGTGATATTGTATGGACCAAATGCCTCGTTTAATTTTTTATGCTGGAGCTCGATTTGTTCTTTGGTGACCGTTGGGTTCTCATGGCTGTCGTCAAACACGTTGACCACTGTATATCGGACGACTCTGGGTCGGCGGAAGCCTGCAACTTTGTTGTAGTTTGAAATGACCTGCACATTGTCACAAAGTGTTTGCCCGCACTGGGGCAGGTCCAAGTTTGTATCCAGTGCCGAAACATGGAGATTGATGGGTTCTACTTTTGGGACCTTTCCGTCTTTCATGGGAGCCCAGATGTCTTTCACATTCTCAAAGCTATCCTGAAGAACAAGTTGAGGTAGAGGATTACTCAGTCCATGTAATGTCTGGCCCATGTCTAGTAAAATTTCCTTCTGTGTCCGAGCAGCATTCCAGAGCCTGAACTGTTCCATGTAGCCTCTGTAATTCTGATTAAGTGCATTTCCACCAATCATAAGGAGCTTACATCTTCTCGCGAAAGAGCTGAAGACAGAACCAACTTGTTCGCTACTTGTTGCCACTTGTGCCCCGTTGACGTAAAGTTTTATTGTATGACCATTGTAGGTTATTGCTAGATGGACCCACTGATTTGGGAGGTAGTTGCGATTAGCAGTTATGGTGGTCCAATTTCTAGCACGATCTGTCTTTAAGGAGAAGAAATAGCGAGGATCTCTTGTACCCTGGTCACTCATGGCCTCAATTCCAAGAACCCATCCACGATCGTGAGAAGTGTAAGTACATTTGTCATAAAGTCCTAAGCATTCCCAGAAAAGAGAAATGTGTCAATGAAAAGTCAACATAATATCACCACTTTACATAAACATTTGACCAATCAAATATTGTCTTATTTATTAACAGTCAATACACTTTGAACATCACAAAGGGACCTATAGAATGATTTTTCAGGAAAGTGTTGCATTTTATCATTAAAAAAGCAACAACCCTTGAGCTCTGGTCAAGTGACTTTGCCTAGGCCAGTGTTTCTCAACTAGGGTTCCACAGAACCCTTTGGTTTTTCTTAACCCCTTGGCGCCGATGCCTCCCTGCCCTTAAATGGGTTTAAGATGCCGGGAGGTGGGGCGGGGTTTATGATCATGAGACTGCCATGATTGGCTGTCACAGTGGTCACATGATCGGATTAACTCAATTAACTTTACCTAGGCTAGTGTTTCTCAACCAGGGTTCCATGGAACACTTAGGTTCCTCTTAAGGTTGACATGTGTTCCTTAGGCAGTGAGCAATGGTGGATTGATCTTTCACCTACACTGACCATCAATTCAAGGGGGCAATGTTCCATTAACCATCAATGTAATGGGCCACTTCTACAGTGACCGCTAATATTGGTCAAGTGACTTTGCCTATGCCAATGTTTCTCACTGGCATAGGCAAAGAACCCAGGGTTCCATGTAACCATTGGGTTCCTCATAAGGTTGCCATGTGTTCCTTGGGCAGTGAGCAATGGTGGATTGATGTTTTACCTACACTAAACATCAATACAAGGGGCAGTTTTTCACCTACTGTTAATGTCAGGGGTCACTTCTACACTGACCACTAATGTTGGTCAAGTGACTTTGCCTAGGCCAGTGTTTCTCAACAAGGTGTCCATGGAACCCTTGGGTTCTTCTTAAAGTGTTACTAAACCCAGTAATATGAAAATAGTTCACCCCCCCCCCACCTAGTTAGGTGGTAACGAGTGACGGATTCCTTGTGTACAGTTGGAATTCTCCTTGGATT
>BLSH010535245.1:250369-262341 GCA_018402905.1 Glandirana rugosa
TTACCCCTGTTAACCACATTCTCACATGAGTCTACCCCTGTTAACTAAATTTCCCCGTGAGACTACCCCTGTCAACCACGTTCCAACTTAGACTACCCCGACAACTACATTTCCCCATCAGAGTACACTCTTACACCAATTGTCCCCATTGGGGTCCACCCTTAGATCAGGATGTCCATCAGAGTGTCAACTTGTTTCAATTGTCCCCATTAGAGCTTCCCTTACATGAAATATTCCCATCAGAGTGCCCCCTTACATCAAATGTCCTCCTCACACGGACTCATGGATGAATGAAGTGCCCCCATCAAGGTCCACCCTTACATAAATTCTCCCAATCAGAGTGTTCTTACATCAACTGCCTCATCAGAATCCCCCTTACATCAACTGCCATCAAAGTGCCCCTTACATCAACAGCCCCCATCAAAGTCAACCTTGCAACAACTGTCCCCTACAGAGTGCCCCCTTACAGCAATTGTCCTCCTCAGATTGACTCATGGATGAATGAATTGCCCCCATCCTTACACCAAGATGGCCATTAAAGTGTCCCCTTACATAAATGGTCCCCATCAGAGCCCCCCGCCCCATTACATCAAGACCACCATCAGAAAGACACATTATATCAATGTTCCCCATCATGCGCCTTACATTAAATGTTCCCATCAGAGTCGCCCTTACATCAACAGCCCCATCAGATTCAACCTTGCACCAACTGTGCCCATTAGAGTGTCCCTTTAAATCAATTGTCCCCATCTGAGTACACTCTTACACCAATTGTCCCCATTGGGGTCCACCCTTAGATCAGGATGTCCATCAGAGTGTCCCCTTATATCAATTGTCCCCATTAGAGCTTCCCTTACATGAAATATTCCCATCAGAGTGCCCCCTTACATCAAATGCCCTCCTCACACGGACTCATGGATGAATGAAGTGCCCCCATCAGGGTCCACCTTTACATAAATTCTCCCAATCAGAGTGTTCTTACATCAACTGCCTCATCAGAATCCCCCTTACATCAACTGCTGCCATCAAAGTGCCCCTTACATCAACAGCCCCCATCAAAGTCAACCTTGCAACAACTGTCCCCTACAGAGTGCCCCCTTACAGCAATTGTCCTCCTCAGATTGACTCTTGGATCAATGAATTGCCCCCATCCTTACACCAGGATGCCCATTAAAGTGTCCCCTTACATAAATGGTCTCCATCAGAGCCCCCCCACCCCCTTACATCAAGACCACCATCAGAAAGCCACATTATATCAATGTTCCCATCATGCGCCTTACATGAAATGTTCCCATCAGAGTCCCCCTTACATCAACAGCCCCATCAGATTCAACCTTGCACCAACTGTCCCCATCAGAGTGCCCCCTTACATCAAATGCCCTCCTAACATGGACGAATGAAATGCCCCCATCAGGGTCCACCCTTACATAAATTCTCCCAATCAGAGTGTTCTTACATCAACTGCCTCATCAGAATCCCCCTTACATCAACTGCTGCCATCAAAGTGCCCCTTACATCAACTGCCCCCATCAAAGTCAACCTTGCATCAACTGTGCCCATCAGAGTGTCTCCTTATATCAATTGTCCCCATTAGAGCTTCCCTTACATGAAATATTCCCATCAGAGTGCCCCCTTACATCAAATACCTTCCTCACATGGACCCATGGACGAATGAAGTGCCCCCATCAGGGTCCACCCTTACATGAATTCTCCCAATCAGAGTGTTCTTACATCAACTGCCTCATCAGAATCCCCCTTACATCAACTGCTGCCATCAAAGTGCCCCTTACATCAACAGCCCCCATCAAAGTCAACCTTGCAGCAACTGTCCCCATCAGAGTGCCCCCCTTATATCACCCACCAATGACAGCTAACGTCTGGGTTCGGATGAACCAAAGCTCCTCAATAGTCTTAAAGTGGAACTTTAGCCAGAAAATTAAGTCCTGCTAAATGATCTTAGGCTGACCCCTTTTACAGGTATAGGCATGTAAAATATTAAAAATAAGTGCCTATAGTGTTTAAAATCCAGCCATACACCGTCTCGCCGTGCTCTGCACATGCTCAGTTGCTCTCTATTTATCAGCACTGTGCCGAAAACGTAGAGGCTGATTTGCTGACAGTCTAAAGATTTACTGCTGCTCAGGGGCTCTGGGCTTCAGCAAAACAGCCGACTCCAGCAAGAGGAAACAGGAACAATGCTGGAGGCAATTTGCAGCACACACTAATTTTGGTAGCATCACAATAATTTGGACCTCTGCCCATCCAATATTGCAACACCATGGACTAATATTGTGTAATGTCCACTTGCACCTTCATATACACTGCTGCCATCACTGGGACCATTTTTATGCCTGCTCCCTGCATTACTTTTTGTTATTTTAACCACTTCAGCCCCAGGAGGATTTCACATTTAAGGACCAGAGCACTTTTTGCGATTCGGCACTGCGTCGCTTTAACTGACAATTGCGCGGTCGTGCGGCGTTTACCCAAATGAAATTTGCGTCCTTTTTTTCCCACGAATAGAGCTTTCTTTTGGTGGTATTTGATCCCCTCTGCGTCATTTCTTATCGCCGCTATAAACAAAAGAAGAGCGACAATTTTGCAAAAAAAAACTAAATTTCTTACTTTTTGCTAAATTACAAATCCAAAAAAAAATATAAAAAAATTTTTTTTTTTCATCGGCTTTGGCCGATTTATATTCTTCCTCATATTTTTGGTAAAAAAAAAAATCGCAATTGGCGTTTATTGATTGGTTTGCGCAAAAGTTGCGTTTGCAAACCATGAGAATTAATTTCTGGGGTTTTTATTTTTTTTATTTTTTTTACTAGTAATGGCGGCGATCTGCGATTTTTAGCGGTACTGCGATATTGCGGCGGACATGTCGGACCATTTTGACACTTTTTTTGGGACCATTGGCATTTATACAGCGATCAGTGCTATGAAAATGCACTGATTACTGTGTAAATGCCATTGGCAGAGAAGGAGTTAACCTGGAGGGGGGCGATCTGAAGGTTAACTGTGTTCCCTCAGTGTGTTCTAACTGTATGGGGGCTGGACTGGCAGGGGGAGGGGAGTGATCACGGCTTCCATATACAGGAAGCCTGTGATCACAGCCCTTCCCCCTCTGTCAGAACGGAGATCTGTGTTTACTTACTCGGACCTCCGTTCTCTCACTGCAGGGGGGAGCCATTGCGGGTAGCCGGCGGAGATCGAGTCTGCCCTACCCACTCCCTGGCCGCCCCAGCGCGCATGCGCTCACAGTGCGAGATCTCGCGGCCGCCGTCATATGAAGGCGGTTTGCGATATCGAACCACCTTGTCGCCGTCAGACTGCGGTCGGCAAGTGGTTAATAAATATATATATATATATGCACTATATTACCAAAAGTATTGGGATGCCTGCCTTTATGCGCACATGAATTTTAATGCAGAGAATTAGATGAATTTGAGCGGAGGCTACAAGCCAGGCCTTCTCATCCAACATCAGCACCCGACCTCACAAGTGATCTTCTGGAAGAATGGCCAAACATTCCCATAGACGCTCCTAAACCTTGTGGACAGCCTTCCCAGAAGAGTTGAAGCTGTTATAGCTGCAAAGGGTGGGCCAACTCAATATTGAACCCTAGGGACTAAGACTGGGATGCCATTAAAGTTCCTGTGCGTGTAAAGGCAGGCGTCCCAATACTTTTGACAATATAGTGTCTGAGTATATACATATATATATATACATTTTAAGAGTACAAAGGTTTTATATTTGCATGGTTTACATACAAACACTGCCTATGAAAGCTCTTCTTTAAATAATATGAATATTGATCCTTCAGGATCTTTGTCTAGCAATCATTTAGCTTTACAGCAAAAAAAAAGAGATGTCAGCTTCAATCTAGCCTACATGTCTGTTGTATATAGGGATGGGCACAATTAAGAGTTTGAATTTCCCAAAAAATAAGAATTTGCATTTGGAGTCAACTAAGAACGTTAGGTGGTTTTTAAAGGGACAATGGGCTTTAAATGGCTCATGAGGGTTATAAAGCTTCTTTCTATTTAGGAACTGTACCAAAAAAAAAAGTAAAGGAGCAAAACCAATCAAGGATCAAATACACTAAAATAACACAAATACAGTAAGAACACCCCAAAAAAAAAGAAAGAAAAATGTGTTTAATGTAAGATTTGGCAAAGCTGCTTAATGAGTCATTTTGGTGCAAAATTAATTTTCGTCACAATATATACGCAAGTATACCGCTACAAATATTAGCAAATCTCTCTCTCTGTCTCTCTCTGTGTATATACAGTATATACTATATATATATATATATATACATATACAGTATCTCACAAAAGTAAGTACACCCCTCACATTTGTGTAAATATTTTATTCTATCTTTGCATGTGACAACACTGAAGAAATGACACTTTGCTACAATGTAAAGTAGTGAGTGTACAGCTTGTATAACAGTGTAAATTTGCTGTCCTCTCAAAATAACTCAACACACAGACATTAATGTCTAAACCGCTGGCAACAAAAGTGAGTACACCCCTAAGTGAAAATGTCCAAATTGGGCCCAATTAGCCATTTTCCCCTCCCCGGTGTCATGTGTCTCGTTAGTGTTACAAGGTCTCAGGTGTGAATGGGGAGCAGGTGTGTTAAATTTGCTGTCATCGCTCTCACTCTCTCACACTGGTTACTGGAAGTTCAACATGGCACCTCATGGCAAAGAACGCTCTGAGGATCTGAAAAAAAAGAATTGTTGCTCTACATAAAGATGGCCTAGGCTATAAGAAGATTGACAAGACCCTGAAACTGAGCTGCAGCACGGTGGCCAAGAACGTATAACGGTTTAACAATACAGGTTCCACTCAGAGCAGCGCCTCGCCATGGTCGGCCAAAGAAGTCGAGTGCCGTGCTCAGCATCATATCCAGAGGTTGTCTTTGGGAAATAGACATATGGGTGCTGCCAGCATTGCTGCAGAGGTTGAAGGGGTGGGAATTCAGCCTGTCAGTGCTCAGACCATACACCGCACACTGCATCAAATTGGTCTGCATGGCTGTCATCCCAGAAGGAAGCCTCTTCTAAAGATGATGCACAAGAAAGCCTGCAAACAGTTTGCTGAAGACAAGCAGACTAAGGACATGGATTACTGGAACCACGTCTTGTGGTCTGATGAGACCAAGATAATCTTATTTGGTTCAGATGGTGCCAAGTGTGTGTGGCAGCAACCAGGTGAGGAGTACAAAGACAAGTGTGTCTTGCCTACAGTCAAGCATGGTGGTGGGAGTGTCATGGTCTGGGGCTGCATGAGTGCTGCCGGCACTGGGGAGCTACAGTTCATTGAGGGAACCATGAACGCCAACATGTACTGTGACATACTGAAGCAGAGCATGATCCCCTCTCTTTGGAGACTGGGCAGCAGGGCAGTATTCCAACATGATAACGACCCCAAACACACCTCCAAGACGACCACTGCCTTACTAAAGAAGCTGAGGGTAATGGTGATGGACTGGCCAAGCATGTCTCCAGACCTAAACCCTATTGAGCATCTGTGGGGCATCCTCAAATGGAGGGTAGAGGAGCGCAAGGTCTCTAACATCCACCAGCCCTGTGATGTCATCATGGAGGAGGGAAAGAGCACTCCAGTGCCAACCTGTGAAGCTCTGGTGAACTCCATGCCCAAGTAGGTTAAGGCAGTGCTGGAAAATAATGGTGGCCACACAAAATATTGACACTTTGGGCCCAATTTGGACATTTTCACTTAGGGTTGTACTCACTTTTATTGCCAGCGGTTTAGACATTAATGGCTGTGTGTTGAGTTATTTTGAGGGGGCAGCAAATTTACACTGTTATACAAGCTGTGCACTCACTACTTTACATTGTAGCAAAGTGTCATTTCTTCAGTGTTGTCACATGAAAAGGTATAATAAAATATTTACAAAAATGTGAGGGGTGCACTGACTTTTGTGAGATACTGTATATATATAGAGTCAAGAAATTCAAGAGGGAGTTTGACCCATTGTACAATAAATCCTCCAACTGCCTTACGCACACATTACAACCTACATTATGTCCCAATGAGAGACTTCATAGATCCCAAAAGGGCAGTTTTTGACACTCGAAAGACTGGAACGGGGTTGCAAAAGAATTTCTAAGACTTGTGCCATAAATCCACAGTTCCATAGATAGTTTGGAGAACTTCAACATCATTGCTATTCTCCTAATAGTTGGGCTCCTATCAAGGTGAAAGAAAGACAAGGACACACCATACAATCCTCAAACAGCTGCCAAAAAACTTGCTAAAGCAAAGAATCAGCCGACTTTTGTAACAAAGGTGATAGTTATGTTAATGTGCCTACTGTAATAATTTTACTGATTGAGTGTTGCGTTCATGGAAAGTTACCACGGAAGAACCAAAGCCATTTAAAATTACCATCAGTGTCTGTCTTAAAGACCAACTGGATGTTGAACATCACTACATGAACGATGGTCATAAAAGACTTGTGTTGAGGTTTGCTAAAGTCCAACTGGATGTTCACCATTTCTACATGAACTATGGCCGTAAAAGACTTATGTTGAGCTTTGCTAAAGTCCAATTGGATGTTGAAGATCACTACATGCACTGTGGTCATAAAAGGCTGATGTTGAGGTTTGCTAAAGTCCAAATTAATGTAGAACATCACTATATGAACTACGGTCATATAAGACTTAAGGTGAGGTTTGCTAAAGTCCAACTGGATGTTCACCATTTCTACATGAACTATGGCCGTAAAAGACTTATGTTGAGCTTTGCTAAAGTCCAATTGGATGTTCAACATCACTACATGAACTATGGTCGTAAAAGGCTGATGTTGAGCTTTGCTAAAGTCCAATTGGATGTTGAAAATCACTACATGAGCTATGGTCATGAAAGGCCTAATATGAGGTTTGCTAAAGTCCAACTGGATGTTGAACATCTCTACATGAACTATGGGTGTAAAAGGCTAACGTTGAGGTTTGCTAAAGTCCAACATTGATGTTGAATATCACTACAAGAAATATGGGCATGAAAGGCTTATGTCGATGTATGCTAAAGAACAAAGAATGTTGAACATCACTACATGATCTATGGTCATGAAAGGCTTGCACTGAGCTTTGCTAAAGACCAACTGGATATTGACGGTCACTACATGAACTATGCTCATAAAATGCTTAAGTTGAGGTTTGTTAAAGTCCAACTGGATGTTCAACATCACTACATTAACTATGGTCATGAAAGGCCTACTATGAGGTTTGCTAAAGTCCAACTGGATGTTGAACATCACTACGTGAACTATGGTCATAAAAAGCTTATGTTAAGGTTTGCTAAAGTCCAACTGGACGTTGAACATCTCTACATGAACTATGGGTGTAAAAGGCTTACGTTGAGGTTTGCTAAAGTCCAACTGGATGTTGAATATCACTACAAGAAATATGGGCATGAAAGGCTTATGTCGATGTATGCTAAAGAACAATGAATGTTGAACATCACTACATGAACTATGGTCATGAAAGGCTTGCACTGAGCTTTGCTAAAGACCAACTGCATATTGATGGTCACTACATGAACGATGGTCATAAAACGCTTAAGTTGAGGTTTGTTAAAGTCCAACTGGATGTTCAACATCACTACATGAACTATGGTCATAAAAGCTCACTAAATGAACTATGGTCACAAAAAGCTTAAAATTCTGGTAAACATACAGTGTTAGCTGTGGGGCCTACAGAGGGGTACGGCTACAGGTGGGGATTTTCAGTATACGTGCCCTGAATAAACTTTTTGGGGAATGGACATTGTTAGTGTGTGCCCTTTCTTCTATGAACTTGCTTCAGAAAGCATGTTGCTTTATATTTGCTTCTGAGTTTGACCCCTAAGGTCCAGTCCAGTCTGGAGCGCATTTCCACGCCACTGCACACACTGTATCTGTTTATTGTAGTGCACTAAATCACAAATGTACTGTGCTGCTCTGCCTAAGTCCATGGTGCACAACCTGCTGCCCTTTGGCACCTACAGTATGGGCGTCGGGGCCCCTGCAGACAGTAATCTGACATGCAATGTGTCTCCAGCCTATGACTGTTCTGAAGCAAGCCTTTAGTCTCCAGCAACTCCTCCGTCCTGTTTGCAGTCTTTGACCATCCCTTGCAGCAGTCTGTAGTCTCTGACCATATTCTGTAATATGTCCATAGTCTCTGACCATCTCTTGTAGCAAGTCTGCAGGCTCTGACCATCTCTTGTAAGAGGCCCATAGTCTCTGACCATCTCTTGTAGCATGCCCATAATCTCTGACCATCTCTTGTAGCATGCCCATAGTGTCTGAACATCTCTGTATCATGCCCATAGTCTCTGACCATGTCTTGTAGCATGCCCATAGTCTCTGACCATCACCTGTAGCATGCACATCGTCTCTGTCCATCCCCTCTAGCATGCTCATAGTCTCTGATCATCACCTGTAGCATGCACATAGTCTCTGTCTATCACCGTTAGCATGCCCATAGTCTCTGACCATTTCTTGTAGCATGCCTATAGTCTCTGACCATCTTTTGTAGCTTGCCCATACTCTCTGCCCATCACATGTTGCATGTATGCAGTCTCTGACTATCTCTTACAGCATACCCATAGTCTCTGCCTATCTAATGTAGCATGCCTATAGTCTCTGACCATCTCTTGTAGCTTGACCATACTCTCCCCCCATCTCATGTAGCATGTCTGCAGTCTCTGACCATCTCTTGTAGCATATCCATAGTCTCTAAACATCTATTGTAACATGCACATAGTCTGTGTCCATCTCTTGTAGCATGTCTGAAGTTTCTGACCATCTCCTGGAGCAGTTTTCAGTCTCTGAACGTCTCTTGTAGCAGGTCCATAGTCTCTGACCATCTCCTGTATTGTATATCTGCAGTCTCTGGCAGCTTTCAGTATCATTCCATTCACTGAAAATAGCGCAGCAACCTTTGAGGATTCCAAGAGCCGCACTAGAGGCCCCCTATATCAAGGAAGTTGACCCACCCCTGGCTTAAGTGCATTGAGATCCCATTCAAAATATATTACCGCAAATGTTGCCGAAACACACGCGTCTGAATCTGGCCGAGCCTTATTACACAGCTGTAGTAATAAAATTCAAAAAAATCTGTGCTGAATTCAGAAAAGCTATAATCTGTGAGACATGGAAAAGAAAATGCATGGAAAGACGTAAAGGGTAATATGGTAAAGGAAATATTTATTGCCACTCAAAAGAAAAAAAAAAAAAAGTTGCCCACGCAACATGTGGTCTATCCCTTTCATCCAGCAGTAATCCTTGGAACGCCTCGTAAGGATGATTAATGAAAGTGCAGGATTGGTGGGGGAAATGCACAAGGGAACCATGCCTATCTGTGAGGGCAGTAATATGACGCACAGTAATGCCATTCTACCCGATGCCAGCCCAGGCACTATAGCATTTCACGTCGATCTCAAACCCCGCAGCGCCTGGCTTACAGCGGAAGATGTGTGTACAGTCTGTGCTCTGTTCTACGCTGAACACAGAAAATCGGGGGCAGGTGAGGTGATTTCATCCAGAAGAGGGAATTCAAGGTCAATCCGTAGCCACAGCACGCACAGCGCAGGCTGGGGTAGGGATGGAGGGGGGTAGGCGTGCCTAGCCTTTCCTGGCTTTAATTGTCAAGTATCAAAGCGGTAGACAAACGCTCCACAGAGCTGATATTCTCCAAGAATCTATATGAAAAGCTTTTATCTGTCAGGTGGAAAGTAATACGCTTAGACAAGCCGGGGCTGCTCTGGGCTCAATGTGGCACAAGCAATGTCCGGGAAGGGGGGGTGGGGGGATTAACGGTAACAGAGTCTTAGTTCCTCGATAAAATAGGGTTGTATAGGACTCTATAGGATTTTATAGTACAAAGCAAGCATCTGGCTGGAAGAGCAATTCTCCAAAAAAAGTGGTCTTTTTTTCTTGGTGATGGTCGGTGTAGCAAGCAAAGAACAAAGACCATCCATTTAAACAAAAGTCTTTCCATAACATTTTATGGGTATTCAATGAACTTTATGCATGGTATTTACCTATGAAAGCCTCTCTGGTGTAGACATCCAAAAGCCTTGGGACTGCTGCTGGCTGCCGCCATCATGGATGTAATGTTGGCAGCTCCAGAAGACTATATTACAACCATTGTTAACCAGGAATCTGTGGAAACCTAGGGTTCCTTCAGAGGTTGCTTGGTGTCCCTTCAGCTGCAGTTGATTGACCTCTAATTTGATAGTGCCTGCGTAGTTCTGGGGCTAACACCACTTGGCAGAGACAGCAGCAAGCCAACAATGTTTTTTTTAGCTGTCCGTTAAAAGTGGCATTCTTCTCATTGACCGCCAATGTAAGGAGCATTCTTCCCATTGACCACCAATGTAAGGACCATTCTTCCCACTGACCACCAATTTAAGGACCATTCTTTCCATTGACCATCATTTTAAAGTGGTAGTAAACCCTCCTATCATTTTCAGGCAAGGAAGCTGCCATCTTGGCCTCTGTTTAATCTACAACTGCCATGATGCTGCACATGTGATCAGCTATGACACCAACTATTGGATGGTTTGACAGTATGGTTTAGAGCACAACCAATGGGAGTGTTACATTTCCGGCACATGCCGGAAATGTGACTGGTTTTTAACCTGTTAAATGCATGGGTTTACTACCGCTTTAAGAACTATTCTTCCCATTGATCACCAATGTAAGGAACACTCTTCCCATTGACTACCAATGTAAGGAACATTCTTCCCATTGACCGCCAATGTAAGGACCGTTCTTTCAATTGACCACCAATGTAAGGACCATTCTTTCCATTGACCACCAATGTAAGGACAATTCTTCCCATTGACCACCAATGTAAGGACCATTCTTCCCACTGACCACCAATGTAAGGAACATTCTTCCCACTGATCACCAATGTAAGGAGCATTCTTCCCACTGATCACCAATGTAAGGAGCATTCTTCCCATTGACCACCAATGTAAGGACCATTCTTCCCACTGACCACCAATGTAAGGACCATTCTTTCCATTGACCATCAATTTAAGAACTATTCTTCCCATTGATCACCAATGTAAGGACCATTCTTCCCTTCAACCACCAATATAAGGGGCATTCCTCCCACTAATCACCAATGTAAGGAGCATTCTTCATACTGACCGCCAAAAGTAAGGGACATTCTTAACCAATGAAAGGGTAATTCTTCCCTCTGACCGCCAATGTGTGTATTTAATTTTTTTGAATGTTATTTACCTATAAAAGCTTCCCTTCTGTAGACATCCAAAAGTCTTAGGATCGCTGCTGGGTGCCACCATCTTGGATGTGATGTTGGCAGCCCTAGAAAACTATATTACAGTCAATTTTAACCAGGGTTCTATGGGGCCCTATGGTTCCTGCAGAGGTTGCATGGCATCCTTTCAACTGTGGCTGACTGATCTCTCATTTGGTGGTGCTTACATAGTTCTGGGGTCAACACTATTGGGCAGAGACAGCAGCAAAACACCATTTTTTTTTTATTTTTTTTTGCTGCCAGTAAAGGATGGCATTCTTTCCATTGACCACCAAGGTAAGGAACATTCTTCCCTCCAACCACAAATACATGGGGCATTCTTACTACTGATAACCAACAACTGGGGTCTTGATACATTCGTGGTGGTTTACTCTCTAGTCAGTCGGTGTCAACTTTCCTACGGTACGTTGGAGACGTCCTTGGTATCCCGGGGTATCTTGGGACCAATTTTAACTGACATTATATCAAAAGATCCCGACGGTTGTAGTGTAGGTTCTACCACCGTGGGTCGTCGCTAGGATTCTGAAAACCTACAGATGTCTTCCCTTCGAAAATATCCATTTATTGTAAGTTTTTTTAATTTATGTGTGTAACCGCCAGTCTCCCTTCTTAATGGGAAAGTAACCAATTCTTACAGGGAATGAAAACCGCCAGTCATACTTCT
>BLSH010535245.1:264533-278770 GCA_018402905.1 Glandirana rugosa
CCCCCCCCCCCGAGACTACATTTGCCCCCGGAGACTACACCTCCCCCTGGAGACTACGCTTCCACACCGAGATTACACTACCCCCTACCCCCCTGGAGAGTACGCCTTCCTCTTGGAGATTATACTACCCCCCCGTGAGACAACACTACCCCTGGAGACTACACTTCCCCCCCCGAGATAACATTACCCCAGGAGACTACACTTCCCCCCCGTGACTACACTTACCTCTGGAGACTACATTACTCCACCGACCATATTAGAGGTTCTCCTTCCGCATGAGAGGTCCCCCCATCCCCCATCACATTAGAGCCACACCTTCGCATCAGAGGTCCCCCTCCACATCAGAGGCCCCCGTTTACATCAGAGCCCCCCCCCCCCATCACCTTAGATGTATCCCTTCACATTAGAACCCTCTTTCACATCAGAGGTCCCCCTCTTCCCCTTCACATCAGAGATCCCCCCATCACATCAGAACCCCCCCCCCATTACATCAAAGCCACCAATGCTGCAGCTGTTCCCTGCCGGCTCTACACCCAAGAACTGAGCAGAGAGCGGTGACTGTCAGTTGCACACTCTCTGTTTTGCCTCTCCAGGCTGGGGAAGGGGTGAGAGCAGCTGGCCTGCTGCACATCAGAGGTCCCCCCTTCACATCAGATCCCCCTAATTACATTAGAGGCCCCCCTTCATATCAGAGCCCCCCCCCCATTACATTAGAGGCTCCCCTTCATATCAGAGCCCCCCCATTACATTAGAGGCTCCCCTTCATATCAGAGCCTCCCTTCACATCAGATTCCCCCCATCACATCACAGATCACCCATCACATCAAAGCCACCAAGTGTAATGTTGCAGCTGTTCCCTGCCGGCTCTACACCCAAGAACTGAGCAGAGAGTGGTGACTGTCAATCACCACTCTCTGCTCTGCCTCTCCAGGCTGGAGTGGGGGTGGGAGCGGCTCTCAGTTCTATGCCGAGAGGCTGAGCCAGCTGCCGGTCAGGCATCCAGGTGGATCCCGACATTATTGTCTGAATCCTTCCAGAGCCTAGGGCTGCTCTGTAACGCCAGCCGTCAAACCGACTGATTCTGAGCTACAGGAGAGCAAAACCTAAGTCCAATCCTGTGACCAAGAAGAGAAGCATGGTCAAAAAACAAGTTTTTCCTAAACCTGCGCCTAAACACACAAAAACGAAAAAAAAGGGCGCTGCAATTGCAGGTTGCGCATGCGCTACCATTGTTAAAGACCAGGCTTTTCCTGCTTACAAATTTAAATCAGTATTTTTAGAAACTCACTTATAACTCCCAAACATATTTTTTTTTAGCAGAGACCCTAGGGAATAAAATGGTGATCATTGCTTTTTTTTTTTAAGTCACACGGTATTTGCACAGCGGCTTTGCAAATACAAGTTTTTTGGGGAAAATTACACTTTATTGAGTTAAAAAAAAATATTTACCCCATTTTTTTTTGTAGAATATGAAAGATGATGTTACACCGAGTAAATAGATACCTAACATGTCACGCTTTAATATTGTGCGCGCTCATGGAATGGCGACAAACTATGGTACTTAAAAAAATCTCTATAGGCGACGCTTTAAACACCTTTACAGGTTACCAGTTTAGAGTTACAGAGGAGATCTAGTGCTAGAATTATTGCTCTCGCTCTAACAATCATGGCCATACCTCACATGTGCGGTGCGAATTCCGTTTACATATGCGTGCGCGACTTATGTATGCATTCGCTTCAGTGCGCGAGCTCGGGGGTGCTTTACATTCCTTTTTCTTATTTATTTTATTTTTTATTCTTCCACTGTCTTTAATTTTTTTCTTTTTTGGTCACTTTTATTCCTATTACAAGAAATGTAAACATCCAATGTAATAGAAATAAGGGATAAAAGGTCCCCTTTATGAAGAGGTCTTGGGTCAAAAAGACCCCAAATCTTTCCTTTAACCTTTAAAAGCAAAAGATCAGACAAAAATTTTTTTTGGATCTTTTACTTTAAAAAAAAAAAATTGTTTACTTTTAGAATGGACAGGAAGTGACGTCATGACGTCGCTCCGGTCCTCCAAGGCCACAGAGGCGATGAAAGGTGATCTGCTCTTTGATCACCCCTGTGGCCAGTTGGATAGCTTCTCAGGCGGAAACGGTAAGCCCGAGAAACACCCGGTGAGTGGCAGTAGGTGGAGGACTTCCCCTCCTGCCCCTTCTAAAAGCGTTCCAGCGACCTAAGCCAACGGCTTTTGAACTCATTTGTTCCCAAGGCCCTCACTAATTGCATTTCATTTCTGCTATATATCAGCTACTTCAAAGCATCCAGATGCGTGGCGCAGAGAGAGACAGCGTTTAAAGTCTTATTATTCTGGTATAGAACACCAGAGGTGCTGCATCGTCTAGATCCTTAATTATCCCCCTTATGTTGGCGCTGTGCTAAAATAAAAGGTACCAATTACCATATCTTCCGGCAATGCAAGTTAATTATACCTAGAGTTGAGCGGACACCTGGATGTTCGGGTTTTCATGGAAAAGTTCGGGTTCGGTCCGAACTTGACCCCGAACCCCATTGAAATCAATGGGGACCCGAACTTTTGGGCACAAAAATGGCTGTAAAAAAGTCCTGGAAAGTGCTAGAGGGCTGCAAAAGGAAGAAAAGTGGGGGTAAGAGTAGGACAAGTGCCCTACAAAGAAATGGGAATAGGGAAATAACAATAATCTGTTGGCGCTGTGCTAAAATAAAAGGTACCCATTATCATATCGTCTGGCAATGCGAGTTAATTATACCCTTTTGGTCTATGGAGATGTCTCTACTTCAACAAATATTTGAGCCTTCTCTCCTGTTCAACCCGTTACATTACCTCCTAGTCCTTCCTTTTTCCTGGAATAGGGAAATTTTCCAACAAGCTAGCTTCATACATTCTACCAGCTGCCAAGAGAGTCATTCCAATGCATTGGCTATCTCCTACCCACACCATCTCCGGACCAATTTTTGAAGATAATGGTTGAGATCCCCAAGCGGCAGAAACGGTAAGCCCGAGAAACACCGGCGAGCGGCGGTAGGTGGAGGACTTCCCCTCCTGCCCCTTCTAAAAGCGTTCCAGTGACCTAAGCCAATGGCTTTTGAACTCATTTGTTCCCAATGCCCTCATCAATTGAATTTTTCATTTCTGCTATATATCAGCTACTTCATGAGACTTCCCCACTCACTGAAGACCTCCACACCTACATGCAGATATGATCCCATATTATACAACAGCCAATTACCCTCCCTTGTTGGGACAAGATTTGGTCCTCAACTTCCAAAGCATCCAGATGCGTGGCGCAGAGAGAGACAGCGTTTAAAGTCTTATTATTCTGGTAAAGAACACCAGAGGTGCTACCTCATCTAGATCCTTCATTATCCTCCTTATGTTGGCGCTGTGCTAAAATAAAAGGTACCAATTATCATATCTTCCGGCAATGCAAGTTAATTATACCCTTTTGGTCTATGGAGATGTCTCTGCTTCAACGAAAATTTGAGTCTTGGACCCGTTACATTACCTTCTAGGCCTTCCTTTTTTTCTGGAATTGGGAAATTTTCGAACAAGCTAGCTTCATACATTCTACTAGCTGCCAAGAGAGTCATTCCAATGCATTGGCCATCTCCTACCCACACCATCTCAGGACCAATTTTTGAAGGTAATGGTTGAGATCCCGAAGCGGCAGAAACGGTAAGCCCGAGAAACACCGGCGAGTGGCGGTAGGTGGAGAACTTCCCCTCCTGCCCCTTCTAAAAGCATTCCAGTGACCTTAGCCAACGGCTTTTGAACTCATTTGTTCCCAAGGCCCTCACCAATTGCATTTCATTTCTGCTATATATCAGCTACTTCATGAGACTTCACCACTCACTGAAGACCTCCACACCTACATGCAGATATGGTCCCATATTATACACCAACCAATTACCCTCCCTTGTTGGGACAAGATTTGGTCCTCAACTTCCAAAGCATCCAGGACCAATTTCTGAAGGTAATGGTTGAGATCCCGAAGCGGCAGAAACGGTAAGCCCGAGAAACACCATATCTTCCGGCAATGCAAGTTAATTATACCCTTTTGGTCTATGGAGATGTCTCTGCTTCAACGAAAATTTGAGTCTTGGACCCGTTACATTACCTCCTAGGCCTTCCTTTTTTTCCTGGAATTGGGAAATTTTCGAACAAGCTAGCTGCCAAGAGAGTCATTCCAATACATTGGCAATCTCCTACCCACACCATCTCAGGACCACTTTTTGAAGGTTATTGTTGAGATCTGCAGAATGGAGCATGTGACGGCCCTGGTGGAGGCTGCTGTTGGCCAGGTTCAACAGGATTTGGGAGATGTGGGACAATTCTAAGTTTGGTTCCCCTTCCGAATCCTGATTGAGCCACTCGGACCTCTATCATGAGAAGGCCAGCCGTCGGCTGAAATAAAAAAATACCGGGGGTTATGGCTCATGTCTTCAGCCATAATCCCGGTGTGCCACTTAAAACCGGCAAGTGGTTAACCGCACCCTAAGCATGGGTAGTAGACACACGCGTTTCGGCGTGCATTTGTCGCCCAACCGAACTCGCCAAAACACGCACTTGAAAATACACCCAACGCTCTGCGACCGAAAAAGGTTCTGGAGCTACTTTGGGTCAACTGTCTCCCGTGGAGCGGCCCATTCAAGGGAAAATGTGCAGAAACATGCGGGAATTGGAATCTTCTCAGTTCCTCTCTTAATTAAATAATATATAAAAAATAAAATAAAATAGTAAATAAAATTTAATAATATTAAAATATATAAGCTCAGACGGGCAAAATCTCCAGTTTAATATAATTTAAAAACCTCGACAAATAGCAGCTCTCGCAATCTTAGTACATGCCAGCATCGGTGTTGTATATAAATCCAGCGCATATCTCTTCCTGTAGCCTATCAACTCCCAGTATGAACACATCAAGGAGGAGCCAAAAGGGTGTGGACACCACTCAAAAAAGTCACTTACTAAATACATAAATAAATAAGTAGTATTAAATAAATAGCTTTCAGCAAATACATAAACCTAATTAAATAAAAAAAATCAAATGAATTAATAAAAATAAATATATAAACCAAATTAAATAAACACATAACCAAAAAAAAATGTAGTATTAAATATGAATATAAACAAAATAAATCAAATTGAACAAATGCAATAAATAAATAAACAAAAAAATCAATATACATAAATAAATCAAATTAAATTAAATTAAATTAAATTAAACAAAAATACATCAATAAAAATGAAATAAATATTAAATCTGAATATAAACACCTAAATGAATACAATTAAATACATTAACTCCCAGCCAGGACACATCAGGGAGGAGCCTAATTATGCAAACTGAGCCTTGATACGCTAAGGGACCCGCCAAAGTTATGCGCAGGAATTATGTGCAATATTGATGTTTGTTTACACAGTGCTGGCATGCACTAGGATCACGTGAGTTGCTATTTGTTATGGTTTTATGTGTGGCATTTGTTTGTATTTTTTTTTTTTTATATAAGACTGCGTGAAAATTGTGTTTTATATTAAATCTACTGTATGGGCAAAAGCATGTGGTCACCGCTCTAAAAAGTAAATTATTAAATAAATAAATAAACAGAATTAAAGAAATAACTTTTTAGGAAGTAAATAAATCAATTTAAATAAACAATCAAATAAATCAATAAAAATAAATAAACATATCAAATGAAATAAATACATAAACAAAAAGTGAAAAGGTAGTAGTAAATGCAAACTTTCCCCCCCCTGCTGTAGCAAGTTGGATCACGCTTTGCTGGGGCACTTCACCTTCCTCTGGATCAACTGCGGGTAAAGGATTGTGTATATGGGATTGTATGATGGGTTTTTTTTTTTTTTTTTTTAATCGATTAAACTAGATGTACTTGTGTCTTTTTTTTTCAACCTGACTAACTATGTAACTATGAATATAAACAAATAAATCAAACTAAAACAATACAAAAAATAAATTAAATGAAATAAATAAACAAAAAAATCGATATGCACAGATAAATAAATAAATCAAATAAACAAAAATACATAAATAAAAATGAATTAATTATTAAAGTGGTAGTAAACCCTCCTATGATTTTCAGCCAAGGAAGCTGCCATCTTTGCCTCTGTTTAATCTACAACTGCCATGATGCTGCACATGTGATCAGCTATGACACCAGCCATTGGATGGTTTGACAGTTTGGTTTAGAGCACAACCAATGGGAGTGTTACATTTCCGACACGTGCCGGAAATGTGACTGGTTTTTAACCTGTTAAATGCATGGGTTTACTACCGCTTTAAGCATAAATATAAACACATAAATAAATGCAATTAAATGCATTAAATTAAACAAATATGATAGATAAATAAAACCAAATAAACAAATAAATCAATAAAAATAAATCTTTCAAATAAAAAAATAAATAGTATCAAATAGGAATATAAACATATACATAAAATGTAATAAATTAAATTAAACAAATCAAATAAATAAATAAAAAAAGATTAAATACGAATATAAACAAATAAATACATTAAATTAAATTAATTAAAACAGATAAAATAGGTGGGGGAAATTCCCCAATCGTGAGACATTTTCCCATGCCCTGACATGAGAATTAGGGTTACTTTGAATTTCTTCTCATTTCTTGTCGTGTCTGAAGTCGAGTAGGCAGGGCTTGACAACGCTGGTTGGGATTTCAGCGCAGCGGGGGGCACTATGTTGTCACTCCAAACAGGAAGTCAGGAGCTCAACAAATCCCCTAGCAGATCGACTGCTATTTTTCAGCACTTGCAGCATTTTTTTTTTTTTTAAAGGGATAAAACACGGAGGGATGGACTTTAATTCTGCCCAGACATGCACTGTAAGCGACTTGATCAATTTCCATGTTTTCCTAATTTTCTAAGTGAAAATAAACCAACAGGACTTCTGTATGGAACAAATACAAACATGACATGCCTGCGCAGATGGGGCTATTTACTAAACTTAGCAGACTGGAAAAACAAAACATAAAATTTGGCATGTGCAAATGTTTAGACACCTTGTTAGCACTTAGCATCCCCCACTCCACCTCCCCTCCGTGGCAGAGATCACCGGCTCCAAACATTCCTCATAGCCAGAGGTCTATTTGATTTTTTTTTTAGGTCTTATTGATCTTACTTAACCACTTGCTGACCACCATGGCGGTGGTTCCCGGGCTCCCCCACTCCTCCGGGGAGCCTGGGACTGCGGTAAGCAGAAGCAGCCTGGACAGCTTCCCACAGAGGAGATGGAGGAACGTCTTTTCTCCCATCTCCACTGTCCACTCTCCCAGAAGTGACCAGGATTTAATCTCTTTTGGTTTCAGAGCTGGCATTTTTTTTTATTTTATAAATAAAAAGTGGCCACCATCATCAGAGGTAGCCCTCAGCCTAGCAGGCAGGGGCAACCTGTGTCAGGGGCCATCTGAGTTCTAGCAACAAAGGACACAAGCTGGTAGGGGTCAACAGAATTACGGGTCTCCTATATCACAGCAACCAAGAACACTAGCTGGCAGGGGCCACCTGCATCCTAGAAACCTAAGACGCTAGGTGGCATGTGCCACTTGCGCTAGGGGTGAGCCTGCATCGTAGAAACCAAGAACCCCAACTGGCAGGGGCCACCTGCATCGGGGTGATCCTGCATCCTAGAAACCAAGGACACCAGTTGGCAGGGGCAACCTGTGTCAGGGGCCGCTTGGGTCCTAGTAACCAAGGACACGAGGTGGCAAGAGTCAACAGCATCAGGTGTATCCTATATCACAGCAACCAAGAACACTAGCTGGCAGGGTTCACTTTCTTCAGATGCCACCTGTGTCCTGGGAAGCAAAGATGTTAGGTGGCAGGAGCCACCTGCATCAGGGGTGAGCATGCATCCTAGAAAGCAAGGACACCAGCTGGCAGCGGCCACCTGCATCAGGGGCCACCTGCAACCTAGCAACCAAGGTAACCAGATGGCATGGGCCACCTACAGCAGGGGTTGCCTGCATCCGAGCAACCAAGGACATGAGGGAACAGGGGTCAACAGCATCAGGGGTATCCTATATCCCAGCAATCGAGAACGCATTAGAGGCTGCATGCATCCTAGCAACCAAAGACGCTAGGTGGCAGATGCCACCTGCAGCAGGGGTGAGCCTGCATCCTAGAAACCAAGGTCACCAGCTGGCAGGGACCACCTGCACCATGGGTGAGCCTGCATCCTAGAAACCAAGGACACCAGCTGGTAGGGGCCACCTGCAACCTAGCAAACAAGCACACTAGTTGGCATGGGCCACCTGCATCAGAGGTTGCCTGCATCCTAGAAACTAAGAACGCTAGGTGGCATGAATGGCCAGTGTCAGGAGCTGCTTGAATCTTAGCATCCTAGGATGCTAGGGGGAAGGGGCCACCTCATCAGGGGGTGAATCCAAGGATACTAGGTAGCTGGGGTCACCAGCATCAAGGGTAGCCTGCATTCTTGCAACCAAGGATGCTGGGTGGCAGGGGCAACCTGCTTCAGCGGCGGTGGCCTGTATCCTAACAATAAAGGACGCTACCTGGCAGGGGCCACCTGTGACAGTGGCCGCCTGCATCCTAGCAACCAAAAATGCTAGGTGGGAAGGGTCACCAACCAATAAGGTACAAATACGCTTGACACTGTACTCAAGTAAACGTAGCACAGCGTTAAATGCGTCCCAAAATACAGCCCCAGATGCAACTGTTGCCTATTTTTGCTGAACACAGTGGAATGTTATCTTGCCAGGCGCAGATGTCTGAATGGGCCCACAGACTTTGTAGAGAGCCCTAAACCTGACTTGGACTAAAGTCGAAAAAGTTAATTGGGCTCTGAGAATGATAGTAGCCCCCCAGCCACCCCTATCATATTTATACTCAACCGTCCCCAATCTAGTGAGAATGAAGAGCCAAAGAACAGAGAAAGACCATAACCAATTTTCACAATCCAGTTTTCCCTTTCTAGAGTAAAAGCATTCAATGGTGGACAACGGAATCACTTTCTTGGAATGGCGTAGAAGTTTTAAATTGCCCCGTGCTTTCAATGGAGAGTCTCTGTCTAGTCACCCTGACAGAAATGTAACGCCTTGCAATAGGTGTGAAAGAGGCCGCCTACATCAAACTGGAACAACCATCCAAGCATGGGGCTTTTGACACCATCTGTCACCCATAAATAATGCCACCTGAACATCTCCACCCTGGCAATTAAAAAATTCACACCTTCAGCCATGGAACTTAAACAATTAACACTTCAGGGATGAATAGATTATGTAATTAGAACAGGAGGGTTTCAAAAAAATATATATATGTAAGCATTATAATAGTACATAGACCCTATCTTCTACAAACTATATAACAGAGACCATGTCAACTAGAAATGCTTGGGTCAAACCAAGTACTACAAACCATATCTCTCAATTATGTATTCCTCAATTTGAACCAAAAAGAAGAAAGACATACAACACAGAGCTCTGTGTAATTATTATTATACTAATACATGCAGTAAATTAACGGAAATCCCAATATTTCTTTTAAGTCTTTTAATATCTTTAGCATTTATGGAGAACAATCACTTGGAATGCCCAATTATTCTTTAAGTCTTCTCAAACAATAGCTTTAATTTTTAAGGAGAACAACCACATGACATGCCTGATATTTCTTTAAGTCTTCTCAAACAATATCTTTAGTATTTATGGAAACAACCACTTAGAATGTCCAATTTTTCTTTAGGTCTTCTCAAACAATAGTTTTAGTATTTATGGAGAACAACCACATGAAATGCCTGATATTTCTTTAAGTCTTCTCAGACAATAGCTTTAGCATTTATGGAGAACAACCACTTGGAATGCCCAATATTTCTTTAGGTCTTCTCCAACAATATCTTTAGGTTTTATGGAAAACAACCACTTAAAATTCCCGATTTTTCTTTAGGTCTTCTCAATTTATTGCTTTAGCATTTAGAGAGAACAACCACTTGGAATGTCCAATATTTCTTTACGTCTTCTCAAACAATCTCTTTAGCATTGATGAGAAAAAAAAAAAACTGGAATGCCCAATATTTCTTTAGGTCTTCTCGAACAATATCTTTACCATTTATGGAGAACGACCACTTGGAATGCTCACTATTTATTTAGGTCTTCTCCAACAATAGCTTTAGCATTCATGGAGATCAACCACCTGCAATGGCCAATATTTCTTTAGGTCTCCTCCAACAATAGCTTTAGCATTTATGGACAATAACCACATAGAATGCCTAATATTTCTTTAAGTAATCTCAAGCAATATCTTTACCATTTATGGAAAACAACCACTTAGAACGCCCAATATTTATTTAGGCCTTCTCAAGCAATATCTTTAGCATCGATGGAGGACAATCATCTGGAATGCCCAATATTTCTTTAGGTCTTCTCAAGCAATATCTTTAGCATTTATGGAGATCAACCAAATGGAATGCCCACTATTTCTTTAGATCTTCTCCAACAATAGCTTTAGCATTTATGGAGAATAATCATCTGGAATGCCCAATATTTATTTAAGTCTTCTACAACAATATCTTTAGCATTTAGGGAGAACAACCACTTGGGATACCCAATACAGTATTTCTTTAGGTCTTCTCCAACAATATATTCAGTATTTATGGAAAACTACTACCGAATCCTTTAGAACAGTGGTTCTCAACTCCTGTCCTCAGGACCCACCAACAGGCCAGATTTTAAGTATTGCCTTGGGAAGATGCAGACTAGAATACTGCAATCACTGAGCAGCAAATGATATCACCTGTGATGTATTTCAGCTATCCTGCAAACCTGGCCTGTTAGTGGGTCCCGAGGACCGGAGTTGAGAACCACTGCTTTAGAAGAACATTAAGCCACACGACCGAAGCTTGAAGTATCAATTCCAATGTATCCAAGGAGGTCAACGATGAGCCCCTAAAACCCAGGATAAAGTGGAAACATTACACGTTGTATATTGTTATGGTGGTATTAGATATGCCAGACAGTCATCTGGTTTCGCCAGCTAAGCTTAAAAGATGTTGAAGACGAAGTCATTCTGACTTTTACATACAGTATATTATGAGATTCCAGGGTGCTCCATCAGCTGTGGGGGTAACAAGTCTTCTCAGACTCCTAGCTGCTCCCATCAGCGTTTTAACCACTTGGAATGCCCACTATTTCTATAAGTCTTCTCCAACAATATCTTTATCATTTATGGAGAGCAACCACTTGAAGTGCCTGATATTTCTTTAAAGTGACACTAAACCCTCACATTTTTTCGCCCATATCACCAGCTCTACCTCTTCTCCGCCCCTTCAGTTCAGAGCTCTGGATTTTCATGTCAATCAAAGCACGTGGGAGGCGGATCGACAGCGTCCTCCGTGCCCGTCGACACAGTGGGTGTGGGCGCAGCCAGCGTACTTATGCAGGAGCGGGCATGCACTGGTGACACTGAGATTGGCAATGCATGGGTCACTTGGCAAACAGGAGAACCAGAAGTGAGAAAAACGGAGCCTGAATAAAACAACTTAGCGAAAATGACACAAAAAGGTTAGACTTCTCATGTAATGCTATTATTTAACAACAGATATAGGTGAAAAAATGTGAGGGTTTAGTATCACTTTAAGTCTTCTCAAACAATATCTTTAGCATTTATGGAAAGCTATCACCAAATCTCTTAGAGCAGTGTTCCCCAGCTCCAGTCCTCAAGGCCCACCAAGAGGCCATGTTTTCAGGATTTCCCTCAGATTAATCGGCTGTGGTAATTACTTGTTGGTGGGCCCTGAGGACTGGAGTTGAGGAACACTGCCTTAGAAAAACATTGAGCCACGCAACCAAAGCTGGAAGTATCAACTCCAATATATCCAAGGAGGTCAACGACGAGCCCCGGCAAACCAGGATAAAGTCACCCAACACGTGGAAACATTACACGTTGTGTATGATTATGGTGGTGTTAGAAATGTCAAAGATAGTTGACCGGTTTCACCAGATAAGCTTCAAAGATGTCAAAGAAGAAGTCATTCTAAATATTACATATATTATGAAATTCCTGAGGAACCTGCCGAAATTCGCTCATTGGGTGGCCTTGCTGGTCCGTTCAACAAAATTCAATATTTTTTTGTCGAAGACAAGAAGGGTCAATAATTGATATCAATGATAGAGACAGAATATCTAGAAAAACACACATGATACAAATGTGATAAATGGAGTTGCAGTTCAGTCAGTAAAATAAGTATTTGATCCTCAAGCAAAACATGACTTAGTAGTTGGTGGAGAAACCCTTGTTGGCAAGAGGTAAGACTTTTCTTGTAGTTGGTGACCAGGCTTGCACCCATCTCGGGAGGGATTTTGGTCCACTCTTCTTAACAGATCTTCTCCAAATCCTTAAGGTTTCTTGGCTGTGGCCATGGGCGTCCGCAGAAATTTTTTTGGGGGTGGGCATCATTTTAAGGTCACCCATGCTATGCCGCTTTTTGACATTATCACGGTCATAGACTGCAGACATAGTACAGGAGATGGTCAGAGACTGCAGACATAGTACAGGAGATGGTCAGAGACTGCAGACATAGTACAGGAGATGGTCAGAGACTGCAGACATAGTACAGGAGACGGTCAGACACTGCAGACATAGTACAGGAGATGGTCTGAGACTGTGGACATGGCACACGAGACGATCAGAGACTTCATACATAGCCCAAGAGCATAAGGACCTAGTGGGCAACCCCCGATCTGATCCCTGATTCCAGGGGGGGCAATTGCCCCCCCCCTTGCCCCTATCTGCGGACGCCCATGACTGTGGCTTGGCCTGAGCTGCCGCCGAAGGCAGCGGGAGGAGGAGGACATCCCCTCTAGCTGCTTGTTAAAGCATTCCAGCAGCTAGTTAGCCGCTAGGATTGCTACTACAGGAGAGTTGACCATCGACTCTAAAAAATGGTACCGTGGTGGTGCTTGCAGGTTCTAGCCTATGGATGACATACGTCCCCATTTACCAGGGACAGTCCCTATTTTGAGGTTTCTGTCCCCGGAAAAACATGTGTCCAAGCCACTGTTCCCGGCCACCCACTGGCGTAGCGTACACATTGTACTGATCGAGTGCCAACCGATCAGTAGCACTGCTCAGAGAACAATCCAAAATGCACCCAATGGTGCCCATTGCGCTTTTTCTTATAAAAAATAAAATGCCATTGTTGCAATTTTTTATGTCACGCGGTATTTGCGCAGCGTTTTCCAACGCAATTTTTTTTTTAATTCACTTTGATGAACACAATATTTTTTTTTAGTAAAATATAAAAGATGATGTTACGCCGAGTAAATAGATACCAAACAAGTCACACTTTAAGGCCTCATACACACGGACGTTTTTTGACGCCGGCGTTTTCTGGCGTTTTTTGCAGCTCTCCATGTTAGTCAATGGCCCCATAAAAACACCGACATTTTTGAGCTGTAGATGGCGTCGGCGTTAGTGAGCTGAAACTAGAACCCACGGCCAGCGCGTTCTGAGGCTGTAACGTTTTGGCGGTTTTTGACGCCGCAAAACGCCAACTAACGCCAAATAATACTGTACCGGCGTTAACCGGCGTTTTTCGATGCCGAAGTTTTTAGGTTGAAAAATAGCAGAGGGATGATTTTTTTTAAAAAATGCCTATTGACGCCGACGCTCACTAACGCCAATGCATAACGCCGAAAAACGCCGATTTTTTTTCCTTGACGTCGGGCCCGACGTTTTGTTTATTTTTTAAGAAACGTCCGTGTGTATGAGGCTTAAAACTGCGCATGCAATGGAACGCGACTAATTACAGTAACGTAAATTATTTATAGGTGATGCTTTAAAACCATTTAATATTATTATTATCATTTTATTTATTTATTTATTTTACACTATGTCTTATTTATTTTTTTGAACATCCCTTATGATAGCATGGGCAGTGTTATTGTTCATTAGTATGATGACATCTAGTGGAGGTTTTGGGCCGCTATGACGTGCTTTCTATCTGATTTAGGTTCATTCTTTCTGTCCTCCCCTCCCGTTTAGTGCTAGTTAGTTTAGTCCTAGCTAGGCCCAGGGCTGGGACGAGAGGTGGGCAGGAGGGGGCGGCTGCCCTGGGCGCTGTGATATCATGTAAGGTAGGGGGCATCGCAAGGAGATTGAGGGGGAGGGGAATTTGAGGGGGGATCAGGGAGTAACGCGTCAAAATTCGGAGTATGTGTGCC
>BLSH010535245.1:296129-313329 GCA_018402905.1 Glandirana rugosa
ATATATCGTTTGTCTCTTTGCTGGATTGGGCGGTTTCTTTGCTGCCTGGGGAGGTCTCTTTATTGGATTGGGTGGCTTCTTTGCTGGAGGGGATGTCTCTTTGCTGGAGGGGATGTCTCTGTACTGAAAGGACTGTCTCTTTGCTATATAGAGCTGTCTCTTTGCTGGGTGAGGATGTCTCTTTGCTGGATTGGACTTTCTCTTTGCTAGATGGAGCTGTGTCTTTGCTGTATAGAGCTGTCTCTTTGCTGGGTAAGGATGTCTCTTTGCTGGATTGGGCTGTTTCTTTGCTATATTGAGCTGTCTCTTTGCTATATGGTTCTGTCTCTTTGCTGGATGGGGATGTCACTTTGCTGGAGGGGATGTCTCTTTGCTGGATTGAGATGTCTGTTTACTGGAGGGGGATGTCTCCTTGCTGGATTGGGCTGTCTCTTTGGTATATGGGAGTGTCTCCTTGCTACATGGGAATGTTTCTTTGCTGGATTGGGCTGTCTCTTTGCTGAATATTTGGGGGTGTTTCTGTTGGATTGGGAGTTCCCTTTGCTGGATAGGGAGGTAAGATTTGGGTGGTCTCTTTGCTGGAGGGGAGGTCCCTTTACTGGATCAGGAGGTTTCTTTGCTGGAGGGGATGCTACTTTGCTGGATGGGATGTCTCTTTGCTGGATTGGGCGGTTTCTTTGCTGCCTGGGGAGGTCTCTTTATTGGATTGGGTGGCTTCTTTGCTGGAGGGGATGTCTCTTTGCTGGAGGGGATGTCTCTGTACTGAAAGGACTGTCTCTTTGCTATATAGAGCTGTCTCTTTGCTGGGTGAGGATGTCTCTTTGCTGGATTGGACTTTCTCTTTGCTAGATGGAGCTGTGTCTTTGCTGTATAGAGCTGTCTCTTTGCTGGGTGAGGATGTCTCTTTGCTGGATTGGGCTGTTTCTTTGCTATATTGAGCTGTCTCTTTGCTATATGGTTCTGTCTCTTTGCTGGATGGGGATGTCTCTTTGCTGGATTGAGATGTCTGTTTGCTGGAGGGGATGTCTCTTTGCTGGATTGGGCTGTCTCTTTGGTAAATGGGAATGTCTCTTCGCTATATGGTTCTGTCTCTTTGCTGGAGGAGATGTCTCATTGCTGGGGGATGTCTCTTTGCTATATGGAGCTGTCTCTTAGCTTGATGGGGATGTATCTTTGCTGGAGGGGATGTCTCTTTGCTGTATTGAGATGTCTGTTTGCTGGAGGGGGATGTCTCCTTGCTGGATTGGGCTGTCTCTTTGGTATATGGGAGTGTCTCCTTGCTACATGGGAATGTTTCTTTGCTGGATTGGGCTGTCTCTTTGCTGAATATTTGGGGGTGTTTCTGTTGGATTGGGAGTTCCCTTTGCTGGATAGGGAGGTAAGATTTGGGTGGTCTCTTTGCTGGAGGGGAGGTCTCTTTACTGGATTAGGAGGTTTCTTTGCTGGAGGGGATGCTGCTTTGCTGGATGGGATGCCTCTTTGCTGGATTGGGCTGTCTCTTTGCTATATGGAGCTGTCTCTTTGCTATATGTAGCTGTCTCTTTGAGGGGTGAGGATGTCTCTTTGCTGGATTGGGTTTTCTTTTTGCTATATGGTTCTGTCTCTTTGCTAGAAAGGATGTCTCTTTGCTATATGGAGCTGTCTCTGCTGGATTGGGATGTCTCTTTGCTGGATTGGGATGTCTCTTTGCTGGGGGTTGTCTCCTTTCTGGATTGGGCTGTCTCTTTGCTATATGGTAATGTCTTTTTTTGCTATATGGGAATGTTTCTTTGCTGGATTGGGTTGTCTATTTTCTAAATATATGGGAATGCCTCTGCTGGATTGGGCTGTCTCTTTGCTGGATTGGGAGTTCTCTTTGATGGATTGGGCAATTTCCTTACTGGAGAGGATGTCTCTTTGCTGGATTGGGCGGATTCTTTGCTAAAGGGGGTGTCTCTTTGCTGGAGGGGATTTCTCTTTGGTGATCGGGCTGTCTCCTTGCTATATGGAGCTGTCTCTTTGCTGGATTGGGCTGTCTCTTGGTTATATAGAGCTGTCTCTTTGCTATATGGTTCTGTCTCTTTGCTGGAGGGGATGCCTTTTTGCTATATGGAGCTGTCACTTTGCTGGATGGGGATGTCTATTTGCTGGATTGGGATGTCTCTTTCCTGGATTGGGATGTCTCTTTGCTGGATTGGGCTTTCTCTTTGATATATGGGAATGTTTCTTTGCTGGATTGGGCCGTCTCTTTGCTGAATATTTATTGCCTGTTGCCGCGGACATGCCGTTCCAGGTGCCTGGTCGAAAGATTCAAAGCAAATTTGCCAAGCCCTGCGTTTCTGCATGCACATTTCTATGCTTTTTTTTACTGCGTCCTGGTGCATTTTCTCCCCTCTGCACGAAAAATGGATAATAGGTTATATGGTTTACAATGACATAGTTCACACCAGTGTGGTCAATTACTATGCCTTCCAGTTCCAGAAAAAAAAAGAAAAAGTAGAACATGCTGCATTTTGTCTGCACTGAACTGAACCGAAACGCAGTAAAACACTTCAGAAATGTACTGGAACGCACCTAAAACGCACCTGTCCTTATTTAGGGCGAAGAAAAAGAGGGGAAAAAATGCAGCAGAACGCATCCATGGTGTGAACTAGCCCTAAATAAGGATGTGTGTTCCGGTGGGGTTTTGGTGTAGTTTACCGCGTTCTAGTACAATTCAGTGCAGAAAAAATGCAGCATGTTCTACTTTTTTTCTGGATCTGACCAACCCTAAAGCACAACGTAGCAGATCGGAGTTCATATAGTGCCCTAAAGCCCAATGTATGGCCATATTTCGGTGAATTTTCCGTGCTGCCAAAGTGAGAGCCTCTGGAGGAGCCAGCCATACATCTGCTGATAGGTTTGGCCGCGTCCCATCAGCCCCGGTGTTGGCCACGTGGAGGATTTTCAATTGGGAGCATTTTCTATCGTACGCCTGAGGAAGCGAGCGGAGCTCGCGAAACGCGTCGAGTATAGATGCATTGTGTGCTAGATTTATACATTTGTATTGCACTTGCATGTATGTAATTTGACTGTAAGCACAATATATGCCCTATGTGCAGTGGCTCGGACCTTAGTTGTCCATTATTTGTTGTTTTATCATAAACAATAAATATGCTTTTTATCGAATTATCTGTGTATTGTTTTTTGGACCATATTTCAACCCCATGAGCGTTTCTCTTTGGGATGGAGGCTTGACATAAGTGAGACAAGTAGCAAACCTTTCCTTCTGCTGATAGGTCACCATAATGGAACCTACCCCACCTCACGAGGTTTGACTTCTTCCACCACGCCACCTTCACCTCCCACACACACAGGCACCACCCTGATCTCCCACACAACGAAAAGACTTCATAATATCCATTGATGCGTCAGTCCCCCTCCGTAACAGCGAAACCCCACACTTCTGTCACAATAACACCGAATATTTGCATTCTACAAGCAAGGCTGGATGAAAGGAGCCGAAGGGGTTCTCCTGCCATCAATGAAAGGCATCCCATATCAACATAAGCCTTCGAGTAGAAAACAGGAGGACGAGGCTCGCTATCCGAGTTCATCTCCGGTTTTTATTTTACCTATCTCAGCCCCGGTCTCCTTCTCTAGTCTCGTGCTCCATCTCCCTTTATTCTCTCTCGCCATTAATTATTGAGCTACGCTTCAAATACAAATCGTTTTCCCACTTTTAACTAAAGGAAATAGCGAGCGACACTTAGTCTCGAAGGCAGAAGACTCCTTCTTTCACCATTACCTCCATCGCAACGAGCAATTATGCGCAACAGTGCCGCAAACACAAAAAAAGACAGAATCCAAGAGAAACGCGAACACCGCTCAGACGGTAATTAGTCCACGACTCGTCCCGGCTCACCACCACCAGCAAGTAGTAAGAGAAAAAGGAGAATGGCCGCACACCCCGGCGAGAGGATGAAGTCACCACGCCAAAAAAAGATCACAGGAACATGACTGGTTGACGCGTTTCACGTAGTTGATTCGTGCTTCTTCACAACAAACTTGTTGGTTGTGAAGAAGCATGAATCAACCTTGTGAAACGCGTCAACCAGTCATGTTCCTGTGATCTTTTTTTGGCGTGGTGACTTCATCCTCTCGCTGGGGTGTGCGGCCATTCTCCTTTCCTCTTACTACAACTCAGGCAGGAAAAGACCACGATCGTGTTCAAGTTGGTTCCTTCTTTTTTTTATTCTATTTTTACACTTTAATGATGCACAGAAACACAATATGATACCCAATTTTTTGTCAATGTATAAAAGATGGTGTTACACCGAGCAAATAGACACCTCACATGTCATGCTTTAAAATTGCGCATTCAAAAATCTCCATGGCCGATGCTTTAAAAGCCTTTACAGGTTACCACTGGAGTGTTACAGAGGAGGTCTGGCACTAGAATTATTGCTCTCGCTCTGATGTTTGCGGCAATACCTCACAAATGTGGTGCAACCGGGGGTTAATGTATGCATGTGGGCAGTGGCGGCTCCACGGGGGGTTTTTTAGGGGAAGCGAAAATCAACCAACCCCCCGCGGCAGCCAGGGGCACTTAACGGCACCACCCGCCCGCTGTGTGCCCGGCACTAACCCCATCTTAGTGGCGAGCAATGGGCTGTGGGTCAGGCAGAGGGTGATGGGCAGCAAGCTGTGTCCCAGGCAGCGGATTCTGTGTCCTCTTATAGAGACGCTGTGCCCGCTAGGATCGCCTGTTCTTTCAGTCAATCAGGTGGCGGGTGTCAGACCCACTTCCTGATTGGCCAGGAGGAGGATCAGTGCGGCGATAATGAATATTCATTCGTTATATTCACCCAACTGGGTGGGATCAGGGCACAGTGCTCTGTGCCCCGAGCCCACCCTTTTTTGAAGCCTATTAGAATCTCTGGCTCTGATCACATGCTTCAAAAACACATTCCATCCCATTGGAATCCATGCGTCCGACGTCCCTGTATGTAGATCAGGGGGCCGGACGCATGTATGGGGGGGCGCCCATGCACCCCTAATGCACGGGCCGCCACTGCGTGCGTGACCAATGCCTGCATTTGCATGAACACGAGGGGACAGGGGCAATTTAATTTTATTAAAATAATTTTTTTTTTTTTTTACACTTTTTTTTTTTTTCAATCACTTTCATTGCTGTCATGTAAACATCCCTTGTAAGAGCAAAAGGCAGCTGACAGGTACTCTTTATAGAGAGATCTGTGGTCTATCAGGCCCCAGATGTCTTTTCTGCCCTTAAAAGCATCTGATCACACCAAGATCGGTGTGATCAGATGCTTACCTATTTTAAAAATGGAGGATCCGGATAAGTGATAAAGTACAGGTTTCTTCTGGTCTCCTATACCATAGAGCTGATCAGGGACTTTATGATCCTTGAAAAGCTCTATGGTAAGCTCTCGGAAGTGCCGGCTTCAGTTCCAACTTCTCCTGTGGGATGGAGAACTCAGGGAGGCACTGGCAGGAGAGGGACGACCCCTCCCACCACATGTGAAAGCAATACAGTGGCCAATTAGCCACTAGGATGGCATTTACAAAAATGCTGGCTGCAGAAAAAACTATACCGGGATGATGCCTATAGCTGCAACATATTGCAGTCTTCAAGTGGTTATGGTCATGCTCACGTTCATATTGAAAAAACTGCTCTTCTGAACCTTATACCTAATGTGTATAGGTTTCAATCAGGGGCGTACCTACAGCGGTTGCAGGGGTCGCAAATGTGACCCGGCTCCCCTGTACACCTGGACAGGAGGGGCAACAGCATAAAGAGAAACCGACCCCCTCCATTTTTCTCCCACAGCCTCTGAAATCCCGCCTCTCCTCCTTTCCTTCCCACAGGCATTCAGCAGCTGCAGGAGGATAAAAAAAGGGGGATCGGTTCCTCTATATGTCGCCCCTGATGCCCCTCCTATTCAAGTCCTGCTGCCCCCCAGGCCCCAGTGTACTCTCCTGCCCCCCTCACCCCCCCTCCCACATGCCCATCACCAGCTTCTCCCCTCTCCCTTCGGCTGCTGTGGGGGATGGGTCAGGATGGAGAGTGGGGAAAGTGGCCAGAAAAATATGTGATTTACCGCCCCCTTCTTTTTCTGAATGGATAGAGTCAATGATCGGCACCGATCACTGACCCTGTCCATTCATAACTGAAGCATAGTAAACTGTGTTCACTATGCTTCAGTTTGTGAATGAACAGGGAACCGCTGTACAGAGCTATTCCTGTACATTTATTCTGTGCATCTGAGGCTGCAGAGATGGAAATTGGAGGTGCAATGTGTAATGGCTTCAGTAAATCATAAGAGAGAAGAAAGAGACATGTTGAAAAGAGTGAGTTAAAAGGAATGGACATGGTATTCTAAATCTGCCCCCCTGCTCTTGACCTTAGATTCCAACTAAAAACACTGGCCTCCTGAGCCTTATTCACACCCATATTTAAAAGTTTCAGTCATGCCCCCCTTTTCCTTTCCATCCTCCACGTTCTTCTCCAAGTCCAAGTTGCCTTGTTCTTTCTTAAAAATATCTTTTTGTAAACGAGGTCTCCAGAACTGGGCATGGTATTCTAAACAGTATGAGGTCATGCCTCCTGCTCTTGACCTTAGCTTCCTACTGAAAACACTGTCCCCTTGTGCCTTATTTACACCCGTATTTAAAGGGTTCAATTATGCCTCCCCTTTCCATCCATCATGCTCTTCCCTAAGCCTTGCCTTGTTCTTTCTTATACATTTCTTTTTGTAAACGACATCTGCAGAACTGGACATGGTATTCTACATTTTATGAGGTCATGCCCCCCTGCTCTTGACCTTAGCTTCCTATTAAAAACACTGGCCTCCTGAGCCTTATTCACACCCGTATTTAAAGGTTTCAGCCATGTCCCCCTTTTCATTTCCCTCCTACACGTTCTTCTCCAAGTCCAAGTTGGCTGGTTCTTTCTTACAAATACCTTTTTTGTAAACAAGGTCTTCAGAACTGGATATAGTATGAGGTCATGCCCCGCTGTTCTTGACCTTAACTTCCTACTGAAAACACTGGCCTCCTGAACCTTATTCACACCCGTATTTATACATTTCAGTCATGCCCCCCCTTTTCCTTTCCATCCTCCGTGTTCTTCTCCAAGTCCAAGTTGCCTCGTTCTTTCTAACAAATACCTTTTTGTAAAAAAGGTCTTCAGAACTGGATATAGTATGAGGTCATGCCCCGCTGTTCTTGACCTTAACTTCCTACTGAAAACACTGGCCTCCTGAGCCTTATTCACACCCGTATTTATACGTTTCAGTCATGCCCCCCTTTTCCTTTCCATCCTCCGCGTTCTTCTCCAAGTCCAAGTTGCCTCGTTCTTTCTAACAAATACCTTTTTGTAAACAAGGTCTTCAGAACTGGATATAGTATGAAGTCATGCCCCGATGTTCTTGACCTTAACTCCCTACTGAAAACACTGGCCTCCTGAGCCTTATTCACACCCGTATTTATACGTTTCAGTCATGCCCCCCCTTTTCCTTTCCATCCTCCACGTTCTTCTCCAAGTCCAAGTTGCCTCGTTCTTTCTAACAAATACCTTTTTGTAAACAAGGTCTTCAGAACTGGATATAGTATGAGGTCATGCCCCGCTGTTTTTGACCTTAACTCCCTGCTGAAAGCACTGGCCTCCTGAGCCTTATTCACACCCGTATTTATACGTTTCAGTCATGCCCCCCCTTTTCCTTTCCATCCTCCACGTTCTTCTCCAAGTCCAAGTTGCCTCGTTCTTTCTAACAAATACCTTTTTGTAAACAAGGTCTTCAGAACTGGATATAGTATGAGGTCATGCCCCGCTGTTCTTGACCTTAACTTCCTACTGAAAACACTGGCCTCCTGAGCCTTATTCACACCCGTATTTATACGTTTTAGTCATGCCCCCCTTTTCCTTTCCATCCTCCGCGTTCTTCTCCAAGTCCAAGTTGCCTCGTTCTTTCTAACAAATACCTTTTTGTAAACAAGGTCTTCAGAACTGGATATAGTATGAGGTCATGCCCCGATGTTCTTGACCTTAACTTCCTACTGAAAACACTGGCCTCCTGAGCCTTATTCACACCCGTATTCAAAGGTTTCTGTCAGTTGCTTCCCTTTTTCTATCCTCCACGCTCTTCTCCAAGTCCAAGTTGCCTCGTTCTTTCATTTAACTCAATTTTTTTGCAAATGAGTTCCACAAAAAACTTAACACGGTCTTCTAAAAGAGGTCCAACTAAAGCTCGATATAGTGAAGTCATTATGCAACGGGGAAAAATGCAAACAACTAATCCTCATAAAGGAAAAAAAAGCCCATGCTGGGATCTTGCTGGAAGGTCTCGAGCTTGTATTTTCTAAGCCTTCACCCCCCCACCCCTTCGAAATACTGTGTTGGATAGTGTACACACAACGCCTGTATGTTTACATTGTAAATAATATAACAGCCCATGTAGAGGCTCTGCACATTCTTTTACTTTCACATGAAATGCCGCACACATCAAAGATTCGGCAGGCTTGTTTTCCTTTTTTTTTCCTAATTACTTGCATAACAGATCTCCTTTCATCAGGACGCTGAACTACTGTCCAGGGCACTGCCTGGAAGCTCTGGGATAGTGGAGGAGCTTCGCTGCTCGTAGAAGTGCATCACTGTGACGCAGGCTGCGTGAAGGCGAGTTACTACAGAATCTTTATTTACAATCAGCACACTTTTATTGGCAGGAGAGCTTTACGGCTCAATCCACCTGCATTTCCTGAAGGCGGCCAAGAAAAACAATGCACAAGAGTACATTACCACACTGGCTCGGGAGATTGGAAGCGAGTAAGAGCCATTGCAAAAGTTCAGCATTCCAGACATTCCCCTAAATTAGTGCAAAAGTCCTCTCGGATTTCTAACGTTTCTAGTAAGGTTGTCAATGCTCTTGTGTCTCCTGCACCCCCCTTCATTGTATCCATGACCCGTCGGAGGGATCGCTTTGCCATGGATCTACCTCTCAGCGCGCACTCGGCACCTGCATCAGACCTTTAGCAGAAGCAAAGGGGCCCCCAGGGGGCGATGGGCCATCCTTTCTCTGCATGCATGCCAAGCCAATCATTACAGATGCAAGCCAAGAGCTAGAGCTACATGAGTGACCGTTGATTGTCCGACCAATCTTTTTTTTTGTGATTTATTGTTATTTCGGGCAACCAATCCCAAAGATTTCCCAACCAAATCATTAATCTCCTATAAGCTTCTAATACAATGACTTTCAGCAGGAGCTTCTTAAGACTTGGCCCCTTTTCTCCATCATGTTTAAATGGGCAGCAAAGGAGCAACAAAGGGGGCCCCCAGTGGGCGATCTGCAATCTTTTCTCTGCAAGCATGCCAAGCCAATCTGTCCTCCAGTGGGCAAAGGGCCATCCTTCCTTTGCAAGCATGCCAAGCCAATCTGGTCCCCAGTGGGCAGTGGGCCATCCTTTCTCTGCAAGCATGCCAAGCCAATCTGGCCCCCAGTGGGCGAAGGGCCATCCTTCCTTTGCAAGCATGCCAAGCCAATCTGCCCCCCAGTGGGCGGTTGGCCATCCTTTCTCTGCATGCATGCCAAGCCAATCATTACAGATGCAAGCCAAGAGCTAGAGCTACGTGAGTGACCGTTGATTGTCCGACCAATTTTTTTTTGTGATTTATTGTTATTTCAGGCAATCAATCCCAAAGATTTCCCAACCAAATCACTATAATCTCATATAAGCTTCTAATACAATGACTTTCAGCAGGAGCTTCTTAAGACTTGGCCCCCTTTCTCCATCGTGTTTAAATGGGCAGCAAAGGAGCAACAAAGGGGGCCCCCAGTGGGCGATCTGCAATCTTTTCTCTGCAAGCATGCCAAGCCAATCTGGCCTCCAGTGGGCAAAGGGCCATCCATCCTTTGCAAGCATGCCAAGCCAATCTGGCCCCCAGTGGGCAGCGGGCCATCCTTTCTCTGCAAGCATGCCAAGCCAATCTGGCCCCCAGTGGGCGAAGGGCCATGCTTTCTTTGCAAGCATGCCAAGGCAATCTGGCCCCCAGTGGGCGGTTGGCCATCCTTTCACTGCATGCATGCCAAGCCAATCATTACAGATGCAAGCCAAGAGCTAGAACTACATGAGGGACTATCGACTACCCGGCCAATCTTTGTTTTTTTTAAAGGCAACAAATGCGATTTATCATGATTTTTTTTTGTTTCAGTCCATCAATCTTGCAGATTTCCCAACCCAATCACTAAAATTTCATATAAGCTGCTAAAGCAATTCCAAACATGACTTTGCACTCTGCATGCATGCCAAGCCAATCTGGCCCCCGGTGGGCGATGGGCCATTCTTTCTCTGGACACATGCCAAGCCAATCTGCTCCCCAGTGGGTGATGGGTCATCCTTTCTCTGCAAGCATGCCATGCCAATCTGGCCCACATTGGGCAATGGGCCATCCTTTCTCTGCATACATGCCATGCCAATCTGGCCCCCAGTGGGCAATGGGCCATCCTTCCTCTGCATGCATGCAAAGCCAATCATGACAGATGGAAGCCAAGAGCTAGAGCTACATGAGCAACTGTTGATTGCCCAACCAATCTTTTTTTTGTGATTTACTGTTGTTTCAGGCAATCAATCCTGAAGATTTCCCAACCAGACCACTATAATCTCATATAAGCTTCTAATACAATGGCTTTCAGCAGGAGCTTCTGAAGACTTGGCCCCCTTTCTCCAAGGTGTTTAAATGGACAGCAAAGGACTGCAAGCATGCCAAGCCAATCTGGCCCCTAGTGGGCGATAGGCCATCCTACCTTTGCAAGCATGCCAAGCCAATCTGGCCCCCAGTGGGTTGTAGGCCATCCTTTCTCTGCATGCCAAGCCAATCATTATAGATGCAAGCCAAGAGCTAGAGCTACATGATGGACTATTGACTGCCCAACCATTTTTTCTTTTTTTTTTAATGGCGACAACTGTACTTTATCATGCTTTTTTGTTGTAGACAGTCAGCCCCACAGATTTCCCAAACCAATCACTAAAATCTCATATAAGCTACTTATGCAATTCCAAAAATGACTTTCAGCAGGAGCTTATTAAGACTTGGCCCCCTTTCTCTGTGTTTGAGTGGGCAGCAAAGGGGGCCCCCAGTGGGCAATGGGCCATCCTTTCTCTGCAAGCATGCCAAGCCAATCTGCTCCTCAGTGGGTGATGGGCCATTCTTTCTCTGCAAGCATGCCACACCAATCTGGCCCCCAGTGGGAGATAGGCCATCCTTTCTCTGCATGCATGCCAAGCCAATCTTTACAGATGCAAGCCAATCTGGTCCACATTGGGCAAAGGGCCATCCTTTCTCTGCATACATGCCATGCCAATCTGACCCCCAGTGGGCAATGGGCCATCCTTTCTCTGCATGCATGCAAAGCCAATCATGATAGATGGAAGCCAAGAGCTAGAGCTACATGAGCGACTGTTGATTGCCCGACCAATCTTTTTTTTTTTTTTCCTATGGCAACGACTGTGATTTATCTTCATTTTTGTATTTTTTGTTTCAGTCAATCAATCCTACAGATTTCCTTACCCAATCACTAAAATCTCATATAAGCTGCTAATGCAATTTTAACAAATGACTTTCAGCAGGAGCTTCTCAAGATTTGGCCCCCTTTCCCCAATGTGTTTGAGCGGGCAGCAAAAGGGCCCAGGTGGGCGATGGGCCTTCCTTTCTCTGCATGCATGCCAAGCCAATCATTACGGATGCTAGTCAAGAGCTAGAGATACACGAACGACCTTTGATTTACTTTTTTGTTTTTTTAATGGCAACGACTGTGATTTATCATGATCATGGGAAAAGAGGGGAAATCTTTCAATGGGGACACCTGTTCCTGGGGACAACTAAGAGACTATTTTCCTTCATTGGAGATATTTTCTCTCACTTCCTGTTGAGTTTAGAGGACAGGAAGTGAAGGGGAATCTTTCAATGGAGACACCTGTACCTGGTGATAACTAAGAGTATTTTCCTTACATTGGAGGTATTTTTTCTCACTTCACGCCGAGTCTAGAGGACCGGAAGCCAAGGGAAATCTTTCAATGGGGACACCTGTTTCTGGTGACAACTAAGAGTATTTTCCTTACATTGGAGGTATTTTTTCTCACTTCCAGCCGAGTCTAGAGGACAGGAAGTGAAGGGGAATCTTTCAATGGAGACACCTATACTTGGTGACAACTAAGAGTATTTTCCTTACATTGGAGGTATTTTCTCTCACTTCCAGCCGAGTCTAGAGGACCGGAAGACAAGGGAAATCTTTCAATGGGGACACCTGTTCCTGGTGACAAGTAAGAGACTATTTTCCTTCATTGGAGATATTTTATCTCACTTCCTGTTGAGTCTAGAGGACAGGAAGGGAAGGGGAATCCTTCAGTGGGGACACCTGTTCCTGGTGACTATTTTCCTTCAATGGAGATATTCTGGTTGAGATTTAAACCAAAGACCCTAATACTGTAATGCAGAACTGCTAACCACTGTGCCAGTGTGCTGCCCATGCATGTAATTGCATTATTTATATTTCATGTTTGCCTGGAGTTGGGCTTTTACCATGGGAATAAAAACTAGCGCAAGCACAGGGAGAACATGCAAACTCCATGCAGATACAGTCCTAGTTGAAATTTGAATGGAAGACCCTAATGCTGCAAGGCAGGAGTGCTAGTCACTAAGACACTATGCTGCCCATGAATAGAAATGCACTATTTATATTCATTTTTGCCTGGAGTTGGATTTTAAGCAACTGACCTGTGATCACTGCCAGGGGTATCTGTCCTCCTTCCCCCCCACAGGGGCGCCATAATTGACTCACATGTGTTCCTACAATTTATTTTTTTTATCCTGCCCACCAAAAAAGTTATGTTTGCTGACTGGTAGCCTTCCAGTCTGAGGCGACTAACCTGTGATGGCTAATGGAGACATCTGTCCTCTTTCCTGTAACAGGGGCTCAAAGGTTGCCCATATGCATCCTAAATCCAAAGTCGCCCCTGGTAGCTCTGACCAAACATGCCAACCCCCAAAAAAAATAGTAACAGTAGTAGTAGTAGAACGGTAGCCAACCAGTCCGGGGTGACTAACCTGTGATCGCTAATGGGGACATCTGTCCTCTTTCCCCTAGCAGGGACTCACAATCTGACCCAAAAAGGTCCTAAATCCAAAGTCACCCGGGTAGCTCTGCCCAAACATGCCAACCACCCAGTCACCAAAAAGAGTAGTAGAATGATATCCTCAAAGCCAGAGGTGACTAACCTGCAATCACTAATAGGACACCTGTCCTCTTTCCCCTAACGTGGGCTCACAATCTGACCCAAAAAGGTCCTAAATCCAAAGTCACCCAGGTAGCTCTGCCCAAACATGTCAACCACGTGCCGAAAAAGTAGTGGCAGTAGTAGAATGGTAGCCTCTCAGCCAGAGATGACTAACCTCCAATTACTGCCAGGGGCATCTTTCCTCCTTTCTCTAACAGGAGCACCAGAATTGACCCAAATGCATCCTAAATCCAAAGTCACCCAGGTATCTCTGCCCAAACATGTCTCAAATTGTCCCAAATGCATCCTAAATCCAAAGTTGCCCTGTAGCTCTGCCCAAACATCTCTAGAATGGTAGCCTCGCAGTCCGAGGTGACTAATCTGCAATCACTAATTGGGACTATCCTTTTTCCACCAACAGGAGCTCACAAGTTGACCCAAATACGTCCTAAATCCAAAGTCACCCACGTAGCTTTGCCCAAACATGCTAATGACCCACCCACCAAAAAGAGTAGTAGTAGTAGTAGTAGAATGGTAGCATGGTAGCCCGAGGTCCCTAACCTGCAAGGGGCATCTGTTCTCCTTCCTTAAACAGGAGCTCCAGAATTGACCCAAATGCATCCTAAATCCAAAGTTACCCAGGTATCTCTGCCCAAACATGTCTCAAATTGTCCCAAATGCATCCTAAATCCAAAGTTGCCCTGTAGCTCTGCCCAAACATGCCAACCACCCAAAAAAGTAGTAGTAGAAAAATAGTAGCCTCCCAGCCAGAGATGACTAGCCTGCAAGGGGCATCTGTCTTCCTTCCTCTAAAAGGAGCTCCAAAACTAACCCAAATGCCTCCTAAATCCAAAGTCACCCAGGTATCTCTGCCCAAACACGTCCCAAATTGTCCCGAATGCATCCTAAATACAAAGTTGCCCTGTTGCTCTGCCCAAACATGCCAACCACTAAAAAGTAGTAGTAGTAGAATAGTAGTCTCCCAGCCAGAGGTGATTAACCTAAAAGGGGCATCTGTCCTTCTTCCTTCAACAGGAGCTGCAGAATTAACCCAAATGCATCCTAAATCCAAAGTCACCCAGGTATCTCTGCCCAAACATGTCCTAAATTGTCCCGAATACAATATTAATACGGTAGCCTCACAGTCCAAGGTGACTAACCTGCAAGGGGCATCTGTCCTCCTTCCTTAAACAGGAGTTCCAAAATTGTCCCGAATGCATCCTAAATCCAAAATTACCCTGTAGCTCTGCCCAAACATGTGAACCACCCAAAAAAGTAGTAGTAGTAGAATAGTAGCCTCCCAGCCAGAGATGACTAACTTGCAAACACTGCAAGGGGCATCTATCCTTCTTTCCTCCAACAGGAGCTCCAGAATTGACCCAAATGCCCTAAATCCAAAGTCACCCAGGTATCTCTGCCCAAACATGTCCCAAAATTGTCCCGAATGCATCCTAAATCCAAAGTTGCCCTGTAGCTCTGCCAAAACATGCCAACCACCCAAAAGAGTAGTAGTAGTAGAATAATAGCCTCCCAGCCAGAGATAATTAACCTGCAAGGGGCATCTGCCCTCCTTCCTCCAACAGGAGCTCCAGAATTGACCCAAATGTCCTAAATCCAAAGTCACCCAGGTATCTCTGCCCAGACATGTCCCAAATTGTCCCGAATGCATCCTAAATCCAAAGTTGCCCTGTAGCTCTGCGCAAACATGCCAACCACCCAAAAAAGTAGTAGTAGTAGAATAATAGCCTCCCAGCCAGAGATGATTAACCTGCAAACACTGCAAGGGGCATCTAATCTTCTTTCCTCCAACAGGAGCTCCAGAATTGACCTAAATGTGTCCTAAATCCAAAGTTGCCCTGTAGCTCTGCCCAAACATGCCAACCACACAAAAAAAGTAGTAGTAGTAGAATAGTAGCCTCCCATCCAGAGGTGATTAACCTGCAAGGGGCATCTACCCTCCTTCCTCCAACAGGAGCTCCAGAATTGACCCAAATGCCCTAAATCTAAAGTCACCCAGGTATCTCTGCCCAAACATGCCAACCACCCAAAAAAGTAGTAGTAGAATAGTAGTCTCCCATCCAGAGATGATTAACCTGCAAGGGGCATCTGCACTCCTTCCTCCAACAGGAGCTCTAGAATTGACCCAAATGTCCTAAATCCAAAGTCACCCAGGTATCTCTGCCCAGACATGTCCCAAAATTGTCCCGAATGCATCCTAAATCCAAAGTTGCCCTGTAGCTCTGCCCAAACATGCCAACCACACAAAAAAGTAGTAGTAGTAGAATAATAGCCTCCCAGCCAGAGATGATTAACCTGCAAGGTGCATCTGCACTCCTTCCTCCAACAGGAGCTCCAGAATTGACCCAAATGTCCTAAATCCAAAGTCACCCAGGTATCTCTGCCCAAACATGTCCCAAAATTGTCCCGAATGCATCCTAAATCCAAAGTTGCCCTGTAGCTCTGCCCAAACATGCCAACCACCCAAAAAAGTAGTAGTAGTAGAATAGTAGCCTCCCATCCAGAGAAGATTAACCTGCAAACACTGCAAGGGGCATCTAATCGTCTTTTCTCCAACAGGAGCTCCAGAATTGACCTAAATGTGTCCTAAATCCAAAGTTGCCCTGTAGCTCTGCCCAAACATGCCAACCACCCAAACAAAGTAGTAGAATAGTAGCCTCCCATCCAGAGATGACTAGCCTGCAAGCACTGCAAGGGGCATCTAATCTTCTTTCCTCCAACAGGAGCTCCAGAATTTACCTAAATGTGTCCTAAATCCAAAGTTGCCCTGTAGCTCTGCCCAAACGTGCCAACCGCCCAAAAAAAGTAGTAGTAGTAGAATAGTAGCCTCCCATCCAGAGGTGATTAACCTGCAAGGGGCATCTGCCCTCCTTCCTCCAACAGGAGCTCCAGAATTGACCCAAATACCCTAAATCCAAAGTCACCCAGGTATCTGTGCCCAAACATGCCAACCACCCAAAAAAGTAGTAGTAGAATAGTAGCCTCCCATCCAGAGATGATTAACCTGCAAGGGGCATCTGCCCTCCTTCCCCCAACAGGAGCTCTAGAATTGATCTAAATGTCCTAAATCCAAAGTCACCCAGGTATCTCTGCCCAAACATGTCCCAAATTGTCCCGAATGCATCCTAAATCGAAAGTTGTCCTGTAGTTCTGCCCAAACATGCCAACCACCCAAAAAAGTAGTAGTAGTAGAATAGTAGCCTCCCATCCAGAGATGACCAACCTGCAAACACTGCAAGGGGCATCTAATCGTCTTTCCTCCAACAGGAGCTCCAGAATTGACCTAAATGTGTCCTAAATCCAAAGTTGCCCTGTAGCTCTGCCCAAACATGCCAACCACCCAAAAAGTAATGGCACTATAATGGTAGCCTCCCAGACAGATATGATTAACCTGCAAGGGGCATCTGTCCTCCTTCCTCCAACAGGAGCTCCAGAATTGACCCAAATGTCCTAAATCCAAAAGTCACCCAGGTATCTGTGCCCAAACATGCCAACCACACACCAAAAAAAAAAAATAATAATAATAGTATAGAGGCGACTTACCTGCAATGACTGCCGGGGACATCTGTCCTCCTTCGGCTCTGAGCCAAACTTCTAAGGTGAAGGTGTCCCTGGGCAGCTCGGTGCCGGTGGCAGACTCCTCGGTGGTCGCCCTCCGATTGGGGGTTCGCGGCCCCCGACGGGAGATAAAGTGGCCCGCCCCCCTGGTCGACTCCGACTTACGGTGGCCGTGGCTCGACGGGTCCCTGTGGAAGTGGAATCTTCAAACCGAGTCTCGGCTTCCTCCTGTCTACAGGGGCCGTCAGTAACGTCCATTCAGCGGAGATATGATAATAATAATAAAAAAAAAAAACCACACACCAACCGTACAAACCCGTGTCTATGGACCCACTGAAAACCTAAATCCTGTAAACCCAGTTAAGACCTCGAG